>CM054156.1:10723841-11046341 GCA_028751875.1 Rapana venosa
AATTTTTTTTTTAATAAAGAAACTGTTATCTGATCTGTATGTGAAAGTGTAACAGAAAGTGTAAAGGTTTGCTTGGATTCAGACTTGAACCAGCATCTCATTTTGTTACACTTGTGTTCTCCTGAATTTGTTTGCAGCTGACTGAATTTAAAGTGCAGTTGTCTGTACAGTATATGTGTGTGTGTGTGTTTTCTCTTTTTCATATAATGTCTTTTCACTTCAATTGATGTTAGAAAGTGTGCACGTGCGTGCCCACTCACATGTGTTTTGTTGTTGTTGTGCGTTCCCCACCTTTACACTCTGGGGGTCACCCAGAACATGCACTCTGACTCACTCATCCCACCTGGGAATCACTGCGAGATAGGAAGTACAGCGGATGAGAAGTTTGCGTGTATGACTCTTTTCAAGTACCTCGCCAAATAGGCAGCCATACTCCGACTTCAGAGGATTTTTTTCTCCTTTAAAAGAAGAGTGAAGGTTGTTATGTTAAGAGCTTGTCATGGCTGAAGGCAATCTCAACACAACATTTTACAACATAACAGCATTTTAGTGTAGGCCTTGGCAATTAGCTGGGATCAATAACTGACACAGCTTTTGGCCTGGGCCAGACATGTGTTTTGACTTACATTCATTGGAATTTCGCTCTATTTTGTCCTACACAAAACTGTGAAAAAAACTTTCCCAGTGGGAAATGTGGCAGAGAGAGTGAAAGGTATGCTACTCAGGTGATACTATGAAGTGCAAGACAAATTCCCAGCTAAAATTTACCAGGGGGGTGGGATAGCCAGGTGATTACAGCATTGCAGTCTTGGTCCGATGGCCCGGGATTGAGCCACCATGGATCTGACTATTTTAAGGAATTTGTCTCCAGGAGTTAACATCAGTACTGACTCCACTCCCCCGTAAGTCCTTCAGATGAGGCTATAAACCAAGCCCCTGTGTGCAAAAACACTTGGAACATATTGCACTTACATTAAAAAAACCCATTCTGCCTTTTGGAAGAGTAGGCCCATTTTTCGCTGGTAGGAACGTATGATGATTTTGTGAAATGCATGCACACAGGTATCATGTTTAATGATAATAATAATATATGGAATTTATATAGCGCTGAATCTTGTAAAACGAACAAATCGAAGCGCTTGCACTCAAATCATTTACACGCATGCAACTTTCCTCAAATAACCATCCCCAAAGTTGGAATGCTGATACCTTCATGGTGGGTAAAAACAGTTGTGTACTTGAAATCTTACCATCGGTGAACCTCGGAGCTCTAGCCAAAGAACGAAAAAAGGAAGGAAAATAAACAAGATCTGCTTGGAGAAGTACCCCCAGAGACTAACTACATCAGTAAAGTGAGTGTCAGTGAGAACTCTGCTGTCTTCCTCTTGTTTCCCTTCTACATAACGTTGCCAGTGTCATGTCGCGCTTCGCTGTGCCACGTCTGCAGAATACGATGACTGCGACATCAAGGTGTACGAGGAAGTCACTCTGACCAACTACCACACAAGAGTGCTGGCCCTTGTGGGTGCCAAGAACGTGGGGAAACAGTCGCTGATCAAGAAACTGGCGCAGGAGAACCCTCGGCGATTTCAGGCCGCCATTCCTTGTGAGTCTTGGGGGGGGGGGGGGGGGGGAGGGGGGGTGTTGTTTGGTGGGTTTTTTATTTCCATCTTTGATGTATGGTGGGGGGGGTTTTGTTTGGATTTTTTTGTTGGTTTGTTAATTTGTTTCTTTATATGGGTTTGTATAGGCTTGTTGGGGGGGGGGGGGGGGGGGTTGTGATTGGTTTTGTTGTTTTTATAATATACACTTAGCACTGAGGGCCAACAATTTTGGAAAAGTTATTTTAGACTACAAAATCTTAATTTAGTTCCTCTTTCCATATTACTCACTCCGCACTCCCCCCCCCCCCCCCCCCCCCCCCCCCCCACACACACACAGCGCGCAAATCCAGCATAACTCAGTCAAGGGTCCAGGGCCCAGTGCTAACATCAGCACCTTCCTTTTACCAAGTCCAAGTGCGGTCAGTTCCTGCTATAATCAGCACCAGCTGGGATGGGATGGATAGCAGCTGAGAGGAGCTGAAAGTGGGGGAAACTGACAGCTGTGCTCTCCTCCCCCTCCCCCCCTCCCCCTTTCATCCTTCTTCTTTTCCCAGGTTTTTTTTGTGTGTTGGTTTTTTTAAGAAACCTTCATATGTTGATTCTTTTGGCTGTGACAGATACAAGCCGACCAATGGGAGACAAGGAGGTTGACGGCCACGGCTACTTCTTCGTCGACAGGGCCACGATGGAGAAGGAGATTCGGGAGAACAAGTTCCTGGATTACGGGGAATTTGACGGACATTTGTACGGGATCAAGTTCAGCACTGTGCGCGCCATCGTCAAGACAGGACGCATCTGTGTCATGGCCATCAACCCTGTAGTGAGTGTGTGGCTCACTGACTTGTGTTTCTCGCAGGCCTTTAAAGATCATGGCAATTATCAGGTGTTCACTACAGTCCTGAAAGATCATGGCAATTATGTGTTCATTACAGGCCTTACAAGGCATCTCCACTATCAACAAATTTCTGCCCAGTTTCCAAAACAGCAGCTGCCTCCTCTGCTGTTTTTGGAGGTCATTGTCGGACACGACCAACAAACATACACAGGCCTTGAAGTGGGACATGGGAGTGAAAACTGATGAAATTTTGTTTACCAGCTCACGTTAGAAGTTGTACCATATATTGAAAGGGCATCACTTGTACATGCTGAAAATCTATAAATTACTCATTTTTATGCACTGTTGCCATGGAAACAATCCAAAATGGCTGCCCAAACTAAATGTTTTCAACACCTAAGCCTTTTTATCTATATCAGGTACAAGAAACCTGTTTCTTCAGACATGTTCTACCACCTAAATTCTTTAAATTCATGCAGGAAAATGTCCATATTTGCATCTAGCATTTTTTTTTTAAACATGATTTTAGACCCGTGTAGTCTAACCTATGCCATCAGCGCCTGGGCTTTATCCCAGTTCTTGATTAAACCATTGACGCTGGGGGCAACAGCAAGGTGAGAGGCTGTATGACCAGTGGCTTTCCCACTCATGGAATTCCACTTTACAGCTTAAGTCTTTAGTGATCGACTATGACTCTCTGACTAGGAGGCTTGACTCGCACAGTCCTTATGTGCTGCAGCCCTGGGGGCTGGTTGGCCTTTGGAGAGCATCTCCAACGCTGACTGTCCTTATGCCCACTTGGCCGAGAGAGTGGGGATGTGCTGTGGGCAAGGCATCTCCACTATAATCAAATTTCTGCCCAGTTTCCAAAACAGCAGCTGCCTCCTCTGCTGTTTTGGAGGTCATCGTCGGACATGACGGACAAACATACACATACATACACAGTCTAACCTTAAAGACCATGAAGTCACCGTGTGGTTTGGTTACAGGCCCTAAAGATGATCAAATCTCCGGACTTCCAGCCGTACATCGTGTTCATCGCGGCGCCCAGCATTGAAGCTCTGAAGGTGATGTATGAGGAGCACAAACTGGAGCTGGAGGGGGAGCCGGTCCGCAGGCGTTCCAGCAGGGTGAGAAAGGGGACGTCACTTCTTTCAGCTTGTAGCGCGGTGTCCGCTTTGTGGAGAAGCTTGGAAACCCTGGAGGGGTGAAGATTGAGGGAGTGTTGTACTCACTTGGGTTTTGTCACTTGTCTTTGAATGTCTAGAGCTGAGAGGTGGGGTTTGTTTGGGGGTGGGTTTTTTTTTTTATAGCTAAGAGTTGTAGCCAAGGTGTGGAGAAAAAGAGTGGAATAAAGACATTGGGAAATATAATGCCACAGCTGATGAGGATGACAGATGCAGTCAGGAAAAGAAAGAACAAGAATATTGTAAAACTTTTTTTTTTTTAGGTAATGTGATAATCTTTGTACATACCAAAACCTTGTAAAAAAAAACAGAAAAAAAAAAAGATTTTCAGTGTCTTCAAATTCAAATTCAAAAACTTTATTATTATCTCAGAGACAGAGAAATTCCAGTGGGTCACGAGCCATACATAAAAACAATAAACATGTAAACATGATATAAAACACACACACACACCACACACTATCCGAACAGCAGCACACACCCATTATAAGATAAAAAGCACCCACAAATCAGCAATACTTCAGCCAGTCATAAACTCACCCAAGTAAAATCACTAATACTCATGTGTGCACCAGTAAACCCATGTATCCGCACACTTACACACAGCTGCTCACACACACACACGCACATTGGAAACACTCACACGCTGCGCATGCATTTTTATGACATAAACCACAATTGTTATTACATGTTGTATAAGACAAATATCAATGAAATTAACACTGTTATATTAAGACATTGAGCACAGTCTTATTTTTTCTCTTAACTCCTCTTTTCTGTTCGTTTGTTCTCTCTCTCTCTCTCTCTCTCTCTCTCTCTCTCTCTCCTCTCTCTCTCTCTCTCTCTCTCTCTCTCTCTCTCTCTCTCTCTCTCTCTCTTTGGTTGTGCACAGCCTCACTTTATATTTGTGTAAAGCTTTCAGAATAAGAGAGATATTGTTATCCTAAGTCATTTTTTGTAGCTGACTTTTTGTTATACAGTAACTTTTTGTCATTACTATTGTTTTTACCCCCACCAAAATACTAAGCAGTTCAGCAACCCCCTTCATGTATGGGCCAATGGCCTTTTTGTGAATAAATCATTCAAGTTCGAGTTCTCTCTCTCTCTCTCTCTCTCTCTCTCTCTCTCTCTCTCTCTCTCTCTCTCTCTCTCTCTCTCTCTCTCTCTCTCTCTCTCTCTCTCTCTCCCTCCCACCCCCTCTCTCTCTCTCTCTCTCTCTCTCTCTCTCTCTCCCCCCCTCTCTCTCTCTCTCCCTCCCCAAAAATGTCCACAGAAATGAAAAATGATGTTGTAGTCAGTTTGTAAGAAAAGCAGGGCAGGGGCTTAACAGGTTATCGCTGTTATATATTCCCCAGCTGAGAAAAGAGACATGGATGCTCTGATGCACATTACTGGTCAACACAACTTAACTTAGGACAGTCTAGAAGACAGTGTTGAAGAGCTGTGAAAACTGAATGCTACGCTACATGACAAAGATCAAATGGGAAGACAGGATCATGAATGAAGAACTATGGAGAATGTGCAAAGGTGATGATCGGAAGTCTGTAGCTAGTACCAATAGACTACGCTGGTTTGGGCACGTTCAACGGAAAGCAGACCACCACATCATAAAAAGAGCAAGGAACTTTGTAGTGGATGGAAAGAGACCAAAGGGAAGACCTAGCAAAACCTGGGCTACCTGTATTGCAGATGATCTTAGAGAAAGGGGCATAAATAAGGAGGAAGCTCAAAACAGAGAGAGATGGAGAAGGCTCATCAGTGTCAAACCTCCCTTGGGAGAAACATGACAAAAAAAGGAAGAAGAAGAAGAAGTCTGATCACAAGGGGATGGGATAACATAGAGGTAGGTTAGAGCACCAAAGTCATCATTTGTTGTTGTTGTTGTTGTTGCACATTCCCCAGCTTGACACCCCAGGAGTCGCCCAGAAAATGTACCCTGACTCACTCATCATCCCACCTTGAAATGACTGTGAGAGAGTAAGTACACGTTAGATGAAAAGTTTGTGTGTGTGATACTGTTTTCAAGTATTTTGCCACGTAGGCAACCACACTTCATCTTCTGAGGGTTTTTCTCTTTTGAGAGCAGATTGTTTATGCTGAGAAGTTGTTATGGCTGAAGACAATCCCAACAAAGCGTTATAAAGCATAACAACAATTAACGTAATCCTTGGCACTTTGCTGACATCAGTAACCGACAAAGCTTTTGGTTGGGGCCAGTGTTGTTAATGTTGTATTTTTTATGTTTGTTACAGTCATCTCGAGCCACCCTGAAGGAGCTGTTTCAGGTAAATAACAATTAGTTATGTTTGATTGTCTTTGATGTATGAAAGAGATTTTATTCTTCATCAGAATCACATACACATTTTGCGTGCAAGACTTACACACATCCACTCACACTCTCTCACACACTCTCAAACGCTCTCACACTCACGCACACCCCACACACACACACACTCAGATACTCATACACTCAGACACACACACACACAGAGAAAAGTATTTCCAAATACAAGCACACAGTAGTACTAAACAACTATTTTACCAAACAGTCATTCTTCTTAAGAGTAAATTAAAATACGTAATAATCAGCATGCCTTCATTAGAGCGTATAAACATCATTATGACTCAGCAAAATACGTAATAATCAGCATAGCTTCATCAGAGCATATAACCATCATTATGACTCGGCCACCTCATTTTTTTCCCCTCTCGTAACAATCCTGTTGTTTGTGACGCACAGGAAGAACTGTTCATCCAGACGGTGCAAGAGAGTCAAGCCATTGAGAAGATGTACCGCAGCTACTGTGATGAAACCATCGTCAACGACGATTTCAACACCACCTGTGACCTGTTGAAGGAGACGATGAGTGAGATGCACCAGAATGCCAAATGGGTCCCCATCGACTGGAAACAGTGAACTATAAACAAAAATTTTTTTAAAAACCTACTCTGTTTCAAGTCAAATGTTGTGTCTTGAAGGCTGAAAATTGGTGTAAATGATACGGAAGAATGGGGAGGAGGAGGGGGTATATGAATTTTTTTTTTAAGTACTTACAAGCTCATTGCTGAAAATTAATGTTCCTTTAATAATAATAATAATGTATGGAATTTATATAGCGCTGAATCTTGTAAAGCAACAAATCAAAGCGCTCAATGATAAGGAAGAATTTTTTTTTTGGTGGGGGGTGGGGGGGGGGGGGGGGGGGGGGGGGGGGGGTTTTATGTGACTTTTTTTTAAAGTACTTACAAACTCTTTATATTATCTGAAGACTTTCATATGGAGAAATGCCTGTTTTCTTCTCTCTTTTTTAAAAAAAAGTGATTCTTATAAAAGTACTTAAAGCTTTTTGTTCATCTCCAGATCTTCACCTTGTGAAATGCGTCTTTGTTTACACACTGTACAGTGATGTTGCCACATGTATATATATGTGTGTGCTCCATTTGTTTTATCCAGATCTTTGCTCACAGAGGGTACTCCCTGAAGGGAATCCTCACATTTCAGATTTTTTTTTTTCTTTTTTAAACCCAAGGTGCTGGTTTCTGTTTCCAAGATTTTATTTTTAGAGCTGGGGGGGGGGGAGGGAGGGAAGGGGAGGGGGGGTTCCACCTTGCTTTCCTGTTCTCTCTAACTCGGCTTGTCCCGCATCTCCCTGTCAATCAATAACCTGATTTGGGTTATTGATTTCTTTGCATTTGGGCCGGTTGGTTGGGGGGTGAGGATTGGTCTGGTGACCTGTTATGGATTCGGTAGGTCGAGACGAGACGAGCGCAAGCACACGAGGAAAGAAAGAGTGAAAACAGAGAGGCACAAGGTGGGGGCAAACATCGAGAGGCAGCGCCCCCGCAGCGCGAGTGAGACTAATCGCACCTAGACGCCGATCCACACATGCTCCCGCTCCCCCCCTCCTATCCCCCCCCCCTACCACCTCCCACCCCCACATCCCCACCAATCTCCCACCTCACCCCCCCCCCCACCTCCCCTCTCTCTCTCCCCTCTCAATCCCCCCCCCCCCACCCCCTCTCTTTCTCCCTCTCCCCCCTCTCTCTCCCCCCCTCTCTCTCCCCCCTTCTCTCTCTCACTCTCCTCCCCTCTCTTCCTTCCCCCCCTCTCTCTCTCCCTCCCCTCTCTCCTCTTCCCCCCCCCTCTCTCTCCCCCCCCTCTCTCCCCCTCTCTCTCTCCCCCCTCTCTCTCTCCCTCCCCTCTCTCTCTCCCCTCTTCCCCCCGTCTCTCTCTCTCTCCCTCATCTCTCCCCCCTCTCTCTCTCCCTCCCTCTCTCTCCCCCTCTCTCTCTCCCCCCTCTCTCTCCCTCCCCTCTCTCTCTCCCCCCTCTTCCCCCCGTCTTCTTCTCTCCTCTCTCCCCTCCTCTCTCCCCCCTCTCTCTCTTCCCCCTCTCTCTCTCCCCCCCCCCCTCTCTCCCCCTCTCTCTCTCCCCCCTCTCTCTCTCCCTCCCCTCTCTCTCTCCCCCCTCTTCTCCCCCGTCTTCTCTCTCTCCCTCATCTCTCCCCCCTCTCTCTCTCCCCCCTCTCTCTCCCCCTCTCCCTCTTCTTCCCTCTCCTCTCTCTCCCCCCCTCTCTCTCCCCCCCCCCTCTCTCTCTCTCCCCCTCTCTCTCTCTTTCCGTAACTCCCTGAGGAGTCTTTGGGGCACAGTGCCCTCAATTTTTCAGGCAGTTTTCTCAGGTAGGTTGAACCTGGTGGCCTCCAGGTACAGGATGCATGCTGGATGTGATCATGTTTTCTTCACCCACCAAAACACTGACATGAACTAGGAGATCTTTAAGCACTGAATGTTCTAAAGTGACTTCGCAGCTCTGCAGGCTTCTGTCTATGGGCAAGTCTTCAGATAGAGGTGGAGCTTGTGGCTGGTAATAGTGTTCAGTGTTCAGATGAATGTTCACATCTGTTCTTGGACTGCCAGCTCTCGTGTGGGGATGCCGGGGGCCTGTCAGTATCAATAGCTTCCCCACATTCTGGAAATCTGTGCTAGAAGTTTCCTCTTTTCTATCATTCTCTCAGTTTCTGCCTTGTTCCTTTTCTTCCTGTCACCTCCTTCTTGTCTATTTTCTGCCTTCTTGGTCCATTCTCTTGCTTTTTTTCCCCAGAAAGGCTTAAAAGATAATGATTCTCTCGTATACTGAAGTCGGATGCGCTGGGCCTGACTTGTCAGGCGCTTAACTGCATCGTGACACATTTTCGCTCATATAACAGACAACAATAGTTGCTGTCTGAGCGTTCAATGACAAAGAAGATCACATCTGTCCTTGGACTGCAAGTGTGGTTGTTAGTGGGTATGTCAGGACAGGAGAGGGGGTGCAACAATAAAAAGAGAATCTGTTAAATAAAAATAAAAAAGAAAGGCATATGCTATGATTGTAAACTGGTGTTTGAGTATTTACAGTTTGTTGCAGACCTCGGCATAGAAATTCCAACCTAAAAAAAAGTCATAAACCACACTGTACTTACTATATCTGTAAACATTTTTGTTAATGCAAATTATGTACGTTGACTTGCTTGACTTATGCCTCTTGGTTCCTTGGGGAACATAGGGCTGCAACAACACCCTTCCCTCCAACGAACTCGGTTTTGGGAGATCCTCTTCAGCTCGGCCCATGTCATTCCGGCTGCCTTTGTTTCTTCGTCAACACTTCTGCGCCAGGTCTGTTTTGATCGACCAACTTTCCGCTTCCCTTGTGGATTCCAGTCAAGGGCCTGTCTGGTGACGTTTGACGCAGGTTTGCAGAGTGTATGGCCGATCCATCCCCACTTCCTTTGTTTAATGATGGACTCGAATGGGGTTTGTCTGGTCCTGTCCCACGGTTGTTTGTTGGATATGACTTCCGGCCACCTGATGTTGAGGATGTTCCTGAGGCATTTGTTGGTAAAAGAGCGGAGTTTGTGGGAAATTATGTACGTTACAGTTGATTTCTGTTTGCTGAAATCCTCCATGCCCCAAAAGGGGTTATTGAAGGCGAATTAAATCTTGTATCTTGACTTTAACGCAATACTGGCAATAAACAGGGGTTTGAAACAAAATCCTCCTTTCCATTCCATGGAAATATTGACGAAATGTCCAATATTAGCTGAATCCGTTTTTGTTCAGCTAAAACCTCTTCAAGACATTCCGGCCATAGTGAAATCATTCCACTCCATGACAGTGTTAAATCTCTTTTCTTGTGAGTTTGTCAAAAAGGTCCAACTGCACAAAAATCCTGACTGTTTTCCCTCCAGTGTTTTATTTAGTAAAATGTTTAATTGGTCTACAAGCCATATTTTATGCAGAACCTCGTGACTTCTTTCATTGTGGGAAGTTTGGTGGTTTTAATGTCTCATTTGTGTGTGTGTGTGTGTTCTCTTTGGTTATATAATAATAATAATAATGTATGGAATTTATATAGCGCTGAATCTTGTAAAGCAACAAATCAAAGCGCTCAGATTTTACTTTAAGTCACGGCAGATTTCTCTCCGTGAAATTCGGGCTGCTCTCCCCGGGGAGAGCGGGAGAACGCGTCGCCACTTAGCGCTGCGCCACCCTTTCACCCTTTTTTTTTTTTTTTTTTTTTTTTTTCTGCAGCTGTATTTGTTTCCCTATCAGAGTGGCTTTTTTCTAAGAATTTTGCCAGGGACAACTCTCTTGTTGCCGTGGGTTTTTTTACGTGCGCTAAATAATTACGAGTAACACACGGGACCTCGGTTTATCGTCTCATCCGAAAGACTAGCGCCCAGACCACCACTCATGGTCTAATGGATGGGGGAAAAATTTCCGGTCCAAACGGGGTACGAACCGCCGCACACTTCAGACCCGGACTTTTCGCTTTCTAGACAGGCGCGTTACCTCTAGACCACCGATCCACCACATGTATATATACATTATATGTCTCTGTATGTACATGTGTGTGTGTGTGAGAGAGAGAGAGGATTTGTGTCCTGCTTTTCTTTGTCAAGGTTTCTTTGCAGGGACAACAGGGAATAAAACTCATGTAATATAGAATAAAATGTGTAAAATATAGCATGGTTTCTCTCCAGCTTTTGAGCATATAAATTTGTTGTCACTCGATTTGATTCTCTGTTTCCATTGTCTGCACAGGGTCATGTTGTGTCATACGACATTTTTGCTCGCAGTGGCCATTTTATCTTATGATGAAAAAAATATATTTTTATATAAACTTATGGTGTTAAATTGCTAGAAATGTATTTGCTAAATGTATGTATGCTTCTTTTTAGCAAGAGTGATATTGGTTGTGTTGTTTTATCTGCTTAAAGATATTATGCAGTGTACTTTGTCAAGGCAGCATGGTTTTTCTTATCGTTGTTTTGTAATGTGTCTGTGAACTGTCTCCCTCCCCATCTTCATATTTGTATAATACTCTGTGTGCCATATTTGAAGAAAAGACGACACTATGGTTGACTCTTTGTAAACGCACCCTTTTGTGCAACAGTGAGCACAAACATCTTTCTTGCACCGGTACATTTATGTTTTATTTTTATGTGAGGACCCTATTTTGTGAGGTTTATTTTTGTAATGGAAAAATCCTGTGTTGGTAAAAAATCATATCGAAAATTGTCATGGTTGTGGTTGCCACAGGTGCTGGGTATCGAGTGTGCACTTCATATTCTATATTTTGATCTGATTTTTTTTTTTCAGGTGGTGGGAAGAGCTTTTATTTTGTTAACATCTGAAATGACTACAATATACATATATATTTGAAATGGCTACATAATCAATTCTTACATTATTGGAAAATGTATTGTCATTCTTTCCACATTGATAAACATTGATAAGAAGAGTAGTAAACTGCCATATTTGAAGTTTTTTGGGTTATTTTTATTTGAATCGTATGCATGCAGTGAAAGATCTTTTGGACGATTCACTCAGGCTTGGCCTCGAGATTTGTCTTTTGTTTGTTGTCACCTTTTCCACTCTTTTTTTTTCCATTTGTCCACTCTCCTGTGTAACTTAAGAAAATCTCACTTTTTTCCAGCTTTTTCACTCATCAAACCGGAATTTTGTTGTCGGTTACTTTGATAATTGGCTCATTTTACCTAAATTTCAAACTCTTACCCACTTTTGGTAAGCAACAGCAATTTCATAAAAGAGTCCTATTTCTATTGTAATTCTGTGTTGTGGGTTTCTGTTGAGATGGTATGGGGTGGAAGCGTGTGTTGTTTTATGCATGCATGGGTATGTGCATGTAAGTGCGCACACGAACAGATCCAAATACACGTGCCTTTTTTTTAATTTACTTGACACTGAAATGTTTTGCTGAAAAAAAGCAGACAGATTTGGTAAATCTGTGTAGCTTAACAGTGACTTCAAACAAACTCCCTCTTTTAGTCTCACCATACTTAACCAGCTCACAGCCGGTAAGTGTGTCTAGCTAAACAAGGATTTGAGCCAAAATTCTCTTTGTTTAACTGTCTCACGTTGTTTGTGTATAGTTTTATCACTCGCTACAGCTTGTACTTACTGTTCAGCAATGTACGTCAGTCTGACCATGTTTTAGGATGCGGGTATACCCATGATTGTAATGGGGATGGTATAGTCTACTAGTTGGATCACCCGGCTATATGTTTTTGGTTGTGTGCGTTACTCTGGAGGTCACCCAGAATATGGGCTCCTGTCTCGCTCATCGCACTGTTTTTTCACACCTGGAAATCTCTGTGAGACGATTTAAGTTCCTTACCTTAACCTTAATTCTCTCTGTGCCAGGAGGCACACAAGGCTTGAACATCATTCCTCCACTGGTTCTGGTCTGCAGCTGTGCGTCGTGCGGCGTTCCACGTGCTCCAGCCTGCGCCGTTCCGCTCTACTTCTGCCATTCGTCGCCATGTTGTTTTTGGGCGTCCCCTTAGGTGTCCATCCGAGGGCAACAGCACGGTCGTCACTCTTGTCCTTTCTTAGGACATGTCCGATCCAGTTCCATCTCCGTCTTCTTATCTCCTGGCTGATTTTTTCTGCTCCTGCTATTTCCAAGACTGTCTTGTTGGCAATGTGTTCTTGCCATCAGATCTTGAAGATCCTCCTCAGACATTTGGTTTGGAAAATGTCTAGTTTCTCTTCTTCTCCTTTCGTTAATTTCCAGGTCTCACATCCGTAGAGAAGAACTGACAAAACAAGGCTCTTGAAAAGGGATGCTGTGGTTTTTCTGCCGATGTCTCCCATTTGCCAGATGTTGGATAATCGTTTCATTTGCGCACTGGCCAGTGCTACTCTCTTCTTGACGTCTGCTGTTCCTCCTCCATCTTTGGTGACATTTGCTCCGAGATAGGTGAAGTTTTCCACCTCTTCAACTTCCTGATCTCCAACGATTTAAGTTCACACTGGATGAAAAGTTTGCATGTGTGACTGTTTCTGAGGACCTTGCCATACAGGCAGCCACACTCCCAACTTCAGAGGATTTCTTTTGTCCCTTTAAAGGAGAGTGCAGGTCATGGCTGAAGGCTTTCTCGGCATAATGTTTTTACAGAAAGCGTGTAGACCTCAGCTCTTACATCAATAACTGACAAAGATTTTGGCCGGGGCCAGTCATAGATATCAACTCAGGAACTTAAGGAAGGTGGCAGGATGGTTAAGACATTCGCCTGCCAACAAGTAAACCGTGAGGTTCTGGATTCGATTCCCAACCTCGCCTTTTCTTCCCAGTTTGATGGAGAAATCAAACTGAATGTCATAGTCCTTTAGGTGAGACTGTAAATCAAGGCCCTATGTTTGAACGCATGCATCCTGCGCACACTATGTGGGGGGGGGGGGGGGGGTAGATCTCACACAAAAATCTCACCATTGGTGAACCTTGGAGCTCTAACCAAGGAACAAGCAGGTGGGGGTGGAATTCAGGAACAAGTGTAGAGAGCATGAACTTGCATTGGGTATATTCAACCAGAATCATTTTCGTAACTATGCAAGGTTTTTCTTTTCTTCTTCATTTCAGTTATTCCTGCCCGCATCTCTCTTATATTAAAGGTTGTGATAGTGTTGGCTTTCATGATGTTACACATATGGGGGCTGTGTGTGCAGAAATGATAATGAAAATGAAACAAGATATCAATGAATAAAGTCAATGTATCCTGTTCTTTTTTTTTTTTCATGTGTGTACATGGTGCTGTTTGTGTATATTCATTTGTGACTGTGTTGTTATGTAGTAAAATGTTATGTTGATATTGCCTTCAGCCATGACAAGCTCTTAACATAACAACCTGCACTCTCCATTAAGGTGGAAAAAATCCTCTGAAGTCAGAGTATGGCTGCTTATTTGGTGAGGTACTTGAAAACAGTCACATGCAAACTTCTCAAGCAAACTTCTCACCCGGTGTACTTCCTATCTCACAGTGATTCCCAGGTGGGATGAGCGAGTCAAGAGTGCACGTTCTGGGTGACCCCCCAGGGTGTTAAGCTGGGGAACGAACAACATTTGTGACATTTTGTGTAGTACTGTAGTGTGTGTCTGCTTTATTGGGCATTAGTACTCCACGTCAGATAGTACAGCCAGTGGCTTCTGATAGGCGTTCTGTGTTAGAAATGGATTTCTGATGTCTTCTTCCATAGTGCATTGTAGTTGCTGGTCTTTTATGCAAATTGTATTATACGCAGATCTCCTATGCAAATGTATGACAGCATCATTTTAATGTTGCTTTTTATGGTGTTGGAAAGGATATATTTTGTCACATGTGTGTGTTTGTGTATGTGAGAGAGAGAGAGAGAGAAACATTTATAGCCTTTTGCAAAATCTGCTTTTTTTACCTTACCTGATGAGAAGTTAGTTGTTCCGTGGTTTGAGTTTGATCAAAACTTCATGACTTTTTTTGGGACTGCGTAACATCAGTATGACAAGGTTGGTATTTTTTTAAATGATTGAAAAATGAAAGTATACTTGTAATGAAATATTGCTGTTGTGAGACTGTTGCGGAAACAGTAAACAGACCTGGAAAAATGACATTTTGGGTTGGTCTGTCCCAATTTTTGGTTATCTAATGCCATTTCATGTAAAACATTCCATGTCTACAATCGTTAATGTGGCATTGGTGGTGCTAGAGGCTGATGACAGACAAGCCTGGAGAAAACTGTTAGCTGATGCATCCCTTGAGCACACCTCCCCTCCACCACCACCCCTATCCTTTTTCTCTGATGGCTATTTATGTCAAGGGATAGATGATGATGATGATTTGTACACTATTTTGTTTACAGAATAAACTATAACAACAACAAAAAGTTATCTGTGTGTGTGAGTGTATGTGTGTGATTTTGATTCCACTTTACTTTTTAACAATATGTCGCACACAAAAATAAAGTTTTATATATTTCTTTTTACTGTCTTGTGTTTCTGTTATGGGATTGAAAGTGAAGAGGAGCCTACTTTAAACAAGACATTCCCATGAATATAAAATGAAAACTATCAAAGGAAACATAACAGTTTGAGGTAATGTACAAGTATGTATTTGATATGTGCACACAATAAACAGTATGTGCATGTGTGTGTACATTTGAATTTGTTAGAATATTGTTAATCATTGTTGTTGCTTGTGTAGGAGCGGATTAAATGGAAGCGCTCTGATTTGTAATTGCAAGATATAGCGCTCTATAAATTCCATATATTAGTAGTAGTAGTAGTAGTATACATGAATTCGGTAAATAACTTTCAACCTTTGTATCTGCATGTCCATGCTCCTCACACACACACTCACACTCCTCTCTCTCTCTCTCTCTCTCTCTCTCTCTCTCTCTCTCTCTCTCTCTCTCTCTCTCTCTCTCTCTCTCTCTCTCTCTCTCTGTCTGGCATGTACATACACAATGATTAACCTTCAAGTTTCACATCTGTATAAGCATATTCCTTGTACTTGCACACATACATGCTCTCTCGCTCTCTCTCTCTCTCTCTCTTCTCTCTCTCTCTCTCTCTCTCTCTCTCTCTCTCTCTCTCTCTCTCTCAGGGTGTGTGTGCATGCGTGCATACGTGCATGCGTGCGTGTGTGTATGTACCCAGGACAGCTTGACACGATGCCGAATATTTCACGTGTTTCTGTGAAGGAAGGGCATGATCCATTGGGTCTGCAGGACTGAACTTAGTGACATGGCAGCCTTGTCACGTGCTTGCTTGTTTATGATGATGTCAATTTGAAGTTTTGTTTATTGTATCCCCATCCCCACGCCTTCCCATTGCAATGGGCGAAAGCTTTATGCAATAAAATCATCGAAATCGAAATCTCTCTCTCACACATTGTGCGCAGCCTTGCTTTATATTTGTGTAAAGCCTTTAGAATAAGAGATATCTTGGTTTCTTAAGTCATATTTTTTGTAACTGATTTTTATTGTGGTAGTTGTGGGTATACATTAACATTTTGGTTTTTGTGTTACTTATTTTCTCACTAAAATACTAAGCAGTTTGGCCACCCCCCTTCATGTATGGGCCAATGGCCTTTTGTGAATAAATCTTTTGAGTTCTCTCTCTCTCTCTCTCTCTCTCTCTCTCTCTCTCTCTCTCTCTCTCTTCTCTCTCTCTCTCTCTCTCTCTCTCTCTCTCTCCCTCTCTCACACACACACACACACACATCATTAAATCATATTTTAAGACAAAAACCATCATATTCTTCAATATTCTATGTGAGAATGATTACCACCATTTCTCACAGAATACGACTTAATGCTCTGAGAACAAAGTTTTGTAAAAATGTTAAGTGCATTTGTGGAGAACAGTTTTTTCTGGAACACTTTATTGTTTTGTCAGAAGCTTCGTAGATTCTTACCCAAAAACTTTTTAGACAAAAATGCTTCTGAAGAAAATGTAGATGTAATTCTGTCAAATGAAAACATTCTTTTTGCTATTTGAAGTCTCTTGTACATAGCCCAGTTTTCACGTTTCTTTAAAGTTCTTTGATATTGTTTTCCCAATTTGTATTTTTAGGCGTTACATTGATGTTTGAACACCAATTTGTTACATGACTCTTTCCCTCTGTCTTCTATTGTTTTTGCCATAGGTCTTTTCCCCCCCATCTAATATCACTTATAGTGAACAGACGTTATATACAAGAACGAACACACACACACACACACACACACACAGACCGAATGTGGCAGGCGGCAAGTGATGGACGCTAGAGGTAATGCTCTCTGTCATTTCTGCAAGTTGTGACAGACTGAATGTTAAAATCGTGGCAAATTTTGGCATAGTGCTGTATTGTATATGAGTGCTTCTGAAGATGCTATTGGATGTCTGAAAAGGTCAGTAACAGCAACATAAACAAATATTTTCACTATAGATCTAACGCCAAACAGAACATGTTGAGACCTTGGACATTCACATCCATAGATCTAGACTACTACGTCATACACTGCAGTTATGTAAAAAATGAAAGTTGCAAGAACATTGGACTCTGTTGCTCCAGAACTGAATGAAGGGAGCTTCCAAGGTTCCAGCAGACAGAGAGTGGTGTGGAAAAACAGATAAGTGATTCTGACCAGCCTATACAAGTTAACTATTCCAATCAGGCAAAAGATGTGAACATATTTTCTGTCACTGAAATGGTGAGCAGGGAAACATCAGTGGCCCAGAGTGTTGAGGATGAGTGTGTTGAGAGTCAAGATGACAGTGAGGGAAATAAGGGGTCAAATGGTGATGAGAGAGCTGATGAGGGTGACATTGGGGACTCTCAAATAGAGGTAGGTAACACTGATGGTCAGAGTGAAACTCAAAGGAATTATGACAGACTAAGGGATGCAGACATACTATGTGATGCTTTACAAAATACAGAACAGTTCATCAAAACTTTAAGTTATGATGAACAGAATGAGTCAGACAATACAGATAAAGAAGACTTGGCAAAATACAACTGACGTACAGCCAGATAAGACAGACAGAAGATATTGAAATAACGCTGCTGCCAAAACACAGAGGAGTAAACAGAACACATCATACAGCAGGAAACTACCTCAAGATGTGCTGCTTCCAGCTCAAGACGGAGAAGCCAGACTGGTGCTAAACATCCACAAAGAGCTGGTAGCCAAAGCAGCATTCTTGATTCTTTTAGAAAACCACAAGTTGAGGACCACATGTCAACTAGAGATAAGCCAATGCAAATCCAACATGGAAACACAGGCAAAACATCTGATACACAAGACACTAACGCATAGGGACATGGCCAGGCCACAATACAAGAAAAAGAAAACACTACAAATCAGAGGCGTAGAATAGACTTGTAAAAAATGTTAATAGCATGCAAGCTAAACTCGTGACTTATAATGTGAATGGTCTTTTTTCAAAAACTGGAGAACAGTCACTTCATTAATTTTCTTCTTTCTCATGATTTTATTTGTTTAACAGAAACTTTCATTGCTAATGATTTTGAATTGTCTGTTTTCAGTGATTATCTTATATTCACAGAGAAAGGAAAAAGCTGTCCCATCATGGGAGGTACTCTGGAGGCATTGTAGTTATGATAAGAAAGACATTTGCAGGTTTTGTAGAACTATAAAGACAGACACAGAAAACATGGTAGTAATAAAAGTACCCAAGGACCTATTTTCGACGGGAAAAGACATTATGTTTATTTGTTCTTATCTTCCTCCATATGATTCTCCACACTGGAAATCTCAGGAGGGTGTTTATGGTGTGGAATTTTTTGAGCAATGTATTGTTCATTTATATGAATCTTTTGATGATTTCTTCATTTTGTCAAAAGGAGACCTTAATGCAAGAACCAGTTCTGAAAATAATACCTTTAAGGGGGATGATAATATCAGTGATATTAGAATTCCAAATGATAACAGGTTTCCTTGAGAATCTCTCGACAGTGTGGACCACAACACCCTCTGGAAATTGCTTCGCCACCATGGAGTGTCAACCAAACTGGTCAACTTGATCAAGAACTCCTATGAAAGAATGACCTCCCGGGTGGTCCATGGAGGACAACTCACAAACAGCTTTGAGGTGAAGACCGGAGTCAGACAAGGCTGTCTCCTGTCACCTTTCCTCTTCCTCCTGGCGATCGATTGGACCATGAAGACTTCAACGGCATACAGAAGAAATGGAATCCAGTGGACACTGTGGGACCAGCTGGATGATCTCGACTTTGCAGACGACCTGGCCCTGCTTTCCCACAGCCGCCAACAGATGCAGGACAAGACTACAGAACTAGCAGCCACCTCATTACAAGTTGGTCTCAAGATCCATGAAGGCAAAACCAAGATTCTCAAGATCAACGCAGTGAGTGAGGACCCAGTCACACTAAATGGGAAGGAGCTGGAAGAAGTGGAGACATTCACGTACCTGGGTAGCATCATTAACATGCAGGGCGGCACAGACGCAGACGTCAGAGCAAGAATTGGCAAGGCGAGGGCAGCGTACTTGCAGCTGAAGAACATCTGGAGCTCCAAGGTGGTGTCGACCTGCACAAAGATCAGGCTGTTCAACTCCAACGTCAAGTCAGTCCTACTATATGGAGTGGAGACATGGAGGACAACAAAGACCACCATCAAGAAAGTGCAGACCTTCATCAACAGCTGCCTGAGACGAATCCTCCAGATCCACTGGCCCGACACCATCAGCAACGCAGACCTGTGGCAACGTACCAACCAGCTGCCAGCCGAGAATGAAATCCGGCGCAGGAGATGGGGATGGATCGGGCACACCCTGAGAAAGCCAGCCAGCAACATCACAAGGCAGGCACTATCATGGAACCCCCAGGGAAAACGAAAAAGAGGAAGGCCAAGAAACACCTGGCGACGCGACCTTGAGGCAGAAACCAGGAAGATGGGATATACCTGGAGACAGCTGGAGAGAAAAGCCCAGGACAGAGGACTCTGGCGGACTGTTGTCGGCGGCCTATGCTCTAGGGGGAGTGATGGGCCTAAGTAAGTAAGTAAGTAAGAGAATCTCAAGATAGTCAGATAAATAACTTTGATGAGCAGTTAATTGAGATATGTTATATGTTTGACTGTATTATATTAAATGGACTCAGTGAGTACAATTTTGATGATAGTTTCACATATATATTGCATCCTCAGGAGCAAGTACGGTTGATTATTTTATTGTTTCTTGTGATTTGCTCACGTGTCTTAACATTACATCACTCACGATTGAAAACCAGACGGAGTCTGACCATTTACCATTGATCATGACGGTAGATGTTACAGACAATAACAATACCGATACTAGTCCAGCACGGTTTGATAAAGCTGTTGTTTGTGAGAAATACATATGGAATGAGAATGGGGAAAAAGAGTTTGTAAATATACTAAAAACCAAAGATATCCAAAACAGACTTACCTTTGCTGCTACTACTTTAAATAGAGATGTGAACACTACTCTGAGCATCTTTGTGGAATGTTTAAAAGATTCTAGCAGATGCATGCTTAAAACCTTTCATGTAAATAAAGACAAACAGTCAGAATGGTTTGATAAGGAATGTAAACAAGCAACAACAAAAAAGAGAGTAGGAGGAAATTAAACTGTTTCAGAAAATATAGAAGTGAAGAAGATAGGAAAGAATATGTAGAGGCAAGAAAAAAAAGTACAACCGCATTTAAAGGAGAAAAGGCAAGCATTCAGACATGAGAAATGGAATAGATTAGTTAGAGAAGTGACAATCCATCGCTCTTTTGGAAATATTTGAAAAGTAGGGGATGTGGGGGGAAAGCAAGAATAGATAACGATATCAGTTTGGGTGATTGGTGTGATCATTTTAAGAAACTTTTATTCAAAACGGCCATGAAGCGTATATGGAACAGAGTGAAACAAATGTCGTTTTGACAGAAGAAAGGGGCCATGTTTTAAATAAGATAATTTCAGAAGAGGAAGTTAGGTGTACCATTACCAAACTGAAGCTAGGTAAGTCATCTGGAATTGATAATGTTTCAGCTGAAATGTTAAAAACTGGTGGTGGGTATGCTCAAGTGTTTTTAACAAAGCTATTTTCAACACTATTCTTCATCAAGTAATCTACCCACTAGAATGGTCTAAGACCATAATCATTCCAATATCTAAGAAAGGAGATTTAGATAAAGGTTGATAACTACAGAGGTATATCTTTGTTACATGTTATTTCTAAATGTTACACTACAGTATTGAATACAAAGTTATAGTCTTGGTTAGAAGATGATGATTTAATTTCTGAAAATCAAGCATGTTTTCGTAAGGAGCATTCAACGATTGATCATGTTTTTACATTGTTGGCAACTATTCAGAAATGCATGAGTAAGAAAGGAAGAAAGCTATATACAGCTTTTATCGATTTCAGAAAGGCCTTTGACTCTGTGCAGCATAATAAACTTTTACAATGCATGAGAAAACAAGGTGTTGGAGGAAAGTTTTTTGCCTGCCTGAAGGCAATGTATAATTCACTATTGTCGTGTGTGTGTGCAAAGAATGAGCTGTCAGAGATGTTTGACTGTCCAGTTGGGGTTAGGCAAGGGTGTGTTTTGAGTCCTACACTATTTTCAGTTTTTATCAACCAGTTAGCAAACGATGTGAATGAAGAGGGTAAGCATGGGATCCAGGTATTGCCAGACATTATGGAACTGTTCATTCTGTTATTTGCAGATGATGAAATGCTGTTGTCAACAACTCCAGGCGGTCTCCAAAATCAAGTGAATTCTTTACAAACATGCTGTAGTAAGATGAGCTTAAATGTAAATATTGATAAAATTAAAGTTATGGTTTTCGGGCAAGGTGGATTTTTAGGAAAGCACGAAAATTGGCATTACAGTGGAAAGCAACTAGAGATAGTAAACAGTTATTGCTATCTAGGATTTACTTTTACAACTAAGATCAGCGTTAAAAATAGGAACCAGACACTTAGCTGTGAAAGGAAGGAAAGCTGTCATTGAACTAAAAAAAAGTTTTTAGCAAATATAAGGAAATGACATCAAATGTTTTCTTTAAAATTTTGGGTGCCAAAACTCAGCCCATTCTGTGATATTCATCTGAAGTATGGGGCTTAAACAGACTTGATCACATTGAAAAAGTGCATGCCATGGCATGTAAAAGGTTCTTGGGTGTCCCAGTAAGAACACCAAATAACATGGTATATGAAGATTTAGGGAGGTACCCATTATATATCAATTCTTATGTAGCTTGTTTAAGATATTGGTTGAAAGTGTTGCGGATGGATGTTGAAAGGTTGCCTCATATAGCGTACAAAATATTACTTACTTTAGACGAAGCTGGCAAAAGCTGTTGGGTTTTAAAGGTGAGAGCAATTCTGTGTGGGTAAGGTTTTAACATTGTATGGATGCAGCAAGGTGTTGGAGATGAAAAGATGTTTCTACGTTTGTTTAAACAGCGACTAATTGATATGTTTATCCAAGAATGGGATGGAACAATTTGAGAACGTTAAAGATTTAGCATTTATAGGTCTCTTAAAGCAATTTTTCAAAAGGAGAAGTACATTTATTATATGGAGATGTGTTGTTTTCGTGTGCTCTGTTACGCAGTTAAGATTTAATGTCCTTCCTATCAATAATAATGTCAACAGATATACCGAATCTATAAGAGACAAAAGCTGTCCTTTCTGTATAAACAAAATAGAAAATGAATGTCACTTTATATTTGATTGCAGTTTGTATACAGATTTAAGAGAGAAATTTCTTAAGAATCAAAATGCATGACACTATCCAGATTGCTGAAAGGAACAAATGAAAATCACCGACACAATCTCTGCAGTATGTTTTTCATGCTATTAACAGACGAAAGAAAAGCATTTTGTAACTGTGCTTTTGTTTGTACTCTTGTTTCCATTATAAGTCATTGTGGCTGCTTGATGCGCCGTTATTTTGATTATCTTACATGCATTGACTGCGTGTTTTGCTTTCAAGGTGTATTGTCTTAATGTGTTGTTTATTTGGATGATGTACTTGGTGTGATGCCACCAGGAGAGCTGGCTTAGATGGAAAATGTGATGATCTCTTTTTGCATCTCGTTTCCTTCACTTGCCTTTTTGCCTTTGCTCACTGTATGGATTGTGGCCAAAGGCCAATGTATATTAAACCTGTTCAGAGTTCTCTCTCTCTCTCTCTCTCTCTCTCTCTCTCTCTCTCTCTCTCTCTCTCTCTCTCTCTCTCTCTCTCTCTCTCTCTCTCTCTCTCTCACCACACACACACACACACACACACACACACACACACACACACACACACACACACACACACACACACACTTTGGCAACTTCTTTAATCAGTACTTTAAGGTTATCAGACATATTTTTGAGGATGAAGCTGATCTGAAAAAAGGGGTGGGATTGCGCGCGTGCGCGCACGCACACACACACACACACACACACACACACACACACACACACACATACACACACACACACACACACACACACACACACACACACACACACACACACACACACACACACACACATGAAATTGATTGTTAAATGAGAGTAACAGAAGCATTTCCAAATAAGGTTTATTTTATTTGTTTGGTAATTTTGGAGTTGCTGTTTTGTTATTGTTTGAGGTTTGTTTTTCTTTTTATTTGCTTTTTTGTGTTTGTTTTCGCCTTCCCTTGGTGTGTGTGTGTGTGTGTGTGTGTGTGTGTGTGTGTGTGTGTGTGTGTGTGTGTGTGTGTTTTACTTAGGGGTCAAGTAACCATAGATAACCTTGCTTTCGTTTTCGGTTTCACCTTTGACAAGGGAAGTCATTCGCAAAGCCTTTTTAGAGAACCCGGTCGAGTACTTTCCTTGTATTACGTCCTCTGCGTTGGAGGTAAGTGTACCAAAGTCCTAATTCCGTGCCGGACTTTGAACATTTTGCATTGCATTTACACACATTTCTTACTCATTTTCTCCGGAAAAGTTCGTATTGCATGTCTTAGATGCCAAGCGTATTTGAATTGTAGAAAATACCATACGAAAAACACAATGACTCTAACGACCTTTTTGCACATTTTTTCGATGAACCACAAAGGTGCAAGCAACCGGAATTGCGTTTCATCATTCAATAAATGATGATAATTTTAAAAAATGATGTTCGGTACAATATTAATGAAATTAGTTTCTTACTATTTTTCTTTGCTGGTGCATGTTACTTGCATATCGTAAAACAGAAGACCATAGCATTATCATACTGGATTTCTCTGACTCCCGAGTTAGTCCCAGTGATTGTATAAAACTAAAACTGAGTAAAACTAAAAGTCATGACTCTCTCTCTCTCTCTCTCTCTGATACACACTAAATGCATGTGCTAGAAGCTCGTGCACATGCATGCTTATGCACACGTTCCACGCGCACACACATGCACGTACGCACGCGCGCACACACATGCGCGTACGCACGCACGCGCACGTACACACACACACGCGCGCGCGCATTTTTCTCACATAATTAAAATTTGTTTAGTACAAAGTTATGAATGGACATATATATCTAATAATAATAATATAATATTAATATTAATAATCTATGCATGTACTGATGTAGACCTACAGGCTACACACACTGTGACCATGTCTTTCTCTCTCTCTCCTCTCTCTCTCTCTCTCTCTCTCTCTCTCTCTCTCTCTCTCTCTCTCTCTCTCTCTCTCTCTCTCTCACACACACACACACACACACACACACACACAACACACACACACACAACACATACACACACTCAATGACACACCACACTCACACTCTCTCTCTCTCTCACTCTCTCTCTCTTCTTTCTCTCGTCTCTCTCTCTCTCTCTCTCTCTCTCTCTCTCTCTCTCTCTCTCTCTCTCTCTCTCTCTCTCTCACTCTCATATAACACAAAGGTTTGCATTGTACATGCTCAGAAGTGCATGCTGTCTCTATTATTATCAGTGTATAATGTGGCATGCATGGTTGTTGTTAAAGTCAGTTATGATTATCAGATCAAGATGCATTCTCATGATTCTGGTAACTATGGTAACAGTTTTAATGTGCTAACATTTTCAATCATTATCATCCCAAGCAGATTAATTTTTATCATATAAACAAAAATGCAGCAAGAAATATTGTTGCAAATGAAACTGTGGACAGTTACCTGACTTTATACTAATTATAGATCAAAGGGATTATAAATTCATATTCTCTCCTGCTTCATATTCTTGGTCCTTGTGTGGCACTGTGGGAGATTAATGTTAGTTATGTCCATATGGATGACTATGGTCGAATTGTGCAATCTGACTGTTTCATTGTGGAGTGTCATATTATTTGTGATAAGCCATAAGGTGATAACAATTCTCACAGTCACACCCACTAGTACTGAGTGACCTAACAAAGCCGGCAAAGGTAACATGGATTATAAGCATTCATAATAAGCATGTTTGCTCACTCATTTCTTTTTTACCCTTGCAGCAGCTATAGAACTTTACTAAGTTAGTGAAGATAATTTTACCAGTGGCTGTTTGTCTCAACTAAGTTGATGCACTGTCTTTGCATATAATTTTGTTTTTAATTTAATATATATATAAAAAAAGGCATATATGGAGTACATAAGAATGACAAATTATCAGAAGACGAATATATATGTATTACTATTATGTATGAAGTCAGGAAGAAAGTCTGGCGCTGCTGTCTCGACTGTTTGTGGAAAATACCAGAAGCTGTAAAGGTAGCAATAAATATTAAAATAAAGGAACATGCTTCAAGTTCAAGACAGCATTGACTCGACTGAGGCACTTGCCAGGCATATGGGTTTTTCTTATTCCCCACAGCCCAGGTAGAGTGAAAGAAATCAAATCGTGACAGTATGATCAGTACAAACCTGCTGCTAGATTATGAAGGCTTGAAAAGTGTAGAAAATAAAACTAAGCTCTGACACTGTGGTGCGTGCAGATTGTGACTGCTGCAGCTGAATAACCAGAAGCAACCATGAGTTTCATGTCGAAGTTTGCCAGCTCGTTGCCGGAGGGGTACGGCTATGTGGTGATGGTGGGCTGTGTGGGCAACACTTTCCTCAACATGTGGCTGGCCATTAACGTCTCCAGGGCCCGCAAACGATTCGACGTCCCTGTGAGTGAGGGTTCCATCCTTGTTGTCAAACATGTGTTTTAAAAATCCTGTAATAATTCATGTCTGTGTTTTATGGGTTATGAAAACACAAAACATAGCCAGCATGCAACCTGTACAATAAAAATGAAACGATCGGCTCTGAGGTTGAAATGTGTGGGCTGAGGCCAGCGGGCAGACCTCCTGCAAAATGACAAGCACAGGAGAAGACCAGGCGGGCACTGTGCACCCTGCCCAGAAAGGGGAAACAGAGAGAAAGAGAGAGAGAGAGGCATTCTTCCAGATCCATGATGGCCATGTATTGTAAGGCAAGAGGTGAACTTAAGTGTTCCAGGTGGATCTATTTCTGTGCATTGATTATTAGCATGACTGTTGCTCGTAGAAAACTGAAGTGAACTTGTAATATTGATTAACAGAACAGTAGCTCAAAACAGAGAGAGATGGAGAAGGCTCATCAATGTCAAACTGGGAGAAACAGGACAAAAAAAGAAGAAGAAGAAGAGTAGGTTTATATCTGGTGATGTATAATATAAACATGGATATTTCATAGGTCTATGCACGCGCACACACTCGCATTCACGTACACATGCACACATGTAGGTGCACACACACACACTCACACACTCACACAAACACTCACACACACACAAACACACACACTCACACAAACACACACACACACACTCACACACACACACACACACACACATGCACACACACACACACACACACAGAGAAAAGATAACGGCAAAGAACAAATGTATACATGTATGTATGAATACTGTAGATGAATACTTGTCACGATAATTGAACACAGACATCGTTGGTGTTTTCTTGCAGTATCCCGACATGTACTGCAGCAGTAAAGAATTCAACTGCATCCAGAGGGCACACCAGAACACGTATGTGCCTCTCTGTGTGTGTGTGTGTGTGTGTGTGTGTGTGTGTGTAGTGTGTGTGTGTCTGTGTGTGTGTGAGTATGTGTGTGTGTGGTGAGTGAGTGTGTGTCTGTGTGTGTGTGTGTTGTGTGTGTGTGTGTGTGTGTGTGTGTGTGTGAGTGAGTGAGTCCTCTCCCCTGGAGTATGGTTACCTATAATGCAAATAACCTGAAAACAATCATACACACAAATTCCTCATCAGCAGTGCACTCATATAGATAGTTACAGAGTGATTTCCATGCGTGGTGAGTGAGATTGCATGGTAAACGACAATGAAGAGAAATTCTGTAATTATATAAACTGTATATTGTCTTTTTTTAAAAAAAAACACTTTTTTCAATAGTAACAATGTCATACAGTCTTAATGGTGTGATGTGAAGTAAAGATGTCATACAGTGTTAGAAAAAACAAAAATTACGTCGGCAGCTTGGCAGTAGTGGGGAGGACCCACATGTTCCTACAGGAACACTTGTTGCACATTTACAGAAGAAGAAAAATTAGGAGCATGTGGAAAAGAGAAAAAAAGTGAGAGTGCATATTGTGGGTGACTTTCAGGGAGTTATCCTGGGAATGCCAACAACAACAAAATTTATAAAATTGTTGTTGATTGTATCACTTGACTGTTGGTGGTGGTTCTGTTTTCATCTTTCTGTTGAACTATATGAACGCGTATATTGTTGTTCCACTGTGGTATGATATGGTTTGATGCTGATTGTATTGTGTAAATGGACATATGCTGATACTGATATATTTAAACCCACAGATTGGAAAACCAGGGCCAGTTTCTCATGCTTCTGTTCATCGGAGGACTGCAGTATCCTGTAAGTGTGTGTATGTGTGTGTGTGTGTGTGTGTGTGGGCATATATCTGTTTGCCCACTGTATGTGTAAGGTTTCCAAACAGTGACTCCCATTGATTTTAGAACTTAGACCTGAATGATTTACTCTCCAAAAGGACATTGGCCTATTCATGAAGGAGTTGTCAAGCTATTTAGCGCTTTAGTGAGTTAAGGGGGGGGGAACCCAACAATAAATCAAAGTTAATTGTAATGAGAAATGTCATTTAGCAGAACTGTGATGTAGGATATCATAATATCTCTATTTTAAAAGCTTTACACAAATACAAACACACAGACTAATCTGATATCGACCATTCTCACAGCGCGCAAATCCAGCATAACTCAGTCAAGGGTCCAGGGCCCAGTGCTAAAATCAGCCCCTTCCTTTTACCAAGTCCAAGAATGGTCAGTTCCTGCTATAATCAGCACCAGCTGGGATGGAATGGATAGAAGCTGAGAGTAGCTGTAAGTGGGTGAAACTGACAGCTGTGTTCACCAAGGTAAGGTTGAGGGCGGAAGGAAAATAGGCAGACCACCAACATCCTACATTGCCAACTTCACTAAGATCAGTAGTCTGGGAGGGCTGCTGGAGATCATAGAGCTCAGCTGTTTAAAATTTTTTATAAATTTATTTTACTCTTTTATTTCAAGGATAACGGAATAAGCACTTTTTTCATCCAGTCCCCGTGTGTATTCAATGACACAGAGAGAACTCAACTCGAACTCTCGGACTCAAAATGTTTATTGAGAGTAAATGGATAAACACAGGGCTTCTTTACACCATGCTCTCTCACACACACACACACAAAAGAAAAAAAGAAAAAAGTCAAGAAAAGAGAGAGATGGCGAGCCCTGATGGCATTGCGTGGAGCTCCTGCCGACAACAGCAACTACGGAGACGGTCAAGTTACACAAATATAGAACTAGACTACGTACAAACAGAGAGCTAGACTACATACAAACAGAGAGCTAGACTACATACAAACAGAGAGCTAGACTACATACAAACAGAGAGCTAGACTACATACAAACAGAGAGCTAGACTACATACAAACAGAGAGCTAGACTACATACAGAGAGCTAGACTACATACAAACAGAGAGCTAGACTACATACAAACAGAGAGCTAGACTACATACAAACAGAGAGCTAGACTACATACAGAGAGCTAGACTACATATCAAACAGAGAGCTAGACTACATACAAACAGAGAGCTAGACTACATACAAAAAGAGAGCTAGACTACATACAAACAGAGAGCTAGACTACATACAAACAGAGAGCTAGACTACATACAAACAGAGAGCTAGACTACATACAGAGAGCTAGACTACATACAAACAGAGAGCTAGACTACATACAAACAGAGAGCTAGACTACATACAAACAGAGAGCTAGACTACATACAAACAGAGAGCTAGACTACATACAAACAGAGAGCTAGACTACATACAAACAGAGAGCTAGACTACATACAGAGAGCTAGACTACATACAAACAGAGAGCTAGACTACATACAAACAGAGAGCTAGACTACATACAAACAGAGAGCTAGATTACATACAAATACAGGATAACTGATCTCCAAGAGTAAACAGAATCTAAATTTTATGCATTGTAGAATGATGCTGATTTTTTTTAAGGTTTTTAAACTGTACAGTCGGTGCAAAGAGTGGTGTTGTGTTTGTGTGTGTGTGTGCAGAAAGTGACGGCAGGAGTGGGGGTGATGTACCTTCTCAGCCGTGTTGCATACGCCCTTGGCTACTACACTGGAGGTCAGTTAGGCATACAATACTTTCATTCTTTGTTGTTTTTTTTTTTCTTCTTTTTTTTTCATTGGCAGAGCACAAGGGAAGGAAGCAGGGAAAATGTTGCTTTATGGGTTTTTTTTGGGGGGGTTGAAAAAGAAATTCTGGTTTTGGGGGGCTATTTCTGGTTTGTTTTTTTTCTTTCTCTTTCTGTTAATGTGACTTTAATGTAATTGTTAGCTGTGCCGCAAATGTTTCTGACTTGTAGAGTGTATTGGAAATGTTTTGTCTTTTTTTTGAAAATTCAGACTATAAAGTTCCCATTTGGGGGAGAGGCAGGAGGGGCGCATACAAATGTAGCATGCAGTTTGTTTCTGCTGATTTTCAATGAAGATGTGTTGAGCCTGAGAAATGTTTCCGTTTGTTTTTCGTCAGAATTCAGAAATGTCTACAGATGTATCTGTGGTTCATAAAAATGTAAGCGTTGTATTTCTAATTTTGTTCATTATAAACATGTTAGCAAATAGGACAAATGTCTCGGTAGTCATTTACAGAAATGTGTATGTCGTAAAATCTGCAAAATCTTCAGTGATGCTCCCGCAGTCTATAGGACCACGGGATAAGTGGAAGGTGTGGTGAAGTTTGTAGTAAAATGTGTGTGTGTGTGTGGTGTTTGTGGTGTGTGTGTGTGTATGTGTGTATATGTGTGTGTGTGTGTGTATGTGTGTGTATATGTGTGTGTGTGTGTGTATGTGTGTGTGTGTGTGTGTTTGTGTGTGTGTGTGGGTGGCAGAGCCTGGAAAGCGCCAGTGGGGAGCCTGGGGTCACATCGCTGAGCTGATCCTCCTGGGCAACGCCATTTCCTTCGCCGCACATCAACTGGAGTTGCTGTGAGGCCCCCACACCATCCTGACTGCAGCACAAGGTGCGTGCTGTGTTTCTGCCTTGTCAGGAATGTTTGTTTCTGAACTGCAGGCATAGGATCAGGAATGTTTGTTTCTGAACTGCAGGCATAGGATCAGGAATGTTTGTTTCTGAACTGCAGGCATAGGATCAGGAATGTTTGTCTCTGAACTGCAGGCATAGGATCAGGAATGTTTGTTTCTGAACTGCAGGCATAGGATCAGGAATGTTTTGTCTGAACTGCAGGCATAGGATCAGGAATGTTTGTCTCTAAACTGCAGGCATAGGATCAGGAATGTTTGTGAACTGCAGGCATAGGATCAGGAATGTTTGTCTCTAAACTGCAGGCATAGGATCAGGAATGTTTGTTTCTGAACTGCAGGCATAGGATCAGGAATGTTTGTTTCTGAACTGCAGGCATAGGATCAGGAATGTTTGTTTCTGAACTGCAGGCATAGGATCAGGAATGTTTGTCTCTGAACTGCAGGCATAGGATCAGGAATGTTTGTCTCTGAACTGCAGGCATAGGATCAGGAATGTTTTGTCTGAACTGCAGGCATAGGATCAGGGATGTTTGTCTCTGAACTGCAGGCATAGGATCAGGAATGTTTTGTTTCTGAACTGCAGGCATAGGATCAGGAATGTTTTGTCTGAACTGCAGGCATAGGATCAGGAATGTTTGTCTCTAAACTGCAGGCATAGGATCAGGAATGTTTGTGAACTGCAGGCATAGGATCAGGAATGTTTGTCTCTAAACTGCAGGCATAGGATCAGGAATGTTTGTTTCTGAACTGCAGGCATAGGATCAGGAATGTTTGTTTCTGAACTGCAGGCATAGGATCAGGAATGTTTTGTTTCTGAACTGCAGGCATAGGATCAGGAATGTTTGTCTCTGAACTGCAGGCATAGGATCAGGAATGTTTGTTTCTGAACTGCAGGCATAGGATCAGGAATGTTTGTCTCTGAACTGCAGGCATAGGATCAGGAATGTTTGTCTCTGAACTGCAGGCATAGGATCAGGAATGTTTGTTTGTGAACTGCTGGCTTGGTAAAAGATTTGTTTGGTTTTTCTTCCTACCGTAGGTTGATGCATGTTTGTTGTTTTGGGAAGGGAGGGTGCATGTTTTTCAAGGGAAGGGGGTGAGGAATGTTTGTTTTATTTTCATTTTTTTCGTTTGTGTGTGTTCCTTGGCAAAGTTTACCAAAAGTAAGATTTTTGCGCATGCAACCATTTTTTTCCCCCCCTTCATTAAGGTAGCCACATTCTGACTTCAGGCATTTACTATTTGATTAGCAGTAGTTTTGAGTGTATCGAAATCTGACCAGTGATCTAATCGTTTTGTGTTTCTCTGCTTTCAGGATGTCGACGACTTGTGCTGCTGTACATTCAAGCGTGGTTTCATCTTCATTAGGTGTATCGTTTTATGAGTACGTGCTCTAGCTGTCGTATAAAAGACTTGGGACCTTCTGTGGGTGTGTTCGTGTGGCTTTTGTGTCGGAAGACAGAGAAGAAGAAAAAAGCCCGCTGTACGTGTTTTGGAGTCTGCCTCACCTTTTTATTGCAGTTTTGGAAAAAGTGTTATCACTTTTGAAAACCTTGATCGCCTTCCAACTTCAACTGGTTTTTTCATCTGTGTTTGTTTAATCAGCTTTTGGAAACTGCACTTTTTTTTGGTTGTTTCTTGAGAGTGGTGGGGGGGGGGGTTGAAGGATACTACTTGGGTTGTTGGTTAAAGTACATAGAGAACAATTAAAAAAAAAAAAAGTCCTGTGTATTTTTAGAAGGTGGTGTTTTGTTGTAGCTTTTGTTTTTTAGGAGTGGGGGGAGGGGGGGGGGTCTTCTTTTTGGTTACAAGTTATAGTTTGCTTCAAGACTTAAAGAATGTTATTTTTACTTGCTCCATTGTTGTCTGGCTTGTTGATTACATTCTCTTCTCCCTCCCTCTCTCTGTGTCTCTCTCTCTCTCTCTCTCTCTCTCTCTCTCTCTCTCTCTCTCCTTTCTTCTCTGGTCATGGGACGACTGTAGTTTTTGGAGCTAGTTTCGTCCAGATCTTTTCAGCCAAAATCCTAGTTTGTTCCCTGTACCATTTCTTTGCCCTGTGTTGCCCCCTAAGTTCTCTCCCTTTATATCAATTCTTTCCCTTTACTAAGACTGAAAAGCAACCATTTTTGATAAATTAAGTAATTGTTGTTTTCTGCACATTTTGTGTTGTGAAGTTTGGGGCTTTTCATTCGTCGCTGTTGATTTTTTTGTGTTTTTTTTTCTAACTTATTCAGATTTTTCTATATTAAGATCTATTCAGTGCAATGTTGTATATGCTGTTTTTAGTTTGTTTCGCTTTTTTTTTTTTTTCCGAAATGAATTGATTCAGATTAAAGTGGGGTTTTTTTTCCATCGCTTTGGTGGTTTTACCTGTGTGCTAGTTGCTCTTGTGGAAGTGTTTCTCGATTCTTCTGTAAATTGTTTCTTCTTGTTCGCCTGCAATCCTTATAGCTTAACCCGGATGATACTGTAATTGGATGATTGACTTTTTGTAATCAAGTTATAATTTTTTTTATGGTATTGATAGTTATGTTTAAAATTGCATTGTTGTGTTTTGATATTATTTGTTAAGAATATATATATTTGTTAATAGTTTATTATTAACTTTTTATTATTAACAAAACCAATTTTAGAGGTATGATTATTATATCTTTTGCCATTATTATATCTTTTGCCATATTGTTTTTACATTAACTAAAAAGTTTTATAGGTATTATTATTGTATCTTTTGCCATATTGTTCAGGTCAGGTTGTTTACATTAGGAAGGATGTAACCCTGAATGAATAAGATTACACCAAAGCTCAGCTTGAAAAGAACAAACAGAATGCAGCCTTTTTTCACACTGTCATTCTTCTGCCTTCCGTGTTCATGGAAACCGTGTCTGCTCTCTTGACAGTCTGGGTCTCTTGTTTTATTCCTTTACTTCTGGAACTTCTTCCATCACCAGAAACGATATTAACTAACCGCGGTACTTTTCTTTTTTTTTACACCATCTTCTCATTTTTACTGTGGTCAGAAGTAAGGACGAACAGTGTATCATTCTGTGATGATAATTCAGGATGCGAATCTCACTGAATATGTCACACACTTTCTACGTATATTCTGTGCAGACTATATCTGCTGTCTTGATTCCTGTTTTGTGCTTTTATTCTTGCAGGGAATGGCTTTTGCGTTGCCTGGTAATTTTTTTAATAAACCCATTGAAGAATACAGTGTTTTCTGCAGGGGGTTCCTGTTTATCAGTGAACTTTGCTGTGAGAGAGAGAGAGAGAGAGAGAGGGCTGATTGATCCGACTGCAGTGTTGGCCAAACGGTTTCCGTTCAGCGTGGTTTATTTTCTTCTGTAGTTCATATTTCATCATAAGTAGCGTGGTTTTAGTGTTGTATGTATCCTTATCTGATTAAAATCAGTGCAGTTGCATTGAGAGGAATTTTTTTGAGTGTCAGTTTTTGTGTGTGTTCTTGTTGTTGAAAGTGTATGTGTTTGCTAAGTTGCCATATGACTACAATTTCCAGCGTGTGTCTGGTGTAGCCTGCGTGATTGCCTAAGGTTACACACAAGCATGTGTGTGCCTTACTTTGAGCACGACTTGCTGTAAACCTGAGTAAATGTATGTGTTGTCATTGATTACTCATATATAATATTTTACCTTCACCCGACACTGCTATTGACTATACTCTGACGACGTTATGGGTACATCAGAACTCACTATTTTCAAAGAGGCTTTTCAACATCGGTGGACGAATCAGGTACTCCAGCCAGCTCACACATCCATCACAAAGGTGGTGTATCTGTTTTAATCTCCTTACTGGTAACCCAGTGTGGCTAAATCCACAGGCACTAAAGCTTACATATGGGGGCTTGCCTTCCTGCTGTCAGATGTGGGAAGGATGAACAGCTAGCCTACATGAAATGTTTGAAAAGGTGCACAAAGCAAATTGACTGAGGTTTCAGCCATATTCACAAGGCACACACGGCTTGCGCACACAAGTAGCTGAGAGCTGTTCAAGAAAGCAAGCTGGCCATTTTGCGTGGGATCCAAGTAGAACACGTTCTGTCTTGAACATGACTCCCGGCCACTGGAGGGGCTGGATAGCCTGGCGGTGACAGCATGTGTGAATACCACCAAATGGCCCCGCAGCAGTGCAGGGACCCTCTGTGTTCTTTTGACATGCACAAGTCCGTAAACACACAGATTCGACTGGGTTAGGCTCGCTTCCAAAAGGCTTGATGTTCAGTTTGATTTTCCCATCAGAGTGGGAAGAAAGGGTAAGGCTGGGAATTGAACCCAGAACCTTGCGGCTCGCTTGTTAGGCAGGTGAACATCTAAACCATCCTGCCACCTTCCTTTGACAGAGAGATTGAAATGTGTGATGTTGGAACAGCAGGACAGGAACATCACAGAAGATGAAGCAGCAAAAAAAAAAAAAAACATAAGAAAAAGACACCCAAAAATATAACAAATACACCTTCACAAACATGAAAAATTATATAAACAAACATCTATGTATACACTTTTTTTTATAAAAAATCTGATCATTTTTCAAAAATAGTGTGCAGCAATAACGAAATCAGTACTACGAATGACGGTGACAGCAGCAAAAATACTAGACCACACACATGTAGATATGTGTGTGTGTGCCCATAGATAGCTCACACTTGTGCAAACACATTTAGCAACAGGCCAAAAGAAAAATGCTTACATATATTTGGAAACAATTTTCCCTGAAAATAAATCTTATTTCTACACCGTCCAGCTATATCCTTATGTCATTTCAACACATACATACTTGTTTTCACTTTAGGCAAAGTCCAGATTTTATTTGGCCTCTCTCACATACACACACACACATACAGTTGCTTGGGGTTTTTCCGTTACTGCAAGTGCACATAGAACATCTTGTCCATATGCTAAAACCTGTTCTGCCTTTTAGAAGAGTAGGCCATATATGCAGGTAAAAACGAATGACAACAAAACCAAAAAGTTTGCACACTGGTGTTGCATTTAGACATCATCCCCAAAGTCTGAATGTGGCTGCCTAAAAATGGTGGGCATAATCTGTCACATATGCAAAAGCCTCTCTATTGGTGGAGCTGTAGCCCAGGAAAATGACAATAAATATCCCTGACCAGCTTTGTAGTTCGTAAAGGGGTTATTCAAGTGTGTTTGAAATGTTCGCTACTGTTGTATACATCTTTTATACTGAAAAGGTATCGTCTGCAAAAATTCTACTAATGGGCATACTTTCTCTTAGCGTTAATCATTGATAAACACACACACACACACAGAAATATTGGTCCAAAAATATCACTTTTTAAAAGTGCTACTGAGAACTTGGGGCAGTATTTGACTTGCTGAATCCAGTTATTATTTTATTCATTTATTATATATTTTTATGTTCTTCTTAATAGAGAAAACATGGTCCGATGTGTTATGTTGTTGCCATTAGTCCGTTCACTCATTACATCCAGACTTTATATTTTACTCGACGATGGCTACGCTAGAACATATACAGCGACTAAAGATACATCTTCACACCATAGGCTAGTCCAGCTGCTTCTAGCAGTGGGAAATGTAGGCTACCAACAGCAAGCAAGGCCAATAGGCCCTAGCCTAGCAGAAGGGGAGATGATTGCATAGGTGACCGTGGTCTGCTAGCCATACGTAAAATTATACAATTCGTGCAATTTAGATGGTGCGGTCACACACCCAGCATTAAGCTTTATGCAATTAAAACATTGTAACCGCTATCTTTCACGACACTGTCTCTTGCTATGAAGATGCTTTAAACATGTAACAAGTCGTCGTCGTATCAGACAGAACTGGAAAATTATTTATGGGGCTTGACGATCTTGTTTGTGTCTGTAGAGTTGTCTTTCTCTTTCGACAGGTCACATGGGTAATTGCCCTTTGACCTCCATTGCAAACATTGTCGCCTTCAGGACAGTCATCAGTGCAGAGGTTGAGTGATTCGAGGAACTTGCACGCTTAACACTACAGCAATGGCAAATCCTGGAAAGGCAAGTATAACTACTTTGGCAAGGCTGTGTATTATTTCTGAAGCATTTTGAAAAACAAGAATTAGAGTGGCATTTTTTGTGTTGTCATCATTTTTATTTTGAGTGATGGAGTAATCATCATCCAGTTTGTGACTTCAAGTTCAACTGTGTGTAACAAATTACAAGTATATGATGAATTCAAGTCACTGTTTTCATTGAGTAACTGTCTTAGTCCATTCAATTTATTTAAAACGCAGAGAAATTCGCTATTCAGTTGATAACTGGTTTTGTCACAAGTGACAACCGAGTCATCATTTCATCATTTTACTTTTTAGTTTAGGCCTATAGATACATGGTTGCCATGCATTTTGTCTTCCAGTTTTGACAGCTACAATCATCGTTTTGATAACTCAGAAATTGCTTTGGTGAATGTGTGGAATCCTATAAAAGCAAACAAAAACTTGAAAGAGTGAAGCAACCCCCCCCCCCCCCCCCCTCCCCCAAAAGGCACAGCACACACAGTCACACACACACACACACACACACACACACACACACACACACACACACACACACACACACACACATTGATATGAGAGTGACAGAGAGCTAGTTATTAAATAACCTAAAGGTGTGAACAGACTGCATGACAACTTTCTAAGCATGGCACACATGTACAGTGGAAAAATTGCAGTAGGTAAGGACAATAATTAATAATAAATTAATATATTATTCATCCAGTTAGAAAAAAAGCAGCAAATCATCAATTACTGAATTAATGTAGTGTGCTAATCATACAAGTAATGCTAGAAGTTCTGGACTTAGCTTGAGTTATGAGTAAATGAAGATTACTTTCAGCTTCACTGTATCAGTGCCCAGGATTTTTGCTCTGTAACAAGTGCTGAAACTGCTTCTCCTTGACAGCTGAGGACAATAACTCGGTATTATATAATTTGTATGGAGTGGTTGTGTACAGAGGCAAAAATACTTTCAACTTCAATGCTTCTTTAATTCTTAATGCTTTTGTAATGGAAATTATTCTTTTGATATCTTTTAAAAACTTTTGTTAGATTCCTCAGTTAGAACTCCCAGGATCACCAAATGGTGAGAGTTTTTGCATGTATGATTTTTTTTCACACACCACTAAGGTAGCTGCATTCTGACTTTGTGGATGCATTTGGTAATTGAACATTTTGCCAGGACAGTCAGGAGGTATCTCCTTGCTCTTTCTTACAATTTTCATCCATTGAGGGTTCATTTGATGTGCACAAGTCCGTAAGCACACATGTCTGACTGGTTTAGAGTCTCCTCCAAAGTCTTGACATTCAGTTCGGTTTTCCTATCAAACTGGGAAGAATGGACTAGGCTGGGAATCAAATCCAGAACCTCACGATTATATCTTTATTTAACTGAAATAGCTTTGGGGTACAAAATCTGGATATTTGACCATTTGAAGAAAGAACTGTACAGTCTGTAGAGGAGAGATTATACTGAAGTTGTATGTACTTGAATTGCTAACAGTAAGGTCACACTCACAGTCACAGTCAGTGAGTCACAGTAAGGAATACCTTCACTTCACAAAGAGTATTTGTTTATGAAGATAGGATTTATACCGTATGTTTGAACAGCTTTGGTGACAAAAGCTGTAAAGATAAATCATAAAGCAAAGCACCAGATTCACTAGGCTTTGTGGACAAAATCCACCACACACACACACACACACACACACACACACACACACATATATATATAATATATATATATATTATCTGAATTAGTGAATATGAAACTTCATCTCTGCCCCACTACAAAGTAAGTACTATATAAACTATACTGTATGCATCTTTCATAAATCTTTTTTTAAAAATTGTTTAAATGTACAGTCAGGACATTATATATATATATATATATAAATATATATATATATATATATATATTATATATAATATATAATGTATGTATATATAACACTGCACTACAGTCAGTGCAATTTTCTTGGTTTTTAATTTTATTTTCTTGTGCATCACAATGTGTCATAGTTTTTCCTGTTCTTGTACTGATGACTTCACTAATTGTAAATTAAACTCTTTTTAAAATTCATCATTGATCCTTCGATCAGAAATCTCAAACTGTAGTTCAGTGAAGTAGGTTGTCTTTAGTTTGTTGGTTTTTGGGGGGTGGGGGGTTGCTTGTTTTAGTCATAATTCTTTTTTTATTTATTAAAAAAATTAAACACACTCACAAACATATTTTTTTGATAATCCAGCTATTGAGCTAATGTTCCACATCTTCTTAGAGTATCATTTATAATGGAATGTCACTAAAACTTTGTGGAGAATTTACTACTTTAGGGTACATATTGCACAATTTTATTGTCTTTGAGAGAAACTTTGACCATGCAATGATTCACAAGAATCCCCACAGTTTCTGAAAAACAAACAGGTTTTTTTTTGGCAAGGTAGAATTTTTTATTATAGAAATTGGGGAATATATTTCTGTGTTAGATTATTACTAAAATTTTAGACTTTTGTGGTACAATTGTGCACTGTTCATAAATATTCATGATTTGTATGGACCACATTCACATGCACACATGTGCACAGACACACACATACACACACACACTCACCCTTCGGAGAGACTATAAACTGAGGTCTATTGGGCTAATGCACACAGAACATCTTGCACAGACGTTAAAACCTGATCTGCTTTTCACTGAATTCAGAAGAGTAGGCTATTGTGTGCCCATTGGAACGGTTGACAAAAATTTACAAAACTTCATACACATGGGGGCTGGGTAAAAAAAGCACTTGAGTGCTTATTACTCCATTTTCTTTGTAATAAAAGAATGAATAAATAAAAAATAACTAAACATAGCACACTCAACACACAACACAACACAACACAACACAACACAACACAACACAACACACACACCACACACACACAACACACACACACACACACACACACACATACACACACACACACACACACACACACAACACACAAACACACACACAAACACACACACATTGCAGGACAGTTTTAAGGCATATGAGCAACACGAGCCCAACAATACAAAACTAATGTTGTCAGTAATAAGCATATTACAAGGCCATTAAGATGATATAACGGGTAATCTGAAAGTATAATAATTGTAAGGTATTTTTTCACTGTTAGTACACATGGTCCTATCCATAATCCAGTCATGGAGATGAGTCCTTACTGCTTAAGGAAAGGTTACATGACCTGTGATAACAGTACACGTGTACCAATACTAGTTGAAGGTACAAAAGTACAGCTGCACTATTCTAGTCAAGTTTATTGAGGTGTTATGGAAGGATCAAGATTGAATGTACATGTTATATGGTCACTATCACATTATGAGTAATGTATGTGCTCAAACTTAATCCCTTACCAGAGACAAACTTGTACACACACATTCATGTTGACAGACACTGAGACAGTGAGAACACATGTACACACAGACACACACAGACACGCACACACACTCACACACACACACTCACACACTTTGGATGAGACTATAAACCGAGGCCCTGTGTGTGCAAACGCACGTAGAACATCTTGTGCACACATTAAATCCTGTTCCACTTTTCATAAGAGTAGGCCATTGTGTGCTGGTGGGAACAGATGACAGAATGTACAAAAACGCATACACACGGGGAATGGATGTAAAAAAGCACACAAGTGCTTATTCCATTATCCTCGATATAAAAGAATTTTTTTAAAATTTTAAATAAAAAAATAAAAAACCACTTGTATGTGGACCTGTGTACATGTATGTATAAATCAAATGCGTACCATTCACACACATGGTGATATGCACGCCTGCACACACGCACATATAAATTAATACAGTTTGCAGCATCATAAGAACAAACACATTGATGTTGCCAAGACAACATAGTTATTTGGAGTAAATGTTATCTGTATTTCATTTGTTCTTTTTTTTTTTTAAATCCACAGAAATGGGGAAAAAAAGTAGTTTCAGTTTGATCATGTGGGAAAAAAAGTGTCAGTCACTCTGTGTGTGTGTGTTTTTGTGTGTGTGTGTCACATTGTGTGTCACACTGTGTGTGCGTGTGTGCACATGCGAGTGCATGCGCTTGCAGACACATACATTTTTTCATGAGTGTGTATCATATGTGCAAATATATATGCAAATGTTTGCATTTATGTCTCTGTACTGACATGAACACATTAATTACTGCGCACTTTGCAAGCAGTGAAGATTTGACCCTCCTTCATTCCATGCTGTCTTCAGATAGTGGCTGAGATGCGGACCGTGTTTCGCACCGGGCGGACACGGAACATTGAGTGGCGACGGAATCAGCTGAAAGGTTTGCTGCAGCTGATGGAGGAGAACGAAAGCAAGCTGAACAACGCAGCGTTCCAGGACCTTCACAAGGTCAGTTGGAAGAAAAAAAAAGGCAATTTAAAAAAAAGGCTAGCACCCAGACCTCGTCTCATAGTGATTGGGATGCGGGTAAATTTTGGGATAAGATATGCACAAGTTGTCCTGGTGGGTTTGCTCACAGGACCTCTGTGTATAGTTTCCTCTAAAGGACTTTTGGGGGAGTGGAGTCAGCACTGATGTTAACTCGATGTTAACTCAATGACTGGACTAATTTCACTGTGACGTGCCGAAGCTTAAGTTTAAGTTTCATAATTTATTTTAAAAATACACTAAACGATGTTCAACTGAAAGGAAAGTACTCTGGCCTGTAGGGCAATCATTTTTCTAAACACAGTTGCTTTCCTTGACCATAAGCTTGCCTAGTTTGCATGTGTTGGCTGCTTTTCTTTGTCATGTTGACAGGCGTATTCTTTGGGATTTCGGGCTCTCCAGTGTTATGATTTTAAAAACAAAAGTTGTATATTGCAAAAAGTGACATCAGATGGATTCAGCCAACTTCAGGGAAATGTACTTTGGTGAAAACTCATCACATTGTTTCAAGGGGACTAGTTGATGAACAGTTCAAGCCATGTAAGATAAGCAGCCCTAAATTTCAAAACTTTATTTTTCAGCACGCAGTGACATATTTTAAAAATTTGTAAAAAATAATTAGAGTCATCTATTGAAAAACTGTGTAACAATCTCACAAGTAGACATAATAAACTTTTCAGTGATATATAATTTGTATGTCTGTGTTAAGGAGGATAAATGTGCTGAATTTTTCAAATACAGCCCAAATCCTGCATCACTACAAAATGGCGGGATCCATTTCACAGCGACTTCATTGAGTTAACTCCGGGGTAAAATTCCCTAAAATGGGTGCTTCCATGGTGGCTCGGCCCTGGTTGCAGATCACAAGCGAAACGCTCTCACCACGAGTTTATGTGGCCCCATAATGATTTGAAGCCTGTACCTTTCGCTTTAAAGGTGGTGAGGCTTTGTTTCTAGACTTATGGAAGTTTTGCACTGGGGACGTTGGAATGGAGACCTTAACTGGGCCAGGCCAAAAGTTGTGTCAGTTATTGATGTAAGTTGAGTACCAAGGCCTACATCAGTGTTTAATGTTATTTTTTAAAAATGTTATGCTGGTATTGTCTTCAGCTGTAACACAAACTCGTCGAACTTGATTTATGTACACATAGTTTAAAAGATGATGAAGATTGTGTAGTGCAGCAGCGTGTTTTGTGTCAAAACAGCACAAGATGGAGGTGATGGTGTCGGAGGTGAACGTGTGCAGAGCTGACGTCGTGACGGCCCTCAACAACCTGTCTGACTGGACCAAGCCCCAGATGGTCAGTGCCATGTGTGTGTGTTGTGTCTAGGTGGGTAGCATACAGCAGTGTAAGCCTTCTCCTTCTTCTTCTTCTTCTTCTCTGTTGAACATGCAGAAAGCAACTATCGTCATCTTTCATATCAGCGAAAAAGCGTTGCTTTTCTTTCTTTCTTTCTTTCTTTTATATCGAAGATAATGGAATAAGCACTTATGTGCTTTTTTTACATCCAGTCCCCGTGTGTATGCGGTTTTGTCAATTTTGTCATCTGTTCCTACCGGCACACAATGGCCTACTCTTACAAAAAGCGGAACAGGGTTTAACGTGCGCGCAAGATGTTCTGCGTGCGTTTGCACAGGGCCTTGGTTTATAGTCTCATCTTAAAGATTTTTGTGGAGAGTGGAGTCTGCACTGATGTTAACTCCAGAGGAAATTATCCCCTTGAACGGGAATCGAACCCAGGTCGTCAGATTGCGAGCGCAATGTTCTAACCACTAGGCTATCCCGTCCCCATTGCGCTACCATTAAGCAGGTGGCAAGTCAGGCCCAGCGCATCCAACTTCAGCATGGGAGAGAATTGTTTGAGTCTTTCTGGGGGGGAAAAAAATGCAGAAAATAGATGCTTGTCTCCTTTTATTGTGTTGTGTACTACTTTTAATCACAGCAGAGTTCTCTGTATGAAATTCAGGCTGCTGTCCTGAAGGAGAGTACAATGCCACAAGACCAGCATCACCATTTTCTTCTTCTTTTTCTTCTTCTTCTTCTTCTCATTTTCGTCTTCGATATGTGGAGCAGTCATAGGCAAAAGCAGTGTATAGTTTATTTTTGCTTTTGAAAGCAGTAAGAATGGTTTCAATTAAAACAAATTCCCACTTGTCTTACTTGAATTGGACAATGATCTCTGGTGAATCCATGACTAAAAGTTTGCTGTGCCACATGTCCACAATCCCCATCATCTTCTTCCCCTTTTGTGGTAGGAGACGCGAAACAGATTGAACAAGTGGAGCCAGCATGCAGAAATATTGACCTAACAATGAAAATAACAGCGCCACTTCACTCACCATTATCGTTTTTCACCTCTGTGTCACTGGAAAATACTGACTCATTACTTAGTGACATGATCACTCTCCTCCAGGTGTCAGAACCTTCAGTGTCACTCATTGCTTCAAATAAAATTGTTTTTGTTATTGTTGTTGTGGGTTCCCCAGCTCTACACTCTGCAGGTCACCCAGAACATGCACTCTGACTCACTCATCCCACCTGGGAATCACTGCGAGATAGGAAGTACCCCGGATGAGAAGTTCGCGTGTATGACCCTTTTTTAAGTACCTCGCCATATAGGCAGCCATACTCCGACTTCAGAGGATTTTTTTCTTCTTTAACAAAGGAGAGTGCATGTTGTTATGTTAAGAGCCTGTCACGGCTGAAGACAATCTGGACACAACATAACATTTTAGTGTAGGCATTGGCAATTAGCTGACATCGATAACTGACACAGCTTTTTGGCCTGGGCTGGGCCATCAAATAAAATGAAATAGGCTGCTGTAACCTTGTGGCCAGTGGGTCACAGTCTAAGCTTGGCACAAGCAGAAAAGAGTGAAGGCAAAACAAGGCAGTTTATTTGCAAAGGCTGCTGAGGATAACTGAGTGAATCCAAAGCTTATATAACACAGAGCTATAATCATGGCCCACTGCACTCTACTGGAAAACCATGATCGTGGCTTATTGCACACTACTAGAAAATCATTATCATGACCCATTGCACTTGACCAGAAAACTGGGATAATAATAATAATAATGTTTGGAATTTATATAGCGCTGAATCTTGTAAAGCAACAAATCAAAGCACTCATGACTTTTTTTTCTTTTTTTTATATCGAGGATAATGGAATAAGCACTCATGTGCTTTTTTACATCCAGTCCCCGTGTGTATGCGGTTTTGTAAATTTTGTCATCTGTTCCCACCGGCACACAATGGCCTACTCTTCCGAAAAGCGGAACAGGATTTAACGTGTGCGCAAGATGTTCTGCATGCGTTCGCACACGGGGCCTCAGTTTATAGTCTCATCCGAAGGACTTGATCATGGCCTGTTGCACTTTACCGGAAGTGATCACTGCCTATTACACCCCATGATCATTTATTGGTCAATAATTCCTTCTTACTGTCGTGGTTCTGTTGATAGTATTGTCCACACACACACACACACACACACACACACACACACACGCTCACTCACTCACTCACTCACTTACACACACACACTCACTTACTCACTTACACACACACACACACTTACACACACACACACAATTCTGTCTGAAATCATTTGAAGTGGATAGACGTTAAAACGAAGACACGCACACACACCACACACCACCACACCGCACCAACACCCCACACCACCTCACCCCACACTACCCACACCACACTACTCCACACCACCAACACCCCACCCCCAACAACACACACACACACCACACAAACACACACACACATTTCTGTTTAAAATCATTTTTAGAGGATAGACATTAAAACGAAGACACACACACACACACACACCACACCACAATTTACCACCACCCCACCACCACCCACCACACCACCCACCCCACCATACACACCACACCACACACCCACACACCCCAACCACACTCACACACACACCACATCCCCACCCACACACACACACACACACCACAACACACACCCTCCACCACCCCCCACCAACACACACACACACACCACACACCACACACACACCCAACACACACACACACACACACACACACCACACACACACACACACACACCCAACACACACACACACACACACACACACACCACAACACACACACAAAACCATGCTACACTGAATTACATTGCAAATAATACTGACACCAGTCAACAACATCTACACAATACACGCCTACACACACAAGACGCTGGCTGGTAAACTGAAGTGTAACTTGGGCAAGATGATGATGACTGTGACTGACCAGGTGCAGAAAGGGTTGCTGTACAAGATGGACACGGCCTACATTCGCTACGAGCCGCTGGGCGTCGCGCTCATCATCGGGGCCTGGAACTATCCCATCCAGTTGACCCTGCTGCCCCTCATCGGAGCTGTGGCCGCTGGTATGGGCGTCATTGGGGGTTTTTTTGGGTGGGGGAGAGGGGTTTTGTTTGTGTTGGTGTTTTGTTTTGTGGTGTGTTATTGCGTTTTGTTGTTGTTGTTTTGTATCGTGTTGTATTGTGTGGGGGTTGGGGGTTTGCGTGTGTTTTTATTTTGTAGTATTTTGTGTTGCGTTTTTTTTCTCCCTTTTCATTGCAGGTTATATTCTTGTATAAAACAGGTACATTTTTTTTTTTTTTGGGGGTGGGAGGTATTTGTTTGGGGTTTTTTGGTGTGGTTTTTTTGGGGGAGGGGAGGGGTGGGTTGGGTTTTTTGGGTGGGTTTTTTGTGGGTTTTTTAAAATTTTGTTTTGGCTGCGTTCCTTGGCTAGAGCTCTGAGGTTCGCCAGTGGTGATATTTTTACGTCTGTGACCGTTTTGTTCTCCACCTCCATTTAGGTAGCCACATTCTGACTTCAGGGATGGACCTGACATTCATTTCACGCCATTCTTGTGTTTAAGAACGTACTACATTTTTGCCACTGTGTTTTATTTTGTGTGTGTGTGTGCTATGTTTGTTGTACTGAATTCTTCTGTAGAGTTGTATTCTGTTGTATTGAATTGATGTAACTTTGTTGCATTGTGTATTATTCTATCATTATGTTGTGTTGTTTTCTTCCTCTTCTTTGTTGAACGTTCAAACAGCAACTATTGTTGTCTGTTATATGAGTGAAAATGCGTCACGCTGCCGTTAAGCGCCTGACAAGTCAGGCCCAGCGCATCCAACTTCAGCATAAGAGAGAACTGTTATCTTTTAAGTCTTTCTGGGGGGAAAAAAGGCAGGAGAATGGACCAAGAAGGCAGAAAATAGACAAGAATGAGGTGACAGGAGGAAAAGGAACAAGGCAGAAACAGAGAGTGATAGAAAAGAGTAAATTTCTAGCACAAAATTTCCAGTAAGTGGGGATGCTATTTATACTGACAAGGCCCCCCCCCCCCCCCCCCGAGGGAGTGTTGTTTTAATATGAGTGATTGTGTCAAGCTGCATATGTTCTGGTTTATTGAATTGTATTGCACGGTGTTGTTTTGTATTATTGTATTATAGAGCTGTATTGTTGTATGTTAGTGTGTTTTGTACTATTGTATTATGGTAATGAATTGTTCTGTTGAGTTACCGAAAGGAAGGGGGGAGGGGGGGGATCTGTTCAAGGGGATTTTTCTCCTGGAGTTAACACCAGTACCAACAAAGTCCTTCAGATGAGACTGTAAACCAAGGTCCCCATGTATGAACACATACAGAACATCTTGCACACATGTTGTTAAAACTCGTTCTGCCTTTCGGAAGAGTGTGCCTTTGCATGCTGGTAGAAATGGATGACTCCCAAAGTTGGAGTGAGGCTACCTCATTGGGGGGTAAACAGTCGCTTACGTAAACTCTCACCATTGGTGAACATTGCAGCTGTAACCGTGGAACCCAAAAAACCCAAAAAAAACCCCAAACCAACAACAAAAAAACGGACAATATTATTACAATATTAGTTTGCACCCTCAATACCAATCTCGCCATACACTCACAGAGATGGCCCTGCATGCTAAGCTGTACAGCCCACGAGAGGAGCTGGAAAGGACTTAACCACTTGTTTTCTCAAACGCATCTGACGGCGTAATAAGCGAATGAGAGAAGAGAAAACTTTAGGTGACCCTTGCATCTATAGCTGTGGATCCAATCCCCCCCCCCACTAAAAAAAGACAAACAACAAAAAAAAGGCCAGACTGCATCATAATTACAATGTTATTTTGTACTCTCAATATTTTTTTCAGGCTTGAAATAGATAGTAACCCCATAGCAAGCTAAAAACAAAAGCAGTACGAACAACACCCAACCCCTACCCCCCTACCCCTCTACCAACAAGCTGTTGCCAACTGTAAAAAGCAAGTATTGGGGAGGAAAAGTATCTAGTTACTAGAAATGATGGATCCACTTATAATAGCAAGAAGGGCAAGAAATAATAATAATTTTTAAAAAGACAGAAAAAAAGAAGAGGCCTTTTATTATTGAGAATGATGGATACACTTGTTAGCAAGAAGGTCAAGAATTTTCTTTTTTTCTATTTTTTTAAAGATCAGATTTTCAGTTTTTTCCCTATCGGCAACTACAATGTGATATGGAAGGGCAACAATATTAAAACAAAAAAAAGGAGGGGGATAGCATTGGATTACTGGGAATGATGGATTCACTTGACCTCTTTTATTCTTGGGTTTTTTTTCATAAGCTGTTATAATGAGCTCAGTCATGAGAATGACAACAACATGGGGTGATGCATTTCAACTGGTTGGTGTGTTTTTTTGAATTTAAAAAAAAAAAGAAGAAAAGTGTGTGTGATGTACATGTGTATGTGTGTGTATATGTTTGTGTGTGTGTGTGTGTCTGTGTCTATGTGTATCTCTGTGTGTGTGTATGTAGTAGTAGTAGTAATAGTATTAGTAGTAGTCTTGTAGAAGTAGTCTTCAATTTTACGTCCTTCCACATAAAGTGATACAGGATGTGTGTGTGCATGCGCACGCATGTGTTGCAGGCAACTGCTGCATCCTGAAGCCATCGGAACTGGCGGAGAGTACAGCACAGCTCCTGGAAGAGCTGATTCCCAAATATATGGACAAGGTAATACAATATAGTGATACGTAATAAAACGCCAACAATACTAACAGTCATATAAGGGCATGTTCATTCATAATGCCGCTATCGTGCAAACATACTAAAACTCATGCAGATGCAGCCAACCCCTCTTGAATTTTAACTTGCTCTGCTGACACGATTTTACGTAAGCGACTGTTAACCCGCCAGTGAGAAATCCTCATTCCAACATGCATGGACTCTGCCCCTGAACAGTGGCTTTGTTTGTTCTTGCTCCATTTCAGCCTTGAGCGTGCATTCAGAAAGTGAGTTGAGTGTTAAGGTTCCCTCCCCCCTTCTTTTTTTTTTATCACTAGAAACCTGCCAGGCTTTCATTCTGAAATGCTGCTGTGCATGTGTTGCTGATCGAGACCTTTCTCCTTGCTCGAAGACAAAGCAGGGTTTGTTCGTCGCCTTGTCAGCGCCATGTTTACAGTAAAACTAACATTCCTACCATCTCCAGCAGGTGGACAAAAAACTCGAACAGTCTTAGGTTCAAGTTCCACCCCAAACTCTCTCTCTCTCCATCTCTCATCTCAATCTCTCGTCTCTCTCTCATCCCCTCTCTCTCACTCTCTCTCTCTCTCTCTCTCATATATCCCTAAGGGTGGGGACTGAATGTAAAAAAGCACATGGGTGCTTATTCATTATCCTCGAAATAAAAGAAATTGTCATTGTCAGTGTCCCTTCTTTTGGGACACGGCTTGCAACTCCAGCATAACTCAGTCAAGGGTCCAGGGCCCAGTGCTAAAATCAGCCCCTTCCTTTTACCAAGTTCAAGTGTGGTCAGTTCCTGCTATAATCAGCACCAGCTGGGCTGGAATGGATAGCAGCTGAGAGGAGCTGAAAGTGGGGGAAACTGACAGCTGTGGGGAAGATGTCTTTTCCTGTGAATGTCTATCACTCCTAATGGATATTGACTTACTTGACTTATGCCTCTTGGTCCTTGGGGAACATAGGGCTGCAACAACACCCCTCCAACGAACTCGGTTTGGGAGATCCTCTTCAGCTCGGCCCATGTCATTCCGGCTGCCTTCGTTTCTTCATCAACACTTCTGCGCCAGGTCTGTTTAGGTCGACCAACTTTCCACTTCCCTTGTGGATTCCCTAATAGATATTGCAGACTTTTATTTTCTGGTATTTTAAGTAGTTTGTGATGAGATTTGTGGGGGGAGGAGGAGTGGAGGGGGTTGATGTTGACATCTCATTTTCTGTGACTTTGGCAGGAGTGCATCAAGGTGGTGAATGGAGGGGTGCCGGAGACGACGACTTTGCTGGCCGAGCGGTTTGACTTGATTTTCTACACCGGCAATTCCCAAGTGGCTCGGATCATCATGACCGCCGCTGCCAAACATCTCACCCCTGTCGTTTTGGAGCTGGGCGGGAAAAGGTGCTGATTGTCTGTCTGTCTGTCTGCCTGCCTGTCTTTCTGTCCCTCTGTCCATCCATGTGTGTGTGGGTGGGGTGGGTGTCACTGTGTGGGTGTCTCTCTCTCTCTGTCAGTCTCTAGGTCTCTCTCTCAGCCACGTGTGTGTGTGTGTCTGTGTAAGCATGCATGTGTACTAGTATACATATATGTGTGTTTGTGCACAGGGGGAAAAATGGCAGGTAATTCTTTGCTTGCATTTATGATTATTATTCCCCACATCTGAAGGGCTGCATAGACGATGAAATATTGTCACTGTCTCTGTCTCTCTCTCTCTCTCTTTCTTTCTCTCTCTCTCTCCTCTCTCTCTCTCTCTCTCCTCTCTCTCTCTCTCTCTCCTCTCTCTCTCTCTCTCTCTCTCTCTCTCTCTCTCCTCTCTCTCTCTCTCTCTCTCTCTCTCTCTCTCTCTCTCTCTCTCTTCTTTCTCTCTCTCTTTCTCTCATCTCTCTCTCATCTCTTCTCCTCTCTCTCTTTCTCTCTTCTCTATCTTTCTACATGATTAGATCTTTAACGTGGATATTGATCTTCTGTCTGTCTGTCTGTCTGTCTCTCTCTCTCTCTCTATATATATATACATATATATAGAGAGAGAGAAAGGAGGCACCGTGGTCGAGTGGTTTAGGCGGTCAACTCATGATCCAGAGGTCGCGGGTTCGATCCCCGCTCTGCTCAGTGTTGTGTCCTTGGGAAAGATACTTTACTCCTATTTTCCTCACTCCACCCAGGTGTACAAGTGGGTACCAGCTCTGCTGGGGAAGTATCTGGCGACAGACTAGCGTCCTGTCACAGGGGTGGTGAAAAACCATCAGTTCGCTTAACGCTACAGAAACCAGGATAAGCTCCGGCTCTATGGACCTTCTGGCTCGGAAGAACATACTAATATATATATATAGAGAGAGAGACTATATATATGTATATATATAGAGAGAGAGACTATATATATGTATATATATATAGAGAGAGAGAGAGAGAGACAGACAGATAGAGAAAGATAGATACAGAGGGAATTAAGGCACTGGCAGGCCTGCGCTTGAAGTTGGCACGGAAAATCATAAAAATCCCCACCCTTAATTCACCAGACAGCGACAACGAGATTCAAACCCAGAATATAACAGACCCACAGGACTGAAGCCCAACAGTCTTAACCACTCGGCTATAGCGTCGACGCTGTGTCTGTCTGGTTTACGGTGTTTTTTTCTCTCTCCTTCCCTCAGCCCAGTGTTCGTTGACTCGGGGGTGAACATGGAGACGGTGGTACGACGCCTCATGTGGGGCAAGTTCCTCAATGCCGGCCAGACCTGCATCGCCCCGGATTATGTTATGTGCACTGCAGACACTCAGGTAGGATGATGGGGGTGGTGGTGTGTTTGTGTGTGTGTGCTTTGTGAGTGAGAGAGAAGTAAGTCTTCAATTTTAACGTCTTTCCACTTTAAGCGATACCAGACGATCCTAAAGTAGGAGGCTGAATATGAGAGAGAGAGAGAGTGAGAGTGTGTGTGTGTAATTGTGTGTGTATGTGTGTGTTTTTTAAAAAAAAATTTATTTTATTTTTTATATCGAGGATAATGGAATAAGCACTTATGTGCTTTTTTACATCCAGTGTGTATGCCGTTTTGTAAATTGTCATCTCTTCCCACCGGCACACAATGGCCTACTCTTACGAAAAGCGGAACAGGATTTTAACGTGTGCGCAAGATGTTCTGCTTGCGTTTGCGCATGGGGCCTCGGTTTAGAGTCTCATCTGAAGGACTTTTGGGGAGAGTGGAGTCTGCACTGATGTTAACTCCAGAGGAAAATATGTTTGAGTGAGAGAGAGAGAGAGAGGGAGTGTGTGAGTGAGAGAGAGAGTGTGTAATTGTGTGTGTGTGTGTGTGCGCGCGTGTGTGTTTTGGGTGATCTACAGTTTGATGTTTTTGCATTTGATGTGGTATTGTACAGGTATGTGCAGCTTTGTGTACATGTGTGTGTGTTCTCAAGTGTATTTATGCATGCATGTACGCACAATATACATTTGTTTGGTGTGTGTGTGTAAGAAAGGATATTTTGTGCACCTACTCTTTCATGAAAGCTCTTACAAAAATGATACAAACAAGATATATACAAATGTGTGTGAGTGTGCGCGTGTACATATATGTGTAAATACCCTTTTACTAATGAAGTAATAATAATAATAATAATGTATGGAATTTATATAGCGCTGAATCTTGTAAAGCACCCCTGTAAAGAAAATCTATTTCACTTGCAGTGATGGAGACAAAGTAATGGCGTCTAAAATTGTCAACTTGTACATGAAATTTGCCAGTGTGTGAGCCAGGTTACTGACTCTTTGTGACATTGTTGCGGTGTGTTCAGGAGAAACTGTACATGAAATTTGCCAGTGTACAAGCTAAGACTCTTGTGACATTGTTGCGGTGTGTTCAGGAGAAACTGTACATGAAATTTGCCAGTGTACAAGCTAAGACTCTTGTGACATTGTTGCGGTGTGTTCAGGAGAAACTGTACATGAAATTTGCCAGTGTACAAGCTAAGACTCTTGTGACATTGTTGCTGTGTGTTCAGGAGAAACTGTACATGAAATTTGCCAGTGTACAAGCTAAGACTCTTGTGACATTGTTGCTGTTTGTTCAGGAGAAACTGATCAACAAACTGAAGGAGGTGATCCCACAGTTTTACTCTGAGAACCCCAAGGCTTCAGACAGCTTTGGACGCATCATCAACGCCAGGCATTTCCAGTGAGTAATGTAGTCATAATAATAAATAATGAGAATTTATATAGCGCTATATCTTGCGAAAACATTCTCCCGCTTTATCCATATACACACTGGTTACCAGGCACTGCCATTGCTCTATGAATCGTTTTGTCTTCTGATCACCTGTTGGTGTCCTTACTTTTGATGGTAGCTGCTGATGCATGCCCCGTCAGCTGTCTCCATTCCCTTCTGTCTTCAGTCCTCCTGTAAATTCATCTTTCCACAACTCTGTCCACTTGGCTATGTTCTCTATGTAGGATGTCTGTGGTCTTCGTCTCTTTCCCTCTCCATTTTTTTTTTAACCCTGGCCACAGTCTTCATAACATGGCAGCTCTGATGTTTCATGGCATGTCCGGAATGTTTGATTTTCCTTTTCCTAACCAGACCTGAAAGTTCAGTTTTTTTAATTTCTTCCCAAGTGCTTTGGTTTGTTCGCCTTTTGGTCCAGCTTATTCTTAGGAGTCTTCTGGAGAACCACATCTCTGCATTTATGATTCCATTTTCATCTGTGATTATAAGAGTCCATCGTTGACTCTCATTCAAACAACAGGCTGAATTATGGTTATGAAATCGTATGTCAAAGGAAGCTGGATTTCTCTTTTCTTGTGTCTTCTTTTTTCTTTGTCTGTTGGATTTTTTAGGATCTGTGTACACTCTGTGTGTGTTTGTGTGTGTGTGTGTGTGTGCACCATGCATGTCTGTCATCCTTCTTCACAGTCTGTAATCCACAACTTTTCCCCCTAAATGACTACGCAGCTTAAAACCATGCAAACATTGTAGGGATTTTTTTTTTTGGGGGGTTTAAAGAAACAACAACTTCAAAGTAGAGGTGCAGCATGCATAATAAAGTGATGTTTGAGTTATTGTTGGGAGTGGTTTCACATATATCATTGCCCTTGAACCAGACGGTGCTCGCAGCTAATTTTACCTCAAAGTAAGTGAATTTCTCAGTCACAGATATGGACAAATCCATTTGTGTGATTTGCTTCGTGTGCACAGCACTGAGCATGTGGAATAAAAAAAAAGAAAAAGAAAAAAAAAAGGGGCCTTGATATGTATGTGTGAGTGTCTATTATGTCTGAATGAAAACCCACCTGTATAAGTGTGTCATATTTCATGTATGCAGACTTTCACATACTTTGATAGCCTTCATAAAAAAGCAACCTGACACACTCACAGTCCTTCAGATGAGACTCTAAACCGAGGCCCCATGTGGGAACATACGCAGATCATTATGTACACACATTCTGCTTTTCAGAAGAGTAGCCCAATTCACGCTGGTAGGAACGGGTGACAAAACCACATGCACAGGGGGACTGGGTGTAAAAAAGCTCACGAGTGCTTTATCCGTTATCCTTGAAATGAAAGAATACCAATATAATAATAATGATGATAATAATAATATATGGAATTTATAGAGCGCTATATCTTGCAATTACAAATCAGAGCACTTCCATTCAATCCGCTCCTACACAAGCAACCAACAATGATTAACAATATTCTAACAAATTCAAATGACACACACACACAGGTTGTACATTTCAGCAGGGTGATGGAATTTTGGCTTTTAAAGGCAGGGACAGACATGAGATGAAACAAGAGGGAAAAATCTTAGGTTTGAAATAGGTTATGTCATGAGGCTGGATTTGAAGCTGTCGTAAGTAGGCTTTTCACGGATGGAGAGAGGGAGATACGATAATAATGACGATGATGATGATGATATGATAATAATGATGATGATGAACAGGATGATAATGATATGATAATAATTATGATGATGAACAGGATGATAATGGCAATGATAATGATATGATAATGATGATGATGATGATGAACAGGATGATAATGACAATGATACCATAAATAATCCACACGCCGTTTTGCCCTAACAGGAGGGTGAAGAAGCTGATGGAGGGAGCCCAGGTGGCGGTGGGGGGGGAGGTGGAGGAGGCGGAGAAATACATCGCCCCCACCGTGCTGAGGGACTGTCAGCTGAGCGACCCCGTCATGCAGGAAGAGGTGTGTCCCCTCCTCCTTCTGTATTCATTCACAGTTCCTGGGCTTTATCACAGTTCTTGATTAAACCATTGATGCTGGGGGCAACAACAGCAAAGTGAGAGGCTGTATGACCAGTGGCTTTCTTTCCCACTCGCGGAATTCCACTTTACAGCTTAGTCTTTAGTGATCGACTACGACTCTCTGACTAGGAGGCTTGACTCGCACAGTCCTTATGTGCTGCAGCCCTGGGGGCTGGTTGGCCTTTGGAGAACATCTCCAACGCTGACTGTCCTTATGCTCACTTGGCCGAGAGAGTGGGGATGTGCTGTGGGCAAGGCATCTCCACTAAATTTCTGCCCAGTTTCCGAAACAGCAGCTGCCTCCTCTGCTGTTTTGGAGGTCATCGTTGAAAACAACAGACTAACATACATACACAGTTTATTCCCGAAGTCAGAATGCAGCTGCCTCAATGGTGGCTGAAATTGGTCGCATACGCTAAAAATCTCAGTATTGGTGAAGCTTGAAGCTGTAGCCGAGGAACAAATAAAACAAAAATATAATTCACTGCTTAGAACCCGGTTCTAACCCCCCCCCCCCCCCCCCCCCCCCCCCCCCCCCCCCCCCCGCCCCAACCCCCCCCCCCACAAAACCCCCCCCCCTTTCCTCCCCCCCCCCCCACCCCCATTTTTTTTAACATCCAAAATATTCAATAAACTTCACGAACCACCACAAAACACCACCAAACACACATGCGCGCTAAAATTACAAACAACACATCACAAAACACATGCAATGACACACACCCTGCACCACACACCAACACACACACACACACACACACACACACTAATTGTGAACACAGTGTTTAAAAAAAAATCGGGGAGGGGGTCCTTATTAACGGATTCCAGGCCCAGACACATCTCGTCCCGTCTCTCTTGTTGTGATTGTGTTATTTTTTGTTACATCTCAGTGGAAAGTTGGGATTTATGTAGGGACTGGCTCCTCACCCTTCACCTTTCCATTTTCGTCTATCAGCTTTGTAGGGGGGTGGGAGAGGGTGGAAGGAGTGGAAGGGTAGCCAAGTGGTTAGAGTGTTGAGCTTGCCATCTGATGGCCCGGGTTTGAGTTACCATCAAGACGGCTGTTTGAGAAGAATTTTTTTTTTTTCCCCCTGGAGTTAACACTAGTACAGACTCACTTCTTGTTTGAAAAATCCTTCAGGTGAGACTACAAATGGAGGTCGCATGTGTGAATACATGCAAGACATCTTGCGCACACGTTAAAACCTGTTTTGCCTTTTGGTGAAGAGTAGGCTGTTGTGTGCCAGTTGGAGTGGATGATCGTTTTCAAAGAACTCGTGTTACTGCACTGATGTCATGTTTTGACATTGGCCCAGAGAATGTGGCTGCCGTCATCATGGTGATGGGCAAATGATGGCGTGCATAAAATCTCACCTTTGGTAAACCTTGGGGCTCTTGCCCAGGAATGAAAAAATGATCAACACCCTCCCTTCACCCCTCTGTTTTTATCAACACCCCACCCCTCTCCTCCCTAGCATGCGTGCACACACACACATACACACTTACACACAATATAAAAGAATAAAATAAATAAAATATAAAATAAACACACACACACACTCACTCACACCACACACACACATGCACACACACCCACTCTGACCCCTGTTTTTGTTTATCAGCTCCTCCAATACCCCCTTATATAGATATATATCATCCCCTGGCCTTTTCACCAGTTTTGTCAGACCAACACCCCCCCCCCCCCCCCCCCCCCCCCTTTCTTTTGGTTTTCACACACACATACACACACAGTCGTAAAGACTCGTGTGCTTACAGACCAAAGCGCACGTAAAAGAACCCATAGCAATTACAATGTTGAAAAGAGTAGGGGCAGTGTCCCGGTTGGTATAGTCAAAATTGCTAGGCCCTGTTCCCCGATCCTTTGTGCTGAAACTGTGAAAGAAATAAACATGCAATTCAAAACACACACACACACACACACACACACACACACACACCACAAGACTCCACTCTCCCCCAAAGTCCTTGGATGAGACTATAAACCGAGGCCCCGTGTGCGAACACATGCAGAACATCTTGCGCACACGTTAAATCCTGTTCCGCTTTTCGTAAGAGTAGGCCATTGTGTGCCGGTGGGAACAGATGACAGAATTCACAAATCCACATACACACGGGGACTGTATGTAAAAAAGCACATAAGTGCTTATTCCATTATTAATATAAAAGAATAAAATGTAACAGAATAAAATAAATAAATAAAAAACACATTCACACACGTGCACACACACACACACACACGCTCACAACACACACACTTGCACACATGCAGGCATGCACACACACACTCACACACACTCACCACTCACACACTCACTACACACACTCCACACCACACCTCACACACACACACTCACACACACACACACACACACACACTCTAGGGAGCAGAAATGTCTCTCTGTTTTTTCTATACTGACCACTGTTTTCTGTTATCTTTCTCTCTCTCTGTGTCAGGTGTTTGGTCCTCTCCTGCCCATCGTGCCTGTCAGGAATTACGTGGAGGCTGCCGAAATCATCGCTGACAGGTGAGACCACCACCACCACCACTCCCTCCCTTCCTTTCCCCAAAACTGTCTTTTTTAAATCTCGTAACAACAATTGCTGTAGCTGGAGAGGGATGGACTCCGCCGCCAGGTTTCAACTTGCCCAAGAGACACACGGCCTGAAAACATTCAGTGCAGTTCAGTGCAGTGTCCCAACAACGACTCTTCAGGGAGTTACGGGAGGAGAGAGAGAGAGAGAGAGAGATCCTTAGACATGCATTCATTACAGACACATACACACATGCACACACACACACTCACACACTCTCGCATGCACAGACACATACACTTTCTAACACTGACACACACTAACACATTATATCGATAACGCGCATTATCATCCTTCATTATCAATAACACGCATTATCATCCTTCATTATCGATAATACGCATTATCACCCTTCATTATCATCATCATCATCATCAATGCCTTTGTGCCTTATTGGCACGTAGGGCAGCAACAAATGTTCTCCACTCCTGTCTGTCCTGGGCCAGCTTCTGAATGGTTCCCCAGGTATGTTGGAAGGTCTTCAGCTCTGTTTCGACAGTCCGACGCCAAGTGTTCTTGGGTCGTCCTCGTTTGCGTTTTCCCTCTGGTGTCCAGTGGAGGGCTGTTCGGGCGATGTTTCCCTGTTCCTGACGGCAGATATGCCCTATCCATCCCCATCGCCTATGCATGATGATGTTGTCCATGCTTTCTTGGTTGCAACAGGCAAAAAGTTCTTGGTTGGAGATGGTCTCAGGCCAGAAGATGCGCAAGATTCTTCTGAGATTCTTCGTGTGGAATGTGGATAGTTTGTTGAGGTCACTCTCAGTCATCCTCCAGCACTCCGAGCCATACAAAAGGGTGGAAAGTACACAGCTCTGGTATACTAGTATAGTCTTAGTTTGGTTCTGGTGCTGTACTGGGACGATTTCCACACACTGTTCAGATTTCTATAAGCATTTCTTGCTTTGCTAATCCGGTTCTTGATGTCGCTGCCTGCTCCGCCGTCATGCCTAACAGTGCTCCCGAGGTACGTGAACTCTTCAGTTGTTGGTAAATCTTCATTGGGAATCACTGTGAGATTCTAATTCCACACTGGATGAAAAGCTTACATGCATGACTGTTTACAATTACCTTGCTGCATAGGCAGCCATAGTCCAACTTCAGAGGATTGTTTTGCTTCTTTTTGCAGGTTATGGTAGAATCTCATCATGGCTGGAAGCAGTCTCGTCATAACATTATAAAGCATAACAACATTTTAATGTAAGCCTTGGCACTTAGCTTACATCAATAACTGACACAGCTTTTGGCCTGAGCCAAAATTGGTGTATTTGATATAATAATGTATGGAATTTATATAGCGCTGAATCTTGTAAAGCAACAAATCAAAGCGCTCAGATGACACTTTTTTTTTATATATCGAGGATAATGGAATAAGCCCTCATGTGCTTTTTTACATCCAGTCCCCGTGTATTTGATATGAATTTATATCACTTTCAGTCCCGGCAGTTTTTTCTGCATGAAATTCGGGCTGCTTTCTATGGAGAGAGCGTATCTGCAAGAGCAGCACCGCCTGTATTTAAGTTGTTGTTTTTTTTAATTTCTAATTTGCTTGTGTTTTTCTTCCTCTTATCATAGTGGGTTTTCTTTCTACAGAATTTTTTTTTTACCAGGGACAACTCTCTTCTTGCTGTGGGTTCTTTTATGTGTACTGAGTGCATGTTAACTCAAGACCTCAGTTCATTGTCTCATCCCACTGACTAACACCTAGTTCTATTCAGTTCAAATAATTTATTATCTCACAGTTAGAAAAATTCACATCCAGGCCACCCCTCAAGGTCTAGTGGATTGGGGGAAAATTAAAGGTAAAGGTGTTCCATAACCTATGAGGTTGTAGGGGAGCGAGGCATCAGAGACCTCACTTCTCCAGGGGCCAGCATATTGAGGGCAAAGCCCATCTCCTCTCCCTCACTGCTTTATCTTCCCTAACCATAAAGAGGCAGGCACCCATTTACGGCTGGGTGAACTGGGGGACTGTACAGAACCCAAGGCACGCAAACGGTTACCCACCCAAGTGGTAACCACGCTTGATGCTGCTTAACCTTGGCTGGGGCGAAAGCGAGCGCTCTGACCACTGAGCTATCCCGTCCCTGATAAGGGGAAAAATCCGGGCAGATATGTATATGTATATATACTAAGTGTGGGTAGTGGTGGTGTGGTTTCAGGGAGAATATATAGATATACTAAGTGTGGGTAGTGGTGGTGTGGTTTCATGGAGAATATATAGATATACTAAGTGTGTGTGTAGTGGTGTGGTTTCAGGGAGAATATATAGATATACTAAGTGTGTGTAGTGGTGGTGTGGTTTCAGGGAGAATATATAGATATACTAAGTGTGTGTAGTGGTGGTGTGGTTTCAGGGAGAATATATAGATATACTAAGTGTGGGTAGTGGTGGTGTGGTTTCAGGGAGAATATATAGATATACTAAGTGTGGGTAGTGGTGGTGTGGTTTCATGGAGAATATATAGATATACTAAGTGTGTGTAGTGGTGGTGTGGTTTCAGGGAGAATATATAGATATACTAAGTGTGTGTAGTGGTGGTGTGGTTTCAGGGAGAATATATAGATATACTAAGTGTGTGTAGTGGTGGTGTGGTTTCAGGGAGAATATATAGATATACTAAGTGTGTGTAGTGGTGGTGTGGTTTCAGGGAGAATATATAGATATACTAAGTGTGTGTAGGTGGTGTGGTTCAGGGAGAATATATAATACTAAGTGGGGTAGGGTGGTGTGGTTTCATGGAGATATATAGATATACTAAGTGTGTGTAGTGGTGGTGTGGTTTCAGGAGAATATATAGATATACTAAGTGTGTGTAGTGGTGGTGTGGTTTCAGGGAGAATATATAGATATACTAAGTGTGTGTAGTGGTGGTGTGGTTTCAGGGAGAATATATAGATATACTAAGTGTGTGTCGTGGTGGTGTGGTTTCAGGGAGAAGCCTCTGTCCATGTACATCTTCTCCAACAACAGTGAGGTAATCCGCGTCCTGAAAGAGAACACCAGCAGCGGGGCTTTTGTCGTCAACGATACGGTCGTGCAGGGCGGCTGTCAGTTGAGCTTTTTGTTTGGTGTCATAGCCGTTTGTTGTGTGGTGTGGTGTGTGTGTTGTGTGGTGTGGTGTGGTGTGGTGTGTGTGTTGTGGTGTGGTGTGTTGGGGTGTGGTGTTGTGTGTGTGTGTGGTGTAATGTAGTGTGTGTTGGTGTGGTGTGTGTGTGGTGTAATGTAGTGTGTGTTGTGGTGTAGTGTGATGTGGTGTGGTGTAGTATCTGGGGTGTGGTGTGGTGTAGTGTGTGTTGTGTGTGGTGTAGTGTGTGTTGTGTGTGGTGTGGTGTGTTTGTGTGTGTGTGTAATATTTTTATTTGAAGTTATCTTCTTCTTCTTCTTCTTCTTTCTTCTTTCATCTTCCGCTGGTGCCCTTCGGCGTCGCGGGGAGACACAGACGTCTGTCTGCAGCTAGGCGGGAGGCTTGATGTAGTGACAGGTCATGGGCTCGCAGGGTGTCAGCCACGGAGTCGCTCCATCGTCTCCTTGGTCTACCTCTGGCTCTCCAGCCATTGTATTTGGTGGTGTATGCCCGTAGAGCTGGTTGGTTGGGCGGCATTCTAGTGAGGTGACCAAACCACCTGATCCTTTGTTGTTCGATATGGTGGAGAATTGGTGTTAGTCCAACCATGTCTCTGATCACCTCATTCTTGATCTTGTCGCGTCTGGTTTTGTTGACAGCTTTTCTCAGGCAGCGCATTTCACATGTGACCAATTTTCTCTCTAAGGCTTTTGTTAGGGCCCATGTCTGACACTGGTATGTGAGTGTTGGAACGAAGATGGCATTGATGAGTTTTGCCTTAGTGCTCATTGGGATGCTGGAATGTTTTAGAAGGGGGGCGAGTTGGTAACTGACTGCGTTCGCTTTCTGGCATCTTGTTTCTATCTCTCTGTCCAATTTTCCATCTTCAGTGAAGAGGCTGCCAAGGTATTTAAATTCTTTGGTCTGTTTCAGCTGGGTGCCGTTGATGTTGATGTCCAGCTTTCCTGGATTTCTGCTGACAGACATAACTTCTGTTTTGGTGATACTGATCTTCATAACATACCTCTCGCAGCTTGTGTTGAGTTGGTCTGTGTGATCTTGAAGAGCTGCTTTGTTCTGATTCATCAGGGACTGGTCGTCAGCAAATAATAGTTCGTTCAGGGCCTCAAGATCTGGGTTGGCTTCCTTTGTGATCTGGTCCATGTAGATCACGAAGAGAAGGAGAGAGAGTACGCAGCCTTGCCTGACCCCTGATTTAACCGGGAACCAGTCGGATGTTCCACTGGCTGTTCGGACTGCGCTCATACTGTTGGCATAGATTGCTCTGATGTTATCAAGCAACTGCCCCTTCACGTCATACTGCTCCAGGATCTTCCAGAGCTTGTCTCTGTTGACTCGGTCGAAAGCTTTTTCTTGATCAACGAATACTGTATGCAGGTCTTGGCTGTATTCGATGGCTCTTTCACACAGCTGTCGGAGTGCGAAAATGGCATCTGTGCACCCTCTTCCTTTCCGAAAGCCAAACTGGGCATTGCTCAGTAGGTGTTCTGCTTTGGCTCTTGTGCGCTGTTCCAGAATCTTTGCATACATTTTCCCTACATGGCTGAGAAGTGAAATGCCTCTGAAGGTGCTGCAGTCTCTCTTGCTGCCCTTCTTCTTCTTGAAGTTATCTAGGAGCGCTTTAACCTATATGAAATGTAGCTTTCTTGTGTTTTTCGAGATTATGATTCGTATGTGTGCCTGTCAGTATTGTAATTGCCCTTCATGGGATGATTAAAGTGTTTTTGACTCAACTTGTTTTAAGTTCCATGTGTGTGTGCACAAATGCAGTTGTGTAGGTGCATATACACAAGTGCGCGCGCACACACACACACACACACACACATCCTTAACATGACTCTTGGTTTCACTACCTGATCCAAGATTTTTAAAAAAAATTTAATAAAATAAAAAATGTCAAAGAAAGCAAAACCAAAAATATCTTAAATATCCACTCATAGTGACTGCACTGTCATAAAAATATTTTGATGACATAATATATTAAGAAAAAGAAGAAAATAATAAAAATTAAGCAATTTTTTTTCTCAAAGGGTTTTCACTTTAATTCGTGGATACAAACTGAGATCGAATGGACAGTTTGTGAAAAGGATCCTAGCAGTATGTTGTTGTTGTTGTGCGTTCCCCAGCTTTACACCCTGGGGGTCACCTAGAACATGCCACACTCTGACTCACTCATCCCACCTGAGAATCATTGTGAGATAGGAAGTACACCGGATGAGAAGTTTTGCGTTTATGACTCTTTTCAAGTACCTCACCATATAGGCAGCCATATTCTGACTTCAGAGGATTATTTCCTCCTTAAAAGGAGAGTGCAGGTTGTTATGTTAAGAGCTTGTCACGGTAAGAGCTTGTCATTTTACAACATAACAACATTTTTAGTGTAGGCCTTGGCAATTAGCTGACATCAATAACCGACACAGCTTTTTGGCCTGGGCCTGCAGCAGTATGTGGTTGATGTGTGTCGCTGTATTGCATGATTTTGATATGTGTGTGTGTGTGTGTGTGCGTGCGTGCGTGCGTGCTGTGTGTGTGTGTGTGCGTGCGTGCGTGTGTGTGTATGTGTGTGTGTGTGTGTGCGCGTGTGTGTGTGTGTGTGTGTGTGTGTGTGTGTGTGTGGCAGTGAACACCCTGCCCTTTGGGGGAGTGGGGAACAGCGGGACGGGGGCCTACCATGGCAAGTTCACCTTCGACGCCTTCAGCCACAAGCGAGCCTGTCTGGAGAGAAGTCTGGGCCTGGAATCCGTTAATGGGTAAGGCCCCCCTCCTCCCACCCCACCCCTGTGTTTTTTGTAGGGGAGGGGGAGTGTGGATTTATCCCCCTCTCCCCCTTCTTCTCCAGAGTCTGCTATTAAGAAGCCATTTTAAAGGTTTTTGATTTTTAAAAAAAGGTTTTCTGGGTTAAAGCTTCAAGGTTGTTTTTCTTCCCTTTATTCTTGTGATTGTGTATTAATAATAATAATAGTAATAATAAGAAGAAGAAGAAGCATAATGATGATGATGATGATGATGATGATGATAATAATAATACATGGAATTTATACAGCGCTATATCTTGCAAAAACAAATCAAAGCACTTTCATTCATCCTAGTCTTTCACATGCAACCAGTTACGTATTCATGTGTTAATGTTAAATGTTTATTTCCAGATGCTACATTGAAATAGCATCTCATTTGTTTGTGTGAGTGTATGTGTGTGCATGCATGTGTGTGACCCCCCCTCCACCTCATGGGGATGACAGAGGCTCTTTCAGTATGAATAGCATCCCCACCTTCTGGAAATTATGAGCAAGAAATTTCCACTTTTTTATCTTTCTCTTTTTGTTTCTGTCTTTCTCCTGACCTTTCTATCATCTCTCTCTTGCTTGTTTTCTGCCTTCCCGGTCCATTCTCTGCCCTTTTTTCAAGTAAATTGTTTAAAAACTATTTTGTTTTCATTGTACGACATGTTGCCTGTGTTCTTTTGTTCTGGCAGCCAGGTAGTGATGTTTAAACACTGGGATGGGCACAGGATGTCCATTCTGCAGTGTTATTTGCCCGTGAGGCACTTTTTTATGTTGTTTTTTTAAACTTTAAAGTGTGTGTTATAATTTGTTACGCTTTTTTGTAATCTGGGGATGATAAATTAAGCGGAATGGCTGGCGTCCTCAGCACAGCCTGGTCCATTAACCTTAATTAAGGATTGGAATGATTTAGGTATCGTGGCATTTAAATTTTTTTCAGATGGACGATGTTAGATACTTGAAGATATTAGGAGATGTTTAATTTATTTATTTTATTTTTATGTTTATTTTATTCTTGTATATTGAGGATAATGGAATAAGCACTTATGTGCTTTTTTTACATCCAGTCCCTGTGTGTATGCGGTTTTGTAAATTCTGTCATCTGTTCCCACCGGCACACAATGGCCTACTCATACGAAAAGCGGAACGGGATTTAACGTGTGCACAAGATGTTCTGCGTGCATTCACACACACGGGGCCTCGGTTTATAGTCTCATCCGAAGGACTTTGGGGGAGAGTGGAGTCTGCACTGATGTTAACTCCAGGGGAAAATATCCCTTTGAACGGAAATCGAACCCGGGACGTCAGATTGTGAGTGCAATGTTCTAACCGCTAGGCTATCCCGTCCCCCCCGTATGAGTTGTTTGTTGGTTTTGAACCAAGTGAAAGTTACTGGAGTTTTAAGTGAATGAGGTGACAGACAGCCCTGATGTGGCTTTCGAGGTCAGTAGGGCTGTAAACAATATGGAATGAACGTGTGTGTCTTCAATTTTACGTCTGTTCACTTAAATGAATGTGTGTGTGTGGGGGTGTGTGTATTTATGTGTGTGGTGTGTGTTGTGTGGTGTGGTGCGTGTGTGTGTGTGTGTGTGTGTGGTGGGTTATGTGCGTGTGTGGTGTATGTGTGTGTGTGTGGTGTGGTGTGTGTGTATGTGTGTTGTGGTGTGTGTGCGCGCGTGTGTGTGTGTGTGTAGTGTGTGTGGTGAGTCGTGTGTGTGTATGTGGTGTGTGTGGTGTGTGGTGTGTGTGTGTGTGCGCTGCGCTACCCGCCTACACGACCAGAAACTGGGGTGGCTGCAGTGGATCTGGTGAGCAAACCTCGACGCGGGGACTGTTCGGCTTCTTCCCTTCCTCATCCGTGGTGCCGTCGTTGCCGTCCTCCTCAAGGTCTGTGTGTGTGTGTGTGTGTGTGTGTGTGTGTGTGTGTGTGTGAGAGAGAGAGTGTGTGTGTGGTGGTGTGTGTGTGTGAGAGAGAGAGAGAGTGTGTGTGTGTGTGTGTGTGATGTGTGTGTGTGTGGTGTGTGGTGTGTGTGAGAGAGTGTGTGTGTGAGAGAGAGAGAGAGTGTGTGTGTGAGAGAGAGAGTGTGTGTGTGTGTGAGAGTGAGTGTGAGTGTGTGTGTGTGTGTGTGTGTTGTGTGTGAGAGAGTGTGTGTGTGTGTGTGAGAGAGAGAGGTGAGAGTGTGTGTGTGTGTGAGGAGATGAAGTGTGTGTGTGAGAGTGAGAGAGAGAGAGTGGTGTGTGTGTGTGAGAGAGAGAGTGAGAGAGTGTGTGTTGAGAGAGAGAGTGAGAGAGTGTGTGTGTGAGAGAGTGTGTGTGTGTTGTTGTGAGAAAGGAGAGTGAGAGAGAGAGTGTGTTGTGAGAGAGAGTGAGTGAGATGTGTGTGTGTGTGTGTGAGAGGAGAGTGTGAGAGTGTGTGTGGTGTGTGTGTGTGAGAGTGAGAGGTGTGTGTGTGTGTGAGAGAGAGTGCGTGTGTGCGAGAGAGAGAGAGTGTGTGTGTGTGAGAGAGAGTGTGTGTGTGTGTGAGAGAGAGAGAGAGTGGTTTGTGTGTGTGTGTGTGTGATATCTTCAGTTTAACCTCTATTCACGTTTAGTGATTTTAGATGGGAAAAAGTAATCTAAACAAGAGAATGCAAACAATAACTGAAAAGTGTCAGATAACAGTACTTAATAAAAACTAACTTTAACATACTACAAAAACTGAATTATCGGACTTCTTATCAATCCTAACACAATGTCCAACAGTAACGATGGTTCAGGCAAAATCTGATCCAGTGACAAACTTGGTACAGCGGGTAAAAATGCTTTTAAATGTCCACAATCAAAAATAACATGACTATTGGTAATCTTCTCCCCACAAATACATTTTACATCTTTCACGTATTTTGTCCTTAAAGCATTTAGTTTAAATCTGTACATGAGGGATAACATATTTCCACGATTATACCAACCCCAGACTTTGTAAGAAATGAAAGCATTTTGAAAATCTATCACATTGCTTGTACAGCCATTATAAAGACAATAGCCAGAATCATATATTTTCTTTCTGAAGTGCTTCCAGCAAGCGTTTTGTAGCAAGCTGTATCCCCCATGCAGAGATAAGGCCACGTTTATTTCACAAGACTTTTTATTTCACTCATATTGGTGTTTGGTGTGTTAGTGCGTGTGTGTGTATTGCTTGTAGTGCTTGTGTGTTCATGCAACATTTCCGCATGTATTTGCGAAGATTGTCAATACTTTTTCCATTAAAAAAGATACAGGTTTTCTGGTTGTTGGTACACCCAAGAAAGTAATATATATCTTAAAATATCAAAAATGTGTGTTTGTGCAGAATGATAAAAAGTTTTGTTTAGTTGTATGATGTATAAATGTGGTGTATTAGTGGTAGAATTCGCCTGCACGCGGTGAGGGTTCGATTCACCCTTTCGCTATATAAGTATTTTAGGACTGAGCATTTAAGAGTCAAACTGGATCCAAAGTCGCGTTCGATCAACCGAGTTTAGTGTATTGTGAAAGACACATGTAATCTATTTTCTTCCTCCCCAGGTGTGTGTGTTTTTTAGTATCTGGCCATAAGATTGAAGATATATTTATGGGTGTGTAAAAAATCAGTTTGCTTAATTAAAAACGGATAAGCTCGTCTATGCTTCTCTAATAGAAATATTTTTTATTTATTATATAAAATAGTTGGGGGGGGTTCTCATTCCTTGGCTAGAGTCCCGAAGTTGACCAATGGCAGTGAGATTTTTGTGTATGTAACCGTCCCCCCCCCCCCCCCCCCCACACACACACACACCACACACACCATATAGGTAGCCACATTCCATCTTAAGGGATGATGTCTAAACCACAACATCTATGTGCATGCTGGGGTTTTCTTTGGGTGGGGGAAGGGTTGGGTTTTTTGTCATCCATTCCTACGGCACACAATGGCTTTCTCATCCAAAAAGCAGAACAGGTTTTAAGTGTGCACAAGATGTTATGCATGCGTTCTCACACAGGGCCTCGGTTTATAGTCTCATCCGAAGTCTTTGACATTCAGTTGATTTTTTTGGTCAAATTTGGAAGATAGGGTGAGGCTGGGAATTGAATCCAGAACCTGAGGGTTTACTTGTTGGCAGGTGAATGTCTTAACCGTCCTGCCACCCTCCTCCTTCTTGAAAATGTCAGTTTAAAGGCCACAGTTCATAAAGAATAAGTAAGCGTGTATGTGTTTTGTGTGTGTGTGAGTGTGTGTGTGTGTGTTTTTGTGTGTGCATGTGTGTGTGTGTGTGGTGTCCATGTGTGTGTGTGGTGTGCGTGTGTGTGTGTAAAACAGTACATACGCTGTAAGTGTGAGAGAAGAGGATAGACAGTTCAACTGTACAAGTGGTAGGACTTTTAAGAGGAAGGTGAAATTCAGGGATGAGGGGTAGGGGTAGCATTTTACTGTGGAATGGATTATCATTGCTGCATTGTTGGTTGTCTGTCTGATGGTTCAATTCTAGGGCCCTTTACAGCTGCCTTCATAGAGGTGATTTGTGCATGCCTGTTGTTGTGTGATGTTTTCCTTTGTGTGTGTGTGCGTGCGCATGTGTGCGCGCACAGCATTGTATGCATGATTTTTGGGTAGACATCTTAGATTTCAGTTCTTGCATGTCACCCAGTGAGCATGGTTTGTGTGAACAGTGAACAGTTCGTTTCATTTTGATGGTTGTGTTCCACTTTCTTTCCGTGTTTCATTGATTGTGTGTTTGACTGTTGAATCCCTAGAGGGAGGGAAAGGAGGGAGGGAGAGAGAGAGGGAGGGGAGGGAGGGAGATTCTGTTGTGAATTTATGATGTAGATCAGCTGTTTTCAAAGGGATAGAGATACGCTGAAGCAGAAAAATACACTTGCGTTGGTCAGGATTTGTTTGTGGGGGGGGACTGGGTTTTGTTTTGTTTTTGTTAGGTAGCCACATTCCATTCAGGGATGCATGCTGGGTATGTTCGTGTTTCCATAACCCACCAAACACTGGCATGGACAAGGGATCTTTAAGGCGCATATTTGATCTTCTGCATGCGATTATACACGAAGGGAATTGAGGCTCTGGCAGGTCTGCACTTGAAGTTGACCTGGGAGATTGTTAAAAATCACCCCCTTCATTCACCAGACGCTGCTGGGATTCGAACCCCTGATTTCATGGACCCATGGGATTGAAGTTGAAAGGTCTTAACTGGTCGACTGTAGCATCTGTCTTCCTGATTGATCGATTTTTTTCTTTTTCTTTTTTATTTAGATGATAAAGAAGCCACTGATGCCCAGGTAACTTTCTGTCGTTGGTAGTAGAGGTGGGGCGTATTGCAGTGTTGATTCTGGGGTACAGCCTGTCAGGATTTTCATCATCTGGGGCGTGAAACATTGCTAGCTGTGTTTCACTCTGACCACAAAATATTGAAGAAAGAAAAAGGTATCACTTAAAGAATGTAGCATCATTCCAGCTGAGGTGATTATCACTAACTTGTCAATAGCCAAGCAGCAGGTTTTTTGGATGATGCTTCTGATCTGCCAGAGGTGTCAGCTATGACGAGTTAATGCTTGTGCTTTTAGCTCTTATCACATTTAAAAAACCAATGTTAATAGAAACAAAAAGATGGTAGTAATTAACATGTGTGAGATGCAAATCGCAACCCCTCCTGCCACCCCCCCCCCCCCCCCCCCCCCCCCCCCCCCACAAAGATGGAAGCAATTAAAATTCATGAGATTCAAACCACAAATCTATTATTAAAATAGAACTGACAGAGACATAGAATTTGAAATCTGGCAGGTACACAGATTTTCTCTAAGTCACCTTGCCAAGAAAGATTATTTCACTTTGGGGGCGCCCATTGGCCCCACTCATTGTAAAATGGCTCTTCAGGTACCTTCACTGGTGTCTGCGGGGTCCTGATTTGTACCAACAAGATCCAGAGGCAACCATGGGAACTTACAATAAAGAATAGAAGTTAGGAGAAGTCTTCTAATTCCTTTTTTGTCATGTTTCTCCCAGGGGAGGTTTGACATTGATGAGCCTTTTCCATCTCTCCGTTTTGAGCTTCCTCCTTATTTATGCCCCTTTCTCTAAGATCATCTGCAATACAGGCAGCCCAGGTTTTGCTAGGTCTTCCCTTTGGTCTCTTTCCATCCACTACCAAGGAGAAGGGGGATTTTTTTTGGGGGGGCGGGTGTTGAGTGAGCAGGGAGTTCTCCCGTCAGTTTATTTTAGGGAGATTTTTGTATCCCACTTTCTTTTTTCTTTTGTTCCCCCCCCCCCAAAAAAAAAAATCCAGAATCAAGACTGTATTGCTTTGTGGTGGGAAGAGTTAAGTGTTGGTAAGGGGAGTTGCCAGTGTGGATGAATGATCAGTTTGGGTCAGGGGTAGAGAGCAGAGCCGTGCAGACAACTGCTTGGGGTTTGGGAGACCAGCCTTGCCGCCAGCTAGTTTCTTTTTTTGTTTGGATTTGTTGATACATTGCTGTTCTTTTGGGGGAGAGAGGGTAATTTTTTTTATATATTTTAGACATTTTTATTCATGTCTTGAATGCGAATTTTTAAAAAATGCATGCTCACAGGAGTTGTGTTTAGACACTATCTCTGAAGTTGGAATGCGGCTACCTAAATGGCGTGGTATACACAAAAATCTCACCGTTGGTGAACTTCAGAACTGTAGTTGAAGACCAGGAGACACACAAAAAAAAGAAAGGTGCACTTCAAGTGTGTAGCCTAAAGGTCTCCAGAGGTGAAATTTATCAGAAAACGTATATAATTATCGCTTTTCAGTTACTGCTGACAGATATGTTACAGGTTTTTACTTGTTGCTTTGTTACTTTGAACTGCTTTGTGATACAGTTTTACTTTTGTTTGTTTGTAGTTGTGGTTATTTTAAGAATCTATTTTTTTCGGATGGGTTTGTTTTGCATGGTGTGGCATTGGTTGCATCTTAAGAGTTGCTGTAGTGTAGTAGTTCTTTGTGCCTGTGGGTTTTCAGTTTGGGGTTTTTTGTTAGTTTGTTTGGGTTTGTTTTGTTGTTGTGTTGTTGTTGTTTGTTTTTTTTGGGGGTGGGGGTGTAGTTTTGAGCTGGTATCATAGTTGCTGACAGGGAATAAAATGAAAATCTAGTTTGGAGCTGGTATTATAGAATGTCTGCCCATTGTCTTGTTTTAATTTTCTGTGAGAATTGAAGCTACAGTGACAGATGTTCTGCCAATATATTGTTTACATTCCTTCTGTCCTCAACCTATCATTTACTCTCACTCTTTATTTCTGTATTGATTGTTCTGATTCAGTGTTCACTATAATGTTTATAAAGTGTTCTCATATGTATATATATTTGTGATTGTATGATATGCACTAAAAACTTTTTTTTGTTCATTCATTCCTTGGCTAGAGCTCTGAGGTTCACCAATGGTGATATTTTTGAGTATGTAACTGTTGCTCCCCCCCACCCCTCCAAAAAACCTAGGTAGCCACATTCCGACTTCAGGGATGGTGTGTAAACACGACACCTGTGTGCATGCGTTTTTAAACATTTTGTCATCCATTTCAACCGGCACAAAATGGCCTACTCTTTCATAAAGCAGAATGGGCTTTTGCCTGTGGGCAAGATGTTCTGCGTGCATTCGCACACGGGGCCTGGATTTATATAGTCTCATCCGACATTTCAGCTCAAAACATATAAAACGATGTTGCTGTTGAATTGGAGTCTGATCGTTTGGTAAACTTCCCAGTTGCCGTTGTTCAGGCTTAAAAAGCTGTGCCTGTATTGTGTTTGAGAAAGTAATATTCGTTTGGGTAAACTTCCCAGTTGCCGTTGTTCAGGCTTAAAAAGCTGCATTGTGTTTCAGAAAGTAATGTTCGTTTGGATAAACTTCCCAGTTGCCATTGTTCAGTCTTAAAAAGCTGTGCCTGTCTTGTGTCTTGTGTTTCAGAAAGTAATGTTCGTTTGGTAAACTTCCCAGTTGCCATTGTTCAGGCTTAAAAAGCTGCATTGTGTCTTGTGTTTCAGAAAGTAATGTTCGTTTGGGTAAACTTCCCAATTGCCATTGTTCAGTCTTAAAAAGCTGCATTGTGTCTTGTGTTTCAGAAAGTAATGTTCGTTTGGGTAAACTTCCCAATTGCCATTGTTCAGTCTTAAAAAGCTGTATTGTGTCTTGTGTTTCAGAAAGTAAGTTTGTGATGTGAAGGGAGTGCATGGACTGCAGGTACTGGTTTAGTTGGTTTGTTAGTTTTCTGTTGTACCGGTGTCCTGGCACTGTGAAGAGAGGCTTTGCTGTACAGAGCTGACACTGCAGTAACAGTGTGCACACTGACAGGGACTGTGGATGGGATTGTGTACACTAATGAACCAACACTGCCTGTAGCCTCCCCCCCCCCTGACATGCATGAGTGTTGTAGAGGTTGTAGGATACTTCTGTCTGTCTCTCTCTCTCTCAGAGAGAGAGAGTGTGATGGTGCAAGAGAGAGAGAGAGACTCTCTCTCTCTCTTGCACCATCACACTCTCTCTTTCTCTCTCTCTCTCTCTCTCTCTCTCTCTCTCTCTCCTCTCTCCTCTCTCTCTCTCTCCTCTCTCTCTCTCTCTCTCTCTCTCTCTCTCTCTCTCTCTCTCTCTCTCTCTCTCTCTCTCTTCACTCTCTTGTCACTTTCTTGGTGGTCATGTCCAGTTAGTTCTCCATTAACATTATTCCGATAGTGAAACAAATGCAGTTTGCAGACAGGAAAAGAAAGAAATAGTGGGTTAGCGCTACTCTTATGGCAGCAAGCTCTCACCTGGGGAGAGCAGCCCAAATTTCACAAAGAGAACTCTGCCGTGACTTAAAAATGGTATAAAGTACAATACAGTTCAGTGACAGAGATGGAGTCCTTCTGTCAAAGAAAAAGGAAGGGAGGGTATGTGTGAAATTAAAACATATTTATTTTACTCTTTTTTTCTTCCCCCCACTATGAAGAGAGATGTATGAAACACCTGCAAAAAAAAAGACATAGAGCAAAGGTGGTGCATCACAATCTGCATACAAGTGAAGCACAAAAAAAGAAAAGTTTTGGGAGGAGGTGGGGGGTGGGGGGAGTCTTTTAGTCATGTGATGGAGGATTGTCCAGAGGAGATGTGATGGAGGATTGTCCAGAGGAGATATTTAATTAAAGCAGCAGCCAACCAAAATGAAAAGGAAGTTTGGATAAAAAGTCAAATATCTCTGAACTTTGCCGCTACATGACGGAACAGTTCCCATCAACATTTGTGGATTTATTGTAATCTTTTGGGGCTTTTCAATAATGCAATCCCTTTCTGGAAATAGTATTGTGTTTGGTGAGTTTTTCAGTGTTGGGTATCTTTCACCTTACATGACTTAACTCGAGAAGGTTGGTGGCAGGACAATTTAGATGTTCACCTGCCTAACAAGTAAACTGTGAGGTTCTGGGTTTGATTCCCGGCCTTGCCCTTTCTTCCTAGTTTGATGGGAAAATGGAACTGAATGTCCTAAGTCTTTCAGAGGAGACTGTAAACCAGTCAGACCTGTGTGCTTACAGACTTGTGCATGTCTAAAGAACCCACAGACAGTTGAAAATGGGAAAGAGAAGGAAAGTCCCTCTTGAATGTACTGGAAAAACTGGTGGGTTCAGCTCTGAACTCTATTCCTGAAGTCAGAATACAGCTACCAAAATGGTGGGCAAAAATAGTCGCATATACAAAAATCTCACCAATGGTGAACCTCAGAGCTCTAGCCAAGGACAAACAAACAAACAAAACAAAAGAACAATTTTTAAAGTCATGACTTTTTTTTCTGTTTTGGAGATCAGATTTTCAGTTTTTCCTTTGTGCAACAACGATGTGATAAAATCGCATCCATAAGCTAAGGAGTACTGAAGTGGGAATCTTTGCTTTTCTATTGCTAGTGTGATGGACATGAATTGAGCATGCATTACTCTCTCTCTCTCTCGTTTGGTAGTCTTCTGTCGTTTCCCTATTGTTCCCCTTCTTCTGGACTTTGTTGTTGTTGCTGTTGGTTCTTTCCTGTTCCACTTTCATCGTTTTCCATTCGTCCTTTGCTGTCAACCTGTAGATGGTGTGTTGGTCTTCAAGGTCGCCAGCCCGTGCTCCCTCCCTCCCGTATCTTTGTCTGCCCTCCTGTATGCCCGTCTGACATGGGTGTCTGGTCTGTAGGTCTGATCCTGGTGCAGAGTGACTGGGTCTGTGCTTTAAAGTCATGACTTGATATCAGGTAGATGGTTGGGAGCACATACCTTGTTGCTCTGTTCATAAAACCATCTCCCAAACATCTTTCTAACAGTTCTTCTGGTAGCGCAACTTGCTTTTCACAAAGTGTGCTGTTCTAGTCAAAAATACTTTTTATAATCCACTCTGTCTTTGCTAATGCCAGGGATTGGGGTGTTTGAGGGAAAATGTGTACATGGCAATCTGATGTGGTTCTTTAACATAGACTTTTCTGTGCTATAGATACATAGCCTCAGGTTAACCTCTTTTATATGAAGAACGGGATTTAAACACTAAATTTTTGTTTCAACTTTTAGATTTAGCAGAGTATTTCAGGAGAATCATCAATCTAATTGGTATAAGTTCTTCTTCTTTGTAGAACGCTCATACAGCAACTTTTGTTGTCTGTCACACTGCCGTTAAGCGCCTGACAAGTCAGGCCCAGCGCATCCATCTTCAGCGTGATTGGTGTAAATAAGAAGTATATATGTTGACTTGCTTATTAATGTACATGTGTGTATCTTGTGCACATAAGAATGTAAAGGTTGCGGTTTATGTGTATTTAGTATCTGTATGTATGTCACATTTGTGAATCCTGTATATATAATACATGTTGTAGTATGTATACCTGTATGGTATCTATGTAGCATGTTTGGTGTAGTGAGTAGATCAGTGCATGCTCTTGGGTTAAAACATGACAAGATTGGCAGGTTGGTGCGTGTGTGCATGTGCGTGCGTGAAAACTGAAAACAAAAGTGATTGATGCGTGTTCGCATTTTGGCTTGTTTTACTGTCATTTTTATTTATTTTATTTTATTTTATTTTATTCTTTTGTATCGAGGATAATGGAATAAGCACACATGTGCTTTTTTACATCCAATCCCCGTGTGTATGCGGTTTTGTAAATTTTGTCATCTGCTCCCACTGGCACACAATGGCCTACTCTTACAAAAAGCGGAACAGGGTTTAACGTGCGCGCAAGATGTTCTGCGTGCGTTCGCACACAGGGCCTCGGTTTATAGTCTCATCCGAAGGACTGTTGGGGAGAGTGGAGTCTGCACTGATAATTCCAGGGGAAAATATCCCCTTGAACGGGAATCGAACCCGGGTCGTCAGATTGCGAGCGCAATGTTCTAACCACTAGGCTATCCCGTCCCCCCTCACTTTGCCTGTGGATTATGTTCTTTGCTGTTAATGGTTGGCAAGCATGATTTCCTTGGCAATTTCTGTTAGCTGAAGATAATACTTGACGAATAGGGACCAGACCCACACACTCATACATACCTACAATTGTATAGAATGTATACACACGCATGTACACACACACACACACGTACATGCACACACACACACACACATTCATGTCTTTGCCCAGATCTTGAAAAAAAAAAAAAGTTGGAAAAAATTGTACATGTGGTTTCTCTTACCATCCTGTGCTTCTAGTGCTACAGTGTTTTATTAGTTAACGTAGCCATTACAAAAAGTTCACTTGCAGTTACGTCATCTTCCAATGTCGGGGAAGCGAAAGTAATCCCATAATCTTCACAAATGTGTATATGAAAAGATTTCTCTAGTTCTGCTGCCACCTGTCCATGGCCATCATCAATCAATAAAACAAAACAAAAAATTTTAAGGGAACCCCCCCCCCCCCCCCCAAACAAACAAACAAAAAACCCCAAAAATGTATACAGCTGAGCTAGAAAGTGATTAATTTGGTGGTTTAAAAAGGATAGAGCATGTATACATAACAAGATTGGCCAAGATTAACATTTTCAAGATGCGGTGTCGTAATAATAATGGTAATTTAAAAAATAAAGGAGGGGGTGGGGCTTTAAATAATATATTTTTAACTTTTCGATTCCACCCTCTCCCTCCCCTCTTTGTGTGAAGAATCTGTTGTCACATAATTTCTTTTTTGGGAGGATGCTGTCAAACTGATTTAACTGAAAGGACTAGATATGCAAACACACTTTGGTTGCTGTTAACGGTTTTCACATAATTTATTGTGAGCAGCATAGCAGCATGCTGGTATTTCACCAGAGGTGGAATCATCGTGGCGTGTCCCCGAAGTCAAAATGTGGCTGCCTTAATGATAGGTAAAAATGACTGCATACGCGGAATCTCACCACTGTTGAACCTCGGAGCTTTAGCCAAGGACTCCCCCCCCCACCCCCACCCGCCAAAAAAAGAAGAAAAATTGGCATGGTTCATCTCTACATGTTGAGTTTCTTTTTGCTGGGATTCACTTGAGCTAGACACATAATCAATGCTCCCACACTAACATAGCTGCACACACACACACACGCACGCACGCACGCACACACACACAAACACACATACACACACATACACACACACACAAACATGCACACAAACACACACACACACACAAAAACACAAACACACACACACACACACAAACACACACAAAAACACAAACACAAACAACACACACACACACACACACAGTGTTACTGATGAAACGTTCATGATTATTTTCTGCGAGACTCAGTTTGTTCAGCGTGTGTGTGTGTGTTCTGTCTTGTTTGTTGCAGTTCACAGGAAATTGATGGAACAACACTTGATACCTCCTGAAGATGCACAGCATGAAATGCAGCTACAGACTGTGAATCATTTTGTTGGGGGGGGGGGGGAAGGGGCGGTGTTTGGGGATTTTTTTTTAAGGTGGCGTGATATTTACATATGCATGCACACACTCACTCATTCACTTACTCACAAACTCTCTCTCCTCTCTCTCTCTCTCTCTCTCTCTCTCTCTCTCTCTCTCTCTCTCTCTCTCTCTCTCTCTCTCTCTCCTCTCTCTCTCTCTCACTCACACACACACACACACACACACTCTCTCTCTCTCTCTCACACACACACACTCACACACACACACACATACACACACACACACACACACAAAGGAGGGGGGCATTTTGTGGTTTTTGTGGTGTGTGTAGTAATGTGAGCAGACTTTTTAAAAATGTACTTGGTGGTAAATCTGTGTGCATGAAAATGTAGGTTAACTTAATCATATAACGTAGCATAATTTACACACACACACACTCACACACACACACACCACACACACACACCACACACACACACCACACACACACACCACACACTCTCTCTCTCTATCTCTATCTCTCTCCACACGCACACACACTTCACACACACACTCCATCCACACACACACACTCCACACACACACACACACTATACGCACACACACGTATATAGAGTTGAGGAGTGAAAATTCTGTATTTTTATAGTGAGTCTATAGATATAAACAGACGTGTTATATTGCTGATATATTTAATGGCAATCAATTTTGTTGGCATGAAAACATGCATAGAAGACGGGACAATTTTACACAGGCCTGTAGTTTTCAGTTTATTTGTGTTGTAGTTTTTTGATGGGTTGGTTGATTGTTTTTGTTTGTTTGCATGGTTGTTTGGATTTTTGGTGTTTAATGTCTGGAAGTAGCAAGTTTTATTTAAAGAGGAGAGAATGTACTGTGAGAGGAAAGGCAACCTCTCTTTCTCTTTCTCGGAGGAGACGAGATGAGACCTGTGCTGCATAAAATATTACGAATTTACAGTCAACATGCCAGTTACTGGACTCCCAGCGGACTGTTGAAAAGACCTTAACCGCCCTTCTGTCAGAAAACTCCGTCTCCAGCTGGAAAATCACTGGTCAAGAGGACTCCACAGTTTTTGTATTGAGGTTCAAGCCAGTCAGTATAATGTCAACAAACATGGCTGACCCTATGCTGAACCAACACACCCAAGTTCAGTACTACAGACAGAAGCCTCCTAGCCAGATAGGGCGTGACCAGCAGAGAGTGAAGCAGCAGCAACAGCAGCAGAAACCACAGTTAGAACAGGTCAGAGAAGAAGGAGATAGAACTCCTGATGTAAACAGACTGTTTGTGTCTAACACGCTGCACAGCACACAGGATGATTTAAATCAACACCTGGACCACAGGGACACAGACAGTGAGGGTGGTGCTGAAGGAGCATATCAAACTGATCTTCTCTGTTAAGTTAACCTACAACCACTGCACATAGAACCTGATCCTCCAATTGACAGTGTGATCGCTGGTTTGAGGCAAGTTCAGTGAAAAACTTTGTAGCAACGCTGACTGATTGTTCTGTGCAGAATCGTCTGCGAAGAAAAGACAGAAACAAACTGTTCAGAAAAGTGGTGATGCACAGATCAGATGATACTGATGTTCTTCTGTGTGAATCAGATGACAGTGTGCTAGAGTTTTCCTGTGATGAGCAGTCTGGGGGCTGGGTATATTAGTACGTCAAACAGGAACAGAAAAACATGTTAGCTGAAGAATGTGTCAGGCTGTCAACTTGGGGAAAGGAAAGCATGTCCCTAACACGAAGTTCGCAGAGACAGAAGAACGTGCTTTGCGAAAGTGGCACGCTCTCCTCTGTTTTTACCTTGGCTGAATGTGACCAGGATCGCTGCTTTGGAACACATTTTTCAGTGACAGTTCCCTCTGTGAAATACGGTCATTTAACTTAATTAAAATTAATAAGGCTTTGCCATTGCTGTGGTTTCCATGTCAGTGATAGACATCGCATCAAAGCCCATGTAATACCGGCGCTTGCTGTATGGCCTGTATAGCCTAACAGCAATAAAATTCAATTCAATTCTATCTGTCTCTCTCTCTCTCTCTCTCTCTCTCTCTCTCTCTCTCTCTCTCTCTCTCTCTCTCTCTATATATATATATATATATATATATATATATATATATATGCAAAAGCTCTAAATTGTTTGATATTATGTGTGTGTGAGCACTTATATGTGTGTGTGTGTGCTTATTTGTGCTTGCACACATGTTGTGTGTGTGTATGATTGTGTGCACACACAAATTTTAAGCGTATGTGTGTAAACATTACCCCTCTCTTGCGATCTCTCCACTGGTTGCCTGTGCCACAGAGAGTTAACTATAAGATCAGTACCCTCTGTTTCAAATGTCTCCACAAAACAGCACCCTCCTACCTTTGTGAATGTCTTCACTTGTACACTCCTTCTCGTTCCCTCTGCTCTGCTGCAGATACCTTGTCCTTATGTATACCTATATTCAACCAATCCATCGTCAGCCATTGCTCTTTCTCTGTTTCTGTCCATCGATCTGGAATGTGATCTCCCTCTCCCTCTTCACCAAAAGCCTTCTTATGACACTTTTAAATCCAGTCTCAAGACACATTTATTTCAAACCTAAGATTTTCCTCTCCTGCTTCATCTCATAGCTTTCCCTACCTTCAACAGCCGAAATTCTATCACCCTGCCAAAGTGTATAACCTTTATGTATGTGTGTGTGTGTGCGCGCACGCGTGAGTGCACGTTTGGACTTTTTGGAACTATTAATTGTTACTGGTCGCATGACTGTGTAAGAATGAGTTGAGTGCAAGCACTTTGATTTGTCTCTGCAAGATATAATGCTATATAAATTCCATTTATTATTATTATTATTAAACATGTGTGAAGTCCTGTACTTCAAATAGCTCTCTCTACTCTGAAGATTTTAGACTTGGTGAATCTATTAAACCAGTATTCTACTTACCCTGGCTGTTTAAAGCAGGAAAGACAGAAAAAAATCAACAAAACCCTGTAACAAACAACAAATCACAACTACACAAATAAACAAAACTAAAAGCAACCAAACAAAGCTTTAAACCCAGTGATACTGTAAAAGTGAACACCATCTATGTGCAAGTGACAAAATTCCGTCACGGACAAAATGGCCAGCATGTCTTGATTTGAGCAAAGAGCAGAGGAAATCTGCATAATCCGTTTTCATAATTCCCAACAACTGTACATTCCATCTGTGAGTGTTTTGAAGACGATTGTGAAAACCCGATAGATTAGAAATCAGCATCGATAATTGTTTTCTTTTTCACTCCTTGATCTGAGCCTCCATGAAGTCCCCACACTAAGACTGCACTGAGAATTGGTAAGAACCTTCATGACAGTCAGTGACATTGCATTCTTAAGCTCTCAGTATGTCGGAGCGTGTACATATATAGCGCACTGTTTGTTAGGTTATCATCAGAAGCTTCGGACCTCACACTACTGGCATTCTCTCAGTGCTCTGCTAAATGTTTCCAGTGCTATGACGATGTACATAATAATTTTACTTAGTATTTAAACTGTCAAGATAACTACTGAGTATGATACTAACAATTTGAATCCACATCGCACAAACCCAGCTTAAATCTGTCGAAGGTTCAGGGTCCAGAGCTAAAATTAGCGCACCCTTTCCTTTTACCAAGTCCAAGTGTGGTCAGTTCCTGCTATAATCAGCACCAGCTGGGATGGAATAGATAAGCAGCTGAGAGCAGCTGAAAGTGTGGGAAACTGACTGCTGTAAATCATGTCTTGTAGAGGGATGGGCTCTGCCAGGTTCAATTTGTCCAAGAGATACGCCCTGAAAACATTCAGTGCAGTGCAGTGCCCCAACAGCTACCCCGTAGGGAGTTAAGGGTAATCTTGAATGAATGACAGGAGTCGGTGTCGTGTGCAGTGTAAATAAAAGAGTATTCGACGTGGCATGCACATGACACTGTTAATTCATCGTTGAAGGTTCATGTGTTGGTGTTGTTTTTTTGTGGTCTTGAATTCTGTGATTAAGTTAACTGTCTGTAAAGTTGTTGTTTTTTCTGGTTGGTTTCATTGTTATCTCTAAATATTCAGGGTTTATTTTTCTGTACCTATTCTGCAGGGATTTTTTTTTCTTTTGAATTATAACAATAATCAGGAATGCCATTTTTTGTGTGTGTTTATTTATCATTATTGTGATCATAATTCCTTTGCCAGTGTGTTATGGGCGCGGTTGCTGTTCTCAGCATGTTTAGTAAACCACCGTACTTCTTGTGCTTTTTCTCCCTCCCCCCCCCCATCCTGTTTGTATCGAGCGGAATGAACTCATATATGCATTTTATTCTCAGGTGAAAGAAGGGGCACAGTTTTACTACCAGTAATAACAAAAGTAAGGGACAGGATAGATAGCTCAGTGGTCAGAGCACTCGTTTTCCCCCAGCCAAGGTTAAACAGCATTGAGCGTAGTTACCACTTGGATGCGTGACCGTTTGCACGCCTTGGCTTTAGTACAGTCTCCCAGTTTACCCAGCTGTAAATAGGCCTTAAAAAGTCAGTGTTGGTGAGCTTTCATATGGCACACTCTTCTGTCAAACGCATGCATGTACGCACACACACACATGTGTGTGCACAGCATAAAGGGTATGAAAATACAAATATATGAGAATACAAATTGATATTCATTCACATACTGTTTCTACATATGATTTTAGTTTCTTTTCATAATGATAATAATAGCTTACACACACACACACACACACACACACACACACACTAAACAAAACAGAAAATAAGGAAATTAAGAAGTGATTTTTTATTGGCGTACTGTCGTGTTTATTACAAATGACTGGTTCACTTTTTATTCTTCTAATGTTATGACATATGATCATTACAGTAATTCCAAATGTCATTTTTTGGGGGTGTGCCATTTTTAGTGCAGAATTTTAAAGAAAACAAAAATTTTTCCAATTATCTCAAAATGGGTCAGTTAGTTGCTCTAAAGATATGTCATTAAAATGATGCTGCCAAAAATGGATAAATAGCACACACACGCACAAAGACACACACACACATACATACGCACGCACACACACACACACACACACTAATTCATTCACTGCTTTACAAATAAAATATATATACAGGAAGAACACTGAAGTTGGAGAGTCGTGCAAAATTTGCACATTACATTTTCACATGTGTTAAAAAGAAGGAGGGGGGGTAGCTTTTTTTGTTGTGGATTTTTTGACTGTCCCAGGTTTTATTAGTATTCTCTGAATATGTGAACCATGACTTTTCTGTTGTAATGTGTGCATTTTGTGCAAGGAGTCTGATATTCTTTTTTTCCACCTAGGGGTACTGCTTGTGTTTCATTACAACAAAATTCCATGTGGGTACATAGTTGTTGGTGGCATTGATTTTGTCTTGTAGAATGGAATAGAATTGTCTGCCAAGTGTGTAAGCTTTTTGTACTCTAGTTCTGTAAGTATGTTTCGGGCGAGATGATTTGTTACGTGTGACCACAAAACAAAAAAAAATGTTTGAACAAAGAATATTGCTAAAGGGTTCGTTTGTTTTTGTTTTAGGGTGTTTTGAGAATTGTTTGTACATATGTTGTTATAATGCATGTGCAAGTGCGCATTCACACACATACAAGGACACACAAGCACACACACACACACACACACAGAGTCTCTCTCTCACTCACACACACACACATACACACTTATCCACACACATATAAAGGCATATGAACTACACACATGCGCACGCACGCGCCACACACACACACACACACACAGAGTCTCTCTCTCTCCTCTCTCTCTCTCTCTCCTCTCTCTCTCTCTCTCTCACAAACACATCTTTCGCACACATTAAAACCTGTTCCGCTTCTCAGAAGAGTAGGCCATTGTGCCGGTGGAAACAGATGACAAAATTTACAGAACTGCATACACACAGGGACTGGATGTTTTTTAAAAAAAGCACACGAATGCTTATTCCATTATCCTCGAAATAAAAGAAGAAGAAGAATAGTGATAATAATAACAACAACAACAACACAGATACCAGAGCTGCCTACCCTGACAACTTTTTTATATCTTCTGTGAAAAATGATGTAAAACTATGGTGGCGAGTTGAAAACAATTTTCACCGCATCCAAAATACAAATTTTCTGTTAGAAACGCTACCATCATTTTTTAAGTCAAGTCAGAAATACCTACCCTGTACATTTGCACGGCGTGATGCGGTTGGTTCAATTGACTTGACTTTGAACGTGGCTTACGGCATTCTTGATCTGAAGATTCGTGCTACATTTTTTTGAAACAATTTTGGCGACAAAAGGTGATAGACAGTGCTTTTCAAGTGAGAGTTTCCTCTGGGTGCCTTGCATGTTTTGTATCACGAGAAGAGCTTGCATCCAGCAACTCTCTCTCTCTCTCTTTCTCTGTAGCATGCGCATGTGTGTGACCTTGTGTAAGTCAAAAGAGACTTTTTTTTTTAATTTTGATTTTTTTTTTTGGAGGGGACTGATTATTTATTTTAAGCAGTTGCTACATTATCCTGGTTGTGCTTTATAGCCTCGTCTTCATTTAAAAAATAAAAAAAAAGAAAGGAAAAAAAGTTGGAGGCTATTGCCGAGCGGTGAAGACCACTCCATTTAAATCCCATATGTCAATGAAGCTGTGGGTTTGAATCTCGGCAGCGTCTGGTAAATTAAGAGAGGGGATTTTTATGACCTCCCAACTTGCAACTTCAAATGCATAACTGCCAGTGCCTCGGTTTTCTTTGTGTATATACACATGCAGAAGATCAAATATGCATGTTAAATAATAATAATAATGTATGGAATTTCTATAGCGCTGAATCTTGTAAAGCAACAAATCAAAGTTAAAGATCCCATAATTCACGTCAGAGTTCAGTGTGTTGGAGAAACACGAACACACCCAGCATAATCCCTGAAGTCAGAATGCGGCTACCTAAATGGTGGGCAAAAACAGTCACATACGCAAAACCTCACCATTGGTGAACCTCAGAGCTCTTGCTGAGGAACAACAAAAAATTCATAACCAATAAATACTTTTTAAGTAACAAGTCGTAATGTTAAGGCAGAAATATCGGCGTAGAAATGGTAGTTTTGCGTTTATGCCTTTTTATGTCTTTTTATTTATTTTATTTTATTCTTTTATATCGAGGATAATGGAATAAGCACTTAAGTGCTTTTTTACATCCAGTCCCCGTGTGTATGCGGTTTTGTAAATTCTGTCATCTGTTCCCACCGGCACACAATGGCCTCTTACGAAAAGCGGAACAGGATTTAACGTGTGTGCAAGATGTTCTGCGTGTGTTCGCACACGGGGCCTCGGTTTATAGTCTCATCCGAAGGACTTTTGGGGAGAGTGGAGTCTGCACTGATGTTAACGCCTTCTTAAGTTGTGATAGCCTGTGATTTTGAATGTTGGTTCATTCTTTGAATGCAGCTGTTCTTCACTTCTTGATGCTTGAAAATTTTTAAAAAATTCTTTTGCTTCCAGTTATATGAATGAAAGAGATATATCTAAAGATGTAAATGAAATATTGTGCAACTGATGTTTTACTCTTAGTGAGAGAGAGAGAGAGAGAGAGAGAGAGAGAGAAAACAAGTGATCAAGCTATACACCAGTGGTGCTTTGAGAGTGAGAGAGGAGAAAGAAAGAGAGCAATCACATCAGTGCAAAGAGTGAGGAGAAAGAGAAGGAAGAAAGAGAGAGCAATTACGTCTGTGCAGAGGGAGATGAAGAAGAGAGAGCATTTATAAATATCAATGCGAAGAGACAGGAGAAATATATAGAGAACAATAACTTAAGTGCAAAGAGAGAAGAGGATAAAGTGGAAAAGGAAGAAAGGACTCGTATGTGATATGTAATATATATAATCACTAAACCTTATTGGAAGAAAACTCGGCTGCCTTCCCTTGTCTTCCTTCTATAAGCACTCTTTATTTCCATGAGAAAGTTTGTGACGGCAATTCATTGTGATTTTCAGTGTCAGTTTCTGTATGTTTGTGTGAGTGTAAGAGAGAGAGAGAGATTCTGTGTGTGTGTGTGTGTGTATCACAGGTTCAGTCTGTAACATGATACTGCAGGCAACTATGCTTTCTTCAATATGTGTCTTGTCTATAGCACTAGCACACCCAGGAGTCAAACCAAACCAAACCAAACAATTTTTAACACACGCAAATGCAGTATTTTTAAGGTACATTTTTCACCCATTCTTTTTTTTTATTGCTTTATCACAATAATAATGATACATGCAACACAAACCAGAAAGCCATTTTTCGAAGTCCAACAAATAAACATGATTGTATGCAAACATATCAAACAAAAAGTATGTTCTTTCGAGCCAGAAGGCCCATAGAGCCGGAGCTTATCCCGGTTTCTGTAGCGTTAAGCGAACTGATGTTTTTTTTCACCACCCCTGTGACAGGACGCTAGTCTGTCGCCAGATACTTCCCCAGCAGAGCTGGTACCCACTTGTACACCTGGGTGGAGTGAGGAAAATAGGAGTAAAGTGTCTTTCCCAAGGACACAACACCGAGCTGAGCGGGGATCGAACCCGCAACCTCTGGATCACGAGTTGACCGCCTAAACCACTCGACCACGGTGCCTCCATCAAACAAAAAGAATGTGGAGATTCACTTCACACAAGTGAGGGGTTGATGTACCGTATACGACTGACAGGCTCAAAGGAATGTTCATGAATCCATAAATCATGGAACCATTTTCTAGTTTAAATGTAAATGCCCATGAACTGGGTGGCTGTGAGAGTTCAGAATACAGTGATATGCATACCAATAATAGATACAGGAAAAGCTTCATTTTGAAGCAGATTGGGGACAAGACCAAAACTGTGTCACAGTACAGCACTGTTTCAGCAGGGGGGGAGGGGGGGTTGTGGAGGGGGGGGGGAGAGATCAAAGTAACATTCAAACCTCATAAAGAACCTCTTTTTTTAATCTAAAGATACAGACACTACTACTCATCCCCCCAAAAACAGAAATATGTAAATAAAGCCATACATGCTAAACCAACCTTTCTTTGAGTTTCTTTCACTTTCACCCTCAAACTGCCAAAGCTGGATGTAGTAAATGATGATGACATTAAAACTACTGCAGTCTTTTTTCTTTTTTAAATTACTTGACTGATATGGTGGAGTCTAGAAACTTTTTTGTTTTGTTTTTAAAGACAATAAAAAAAATTTTAAAAAGGGGGGGGGGGGGGGGGGGGCAGGGATTTATGTTGTCTGTAGAGGACTCGACAGATGAAGAAGTTATGTAGACTTATGTTTCAGACAAGAAAATTCTTTTAAAAAAATTTGGAAAAAAAAAAATTCTTTACAAAATTCTTTTAAAATTAAAACCATTTTAGACAAAACAAAGTTACTTGGATTTTTGTGAGTGGGGTTTTGGAGGGAGAAAGGAGGGGGGGGGGGGGCGCATTATAACTATTACATTAACATTCTGTGCAGTCACTCCACAAAAATTGTCCCTGTCCGTATGCCAACATATAAACGTCAATTTTTCACTGCTTTCCAAATTTTTCCTCACAAAGGTTTCACCGACTGTGCAGAACACTTCATTCTCACCAAACCACATCTGCTGCACTCCATACAGCTGGTGTTTGACCTGCTGCGGAACTTGATGCACTGGGTGCATGCTGGGCATTTTCATCTCCACATCCAAACAGTGCTGAGAGATAACAACAACAAAAAGTTTGTTTCTCGGCTAGAGCTCTGAGGTTCACCAATGGTGAGAGTTTGCGTATGCAGCCTTTTTACCCATCATTAGACAAAAATATGACGCTCCAGAAGCTGGCATGGATAGATAGTCTTCAAGACAAGTGACAAATGAAGCCTGAGCTGTGCAGTGTAGAGGGGACAGCAGTAACAGAAACTTATCGTAAGCGTGGACTTACTTTCCATTGTTCACAACCAAACAGTCGTACAACGAAATCGAAGCTTGTTACAAACTGGCACACTTTGTACCTATGCAATGCCACACGATGTCCCACCCCCACCCAACAAGGCTAAATTTCATTGTCGATACCAACAAACCATTGTGAATGCTTCGAAATATAAAATACACACATACACCAGTCATAGCAACAGCGATCAAAACTGCTGATCTACACGATATATGACTTGGCACACACTTCACAACGCATCATTCCAAGCTGCAGGAGCATGAAATGTCATGAAACAGAAATACATATCAACCAATTACCACCAAAAAAAGGGATTAAAATTTTGAAAAATGCAATCTGATTACACCCAAGAAGTCAGCTCGTTACTGAAGCTGAAACTTAAACACTACATGTGCCCAGGTTCTGTCTGCCATTTTGAAAAAAAAAGTGCTGGGAATGATTTCATCACAGAAATATGCAAGGTAATGGGACACAAAATGTACACGTTATAACAGAAATGTCAACACTTACGCACTTCAGTATACATCTATAAGCAGGTTAATAATTTTTAAACCATTGTAAATGTACTACAGCCTCTGCATTTCTCTCTCTGTGTGTTGGGAGGGGGGGGGGATTCGTTTTGTTGATTTTTCATTATCAAATGCTACCTACTATGAAAAGCAGCAGGTAGAGCTTCACACACAGCAGAAAGCATCAGCCAGGTATGGTTCTAAAAAGAATAAAAACAACAATACAAAAATTGTTCCCTAAAATGGCAAAATACAATCAAAATCACACAATCACAAGAAGGTTTTTGCCCTTACAAATCTTTTTTTTCTGTAGCATGTGCTTACAAGGTCTTGAATCTGAATCTGTAGGCAAAAATGTGTAGGTATGCCCATACTTCCAAACAAAAGTGAATATGATGGGAGTTGGTAGTTTCACAAAGTGTAATGTCTTTGTGAAGACTATGGTTTCATTGTATTCACCAGTTTGCTGTTCTTCTTGTTGTTTTGTTTGGTTTTTGTTGTTGTTTCTTTTTCTTTGTGACCAAGTAAAAGAGTTCTGGAGTGTGGATTTCATGACACATGAACAAACATCTCGTGCACATGTCAACATTTTGATTTTTGTGTAGATTTTCTCTTGAATGAGTATATAACACAAAATGTATTGTTAGATATAGTTCCAGATTTCAGTGGTGACTGATTTGTGTTTCTTCTCTCTAGATTTTCATGACAGTTTTTCTTGACTATAGCGCACTGTTTCAAGTACAAGAAAAGACGGCCCACAAATTTTGATTTTCAACCAGAAATTATGTTAACGATCCCCACCCCACTCTGTTTTCCAGGTTAACTATCTTATTATTATTATTTGAGTTTTTATTTTATTTTATTTATTTTATTTTATACCACTTTAAGTCACGAGATTTCTCTGCGTGAAATTCGGTTTGTATGATAAAAAGAGAATCTGGTACTGTACAATGAACATTCCTTTCTGCTTTGTGTACAAAGTCCTTTGTCTAGAATAGATGAACACAAATGTACACAAAATGGCAGAACTATTACAGTTCTATCATTGTAACACCAGTCTTTATATATATAGATATATTTTTATATATCCCCTGAAGAAATAAGCTTTTAAGAGTTTGATTTGATTCTGTTCAAAAAGCCTGTATATTTACATCACAAGTAAATGCTTTAGTTAATCTGCATGACTAAGTGATAATTTTGACATTTTGCATTTTTAGTGTATGTATGTGTGTGCGCATTCAAGGGGGAGAGAGAGTGTGTGTGTGTGAGAGAGAGAGTGTGTGTGTGTGTGTGTGTGTGTGTGCAAGCTACATTTGTATCAGGCATATTTTGACAGTACAAGACAACATTTCCTGTCCTTGTCATTTTTCTTGATTATGGCTTATTCTGCTCATCGCAAAAGCTTGTGTTTCTCAAAAACTAAAAGGTTTACATAAAGAATGTTTTGTTGCTTGGAGTATACAGTTTTCCACAAAATCTACTTTCATTTCTGTCAACCATGTACTCTTTGATTGCCTTATGCTCACAGATTTGAGTCAAAACATAGAATAGATATAAATGTGAAATACCACCGAGTTCAAGATGATTTGTAAGACTTACTACAGTATGTCGTATAGCTTGATAAAGTTATTTTCTAATCTCTCCAAGAAATCTGTTTACATACTGGGCTTCTATCTACATCTAGACAACCTTGTAGTAAGGACACAATAAAGCACTTCTTCAAATTTGCTTTTATCATGTGTGTACATCTACATTAAATATTAACGTAAGTGAGTTTTTGAAAAAACATGAAACATGGTAACAAAAATCTGAAGAAGTGCTTTTAAAAACTTTACTTTTGATCTGAAATAGAAGTCATCACAATATTCTCAACACAAGAAACAACATTTTGGAGTATATATAGTTTACATAATCAATGGGTAACTCAAATGCCGCGACAGTAACAAAAATCATAGCAGCAATTACAGTATAAAGTAACAAACAAAAACATTTTTTCCTGGTCACTGAACCTACCCTATCTTTTGCTGACCTGTCAAGACCATTTTTTCTTTCACCGTTACTACAAAATACATGAACATATAATGTTTGTTTCGAGATGAAGCTGCAGTTAAGGACAGATTTCACAGGCTATGTAAGTACATAAACTGCAGGACTGTTACACTTCAAAGATTATTTTTTTCTCCAAGGAAAGCGCTCATTACGATGAAAATGGCCAGAGAAAGTGGCCAGCGTGTGTTTGCCGTTCTGCTGGCCAAGGGAAGCCTTGAGGAGAAAACAGTTATATGTTACTGTTTCAACTCGTAAAGGATTTCCATAGCATGTCTATGCCCAAAGTCAGAATGCGGCAACCTTAATGGTAGACTAAAAACGGTTGCACACACACAAAAATCTCATCATAAATGAAACCTCAGAGCTCTAGCTGAGGAATGAAAAAAAAACCCAACAACAAATGAATTTTACAAAATAATAACACGTATATGCCACCTTTTCTTGTCTACAACTATAGCTGATGGATTTGTACCTTGGGCTTTGCTTCAGTCTTCAATTTGATGATAGCAGTTCACTTTGTAACGTGCACCGATAATTTTCTTTCTTCTTCTTTTTTCTAAGCCCTGTTTGATTGTCAAAGTTGCTAAAAACAGGCAACATTTTCGTTGGGAAGGGGGGAGGGGGCAACATAGTCACATCAATGCATGCTAAATACCAGAATAGAGGGTTTGTTAGTGGTTTTGGGGGTTAAAAAATTTTTTTTAAGGTTTGCTAGTGTTATATCTTATAACCAATCTCATCATTCATGTCCTTAAGTCTCGAGGCTGGGGATAGATTAGCACTGTACCAGACTAGATTGTTTCACGCTATAGACACCCTTTAATTGCCCTTCATGGGATGATTAAAGTGTTTTTGACTCGACTTGACACGCAAAAAACCACCACCAAACAAACAGGGGGGGGCAACCAGTTGACATATTCTAAACTTCCATTAGGTCAAGCTGAAAAACCCTGCGGTGGTGTAAATCTCCTGCCATCACTCCATCTAACACATTCATTGAAAAGGATGACTGTTCTGATCTTCGAATCGCTCTCCCTGATTTCTGAGTTTGGCTGTCAATTTTTTTTTGAAGGGGGGGGGCACAAAAAGTTACGTATATGCAAACAGGAAGGTTTATTCAAGTTATTGTGGATTAACTTAGAAGTGTGTGCACTAAACATTCAAAATTATAATGAAAATGAATGAACAAGAAATATATAAAAAAAATGTTACATGAGAATTGAGAGCAAAGATATGGCAAAGGGCATTTCAGTATAAAGCATGTACATAGTCACTGGGGTGGAAAAAAAAATATCCTCCCAAAAACTGAGTAGAACCTGCTACAGAAAGATTCTCTCTTGGCATACAAAAAATAATATGTTTTCTACAAACAACATTCCCCCCCCCCCCCCCCCCCCAAAAAAAAACAACTAAAAAAACCCCTCACTCTAAAAAGATGTGGATCCTTAGCATACAACAAAACCTTTTAAACCTTTTTAAAAAAATTAATAATAATAACCCCAACAACAAAGAACAAAACTCTCAGAAAAGCTGTGGAAAATTTTGTGGTAAAGGATGAAATTTTACAAAATGATAACAGAACAAGCTTAAAAGTTACAACAACTCCTTCCCCCCCCCCCCCCCCCCCCCCCCCCGAAGAAAAAACCCCATAAACTAAAAAACCAAAAAAGACAAAAACAAATATTAGTTAAAAGTGCAAGAGTTAAAAGTGCAAAAAATGAATATTGTTCAACATAAACACACACCATAATTATGGACCCTCAGAAAATTATCACCCCCAAAAACAATCTCAGAAAAGTTGGAAAAATACTTCACAAAGGTAAAATGCTTGACAAAGGTATAATGCTCGGTGTAACTAAACAGTTTTTAAGAAATGCAGAAAAATCTGACAAAAGTCTGAACAAAGTGTGTGAAGAGGGGAAGACAATAATATGATAATAACACAGTAATAAAACAAGCATACACAGTTCACACAGAACCCATATCCTGTTCAAATACTGGGTGAAATGGAGGGAAGGAGAAACCTACACTTTGAGCAATAATGAATTGACAAAGATTTGTCAGAAATATAAACGACACTTTTTTACAAATATATATAACTTTGTAAATATCAAGTGGCTAGATGCATGAAACCCACACAAACGAATAATACACACACACACAAACAGATAGATAGTTGAAACCTGAATACAGTGTGTGTGCTAGTTATATATAAGTTATGTATATATATATATATATAAGTTAAAACTTCCACTAAAAAGTCGTATCAGATTGGAAAGTGTGAGTGTATGCACTCACATGCACAAGCACTCTAGTGTGTGTGCATGCGTGTGTGCATGTGTGTGTACGCATGTGTATGTATACAGAACACACATGTACATGCACATATGCATGTACGTTTCACCTGTCAATCTGACAGAATGTATGAATTCTCAGGTGCGTACATCTGCAGGTTTTCATAGACACACATTGGTACAGGGGACGACATCTATTTTGCTCAAATTCCAAACCATCAATATCTGCACACACACATTATGTATTATGCTTCTTGGAAACAGAACACACCACTTACAACAAGATTATGCATTTTCAGTCCGATCACGACTGTACTAAGCTATGTTTATTATGAACCACAATATGTAGGGAATTAATTAACAAAAACAGATCATACACTCCATAATCTCCATCCAACTGAGGCACACACACAAAAAAACAACACAGGAGGGATGATGATGATAAATGAAAATCTCGATATTTGACAAATATATTTGCAAGTACAGAAGTAGCAAAGAATGTGAGAATGTTTGCAATCCAACAAGCGCTTCACCCAGAGACAATAGAGGGGGCTAAAGAAAGAGATGTGCTTGCAGTCAAAATGAATATTATGTACAGGAAAAGAGTGAACTGTGCAATAACCATCCACACACCAAGCCACGCAACACTGCCAGGCTTAACACCCCTATGCCATCCCAGCCTGTCAAAAAATAGTGATTCAGGAAAAGCCAGGCCTATAGGAAAAGCCAGGCCTATAGGAAAAGCCAGGCCTACAGGAAAAGCCATACCTATAGGAAAAGCCAGGCCTACAGGAAAAGCCATACCTATAGGAAAAGCCAGGCCTACAGGAAAAGCCATAGCTATAGGAAAAGCCAAACTTACAGGAAAAGCCAGGCCTACAGGAAAAGCCATACCTGTAGGAAAAGCCATACTTTTAGGAAAAGCCAGGCCTATAGGAAAAGCCAGGCCTACAGGAAAAGCCAGGCCTACAGGAAAAGCCATACCTGTAGGAAAAGCCATACCCATAGGAAAAGCCATACCTACAGGAAAAACCATACCTATAGGAAAAGCCATACCTACAAAAAAAGCCATACCCATAGGAAAAGCCAGGCCTATAGGAAAAGCCATACCTATAGGAAAAGCCATGCCTACAGGAAGAGCCATGCCTATAGGAAAAGCCATACCTATAGGAAAAGCCATACCTGTAGGAAAAGCCAGGCCTATAGGAAAAGCCATACAGCCAGGCCTAGAGGAAAAGCCAGGCCTAGAGGAAAAGCCAGACCTATAGGAAAAGCGATACCTGTAGGAAAAGCCATACCTATAGGAAAAGCCATACCTGTAGGAAAGCCAGGCCTATAGGAAAAGCCACACAGCCAGGCCTAGAGGAAAAGCCAGACCTATAGGAAAAGCCATACCTATAGGAAAAGCCATACCTGTAGGAAAAGCCAGGCCTGTAGGAAAAGCCAGGCCTATAGGAAAAGCCATACATCCAGGCCTATAGGAAAAGCCATACAGCCAGGCCTAGAGGAAAAGCCAGGCCTAGAGGAAAAGCCAGGCCTATAGGAAAATCCAGGCCTATAGGAAAAGTCAGACCTATAGGAAAAGCCATACCTACAGGAAAAGCCATACCTACAGGAAAAGCCAGGCCTACAGGAAAAGCCAGGCCTACAGGAAAAGCCAGGCCTACAGGAAAAGCCAGGCCTACAGGAAAAGCCAGGCCTATAGGAAAAGCCGGGCCTATAGGAAAAGCCGGGCCTATAGGAAAAGCCGGGCCTACAGGAAAAGCCAGGCCTACAGCAGGCCTACAGGAAAAGCCAGGCCTACAGGAAAAGCCAGGCCTATAGGAAAAGCCGGGGCCTACAGGAAAAGCCGGGCCTACAGGAAAAGCCAGGCCTATAGGAAAAGCCATACCGAGGTGCCCTCATGCCTAGCAGACCAACAGACGCCACCCACAGGCTCACAGCAGACGGCTATAGGAAAGCTATGAAGCTGGAATACAAAAGCACTACCCCGGAAAAGAAGGCCAACAGAAGGGAAGAAAGAGACAAAGAAAGTAAACTACAAATAACTAACACAAGAGAGAGAGAGACTTAACGCAAGCTCAATTATTCACTATCCTTCACAATAAAAACAGAAAAAAAGGAAGAAAAATATAAATAACTAACATTAGAGATAGAGAGAGACTAGCGCAAGTTCAATTATTCAATGTCTTCAAAACAGCAGCAGAAAAACAAAAGATTCCCTCTTCAGTACTTCTTAGCCTACATATGATGTGATGGACGGGATAGCCTAGTGGTTAGAACATTGCGCTCACAATCTGACAACCCGGGTTCGATTCCCGTTCAAGGGGATATTTTGCCCTGGAGTTAACATCAGTACAGACTCTACTCTCCCCAAAAGTCCTTCCGATGAGACTATAAACCGAGGTCCCGTGTGCGAACACACGCAGAACATCTTGCGCACACGTTAAATCCTGTTCCGTTTTTCGTAAGAGTAGGCCATTGTGTGCCGGTGGGAACAGATGAGAGAATTGACAAAACCGCATACACACGGGGACTGGATGTAAAAAAAGCACGTAAGTGCTTATTCCATTATCCTCGATATAAAAGAATGAAATAAAAATAAACAAACACCACGGTTGCTCAAAGGACAAACTGAAAATCGGATCTTCAGTATCTTTAAAAACTTTTTTTTTTCTAAAGTAGATAATACTCTTCCATTCCTGGGACCTGCACACTAGTACCAAGCCTTTGCCTTCATACATACTGGGTAGGCAGGTTGGTAACATAGCGTATACCTGTATACAGTCTGATTGATGAGAATGTTTGCAGACATTTTTCTCTGTCTGTACCTGCAGACCACAAAAAAAGTGATACACAAACATACTGAAACAAACTATGCATTTGCAGAAGGGAAATGTTAGGGGGAATAATGGATGGCGCAGCTCTTGTGGTTACATGCTCTCCCCAGGGAGAGATCTATTGTGGCTAAAACTGGTATGAAATACAATGCAATTTTAAAGTGGTAGAGCCAGGTAAATTTCTGTTCTTATGTCAAGGAACCATCTTCCACCATTCTCTCTTATCTGTGTGTTGTTGTCTTTTCTCTCTCTAAAAAAGAAAAATTGAATGGGCTTAGTTTGTGAAATGTTTACACAATGTGAAGATAATAATTAGTAGAAAAGGAACTGATTCTTGTTTAAAATTTTTTTTTTAAAAAGATCTAACAGAAATGTATATAATCTAATAATGTATATATTTTTTCATGATTCAGACAATTGCTTTTTCCTGTCTCTTTCATGTTTATACATAATAAGACAAGTTGATGCCATCATCATTTGTTTTCTTCTTGGATCAGTGTAGATCAAAGTTGGTTAACATCATTCATCATTTCTTCATATGACTATATTACTTCATCATTATGCTGACGTGGATAAAAAAAAGTACAGACACTGCCCAAATAAAGTTCATTTCATAGCTCTTTCTTTTTTATTCAGTGTTCTGCTAAAATGTCCTTTAATTAAAACTGACTGTTGGTTGCAGCATGATGCCAGATCAAAAACACGAACAAGATTTCTCCTCCTCCAAGACATAATATAGTTGCCTCTATGGTAGGGGTAAAAAAAAAAGGCCACTTGCACAAAAATAACAGCATTCCCAAGGTTAGATATATGGTACATTTGTTGTGAATTTATATCTATTCCCAAGGTTAGATATATGGTACATTTGTTGTGAATTCATATGTATTCCTAAGGTTAGATATATAGTACATTTGTTGTGAATTTATATGTAATCCTAAGGTTACATAATACATGGTTTAATAATACATTATTTGTTATTTTCCAAGACCTTCAATCCAATTCTGTTGTTTATAGCCCCGCTGACCACAGAGGCCATATCAGGGCTGTCACCTCGTCAACTTTTAAATCTCAGATTAAAACTGTGCAGCTATATACAGATTAAAACAGGGTATAAAACCAACTCTACTGTCCTTCCTTGTATCACCACCCTGGGGTTCCCTGCCCCCCCCCCCCCCCCCCCCCCCCCCAAGCACTTTTCCATAAGAAGCAGGAATCACCTTTATTAGAGCTACTTCAATAACTACAGTAAACCTATTCTATATACCTAATTCCTTTTATGTGTTGTCCCAATGGAAAAATATGTTTCTAGCCTTGCATTTTAGATTGCTGTATTTTCAAACTAACAATAAACGCTGGTAAAGATTTAACACTCGTCAAATGATGATATGCATCCATGTTCTAAGCAACCGTTTGAAACTGACTTGGGAAATTCTCTAGTACACACTTTGCTCATTTAAACACATGACTGTTTCAGATTGATCTGAATTATTTTTCCTTACCTAGTAAATACTTACAACAAAGGCAGTAAGAATATCATACACATTTCTAGATGGTGTAAGCAACTCACAATCTAAACAATATCAACAAAATATGTAATTATCCTTCAAAGAAATAACATGATATTGCCTTCATAACAAATAAGTCTTTTCAAGACCCCCAAAATCAACATTTTTTTGTTTGCAAAAATGATGGCATAAACAGTCTCCCATATCAGTATATTTCGGTCTCAAAATATACTATGTTGCATAAAAAAGGGTACAGAACAAGTAACAAAAAATATACAAATTCATGTAACAAAAATGTTGAAAATACTGTCTCCTTCTAACATGTGGTAACAGTTTATCTAAAATGATGCATAACAAACTATATCACTTGAGCATTCAGAACCTTAAAGATAAAACACATGTACATACACTTCTACTATATATCATGTGGTTCAGAACTCCAGTGAATTCATTTAAAATCCTGTAGAAAACCTAAATACTATATTTATCTTCTTCTCATACTTGCAAACAGTTTGTCAAAAATTAAAAATATGTAACTTGAGCACTCAAAACTTGAATGCAAATAAAACAAACAAAGCGTACTTCTGCAACAATATATCAAGTGATTTAGACTTGCAAGGTATAAAAAATCTTGTAAAAACCCCCAAACCTTTTACGGATAAAATGAACATAACCTACTCAGTTTTGTAAAAAAAACAATCCAAAACCTTTTACCAATAAAATGAACATAACCTACTTGTATAAAAAAAAAATCCAAAACCTTAAACGGATAAAACGAACATAACATACTTCTACTGCTATACATCGTGTGATTTAGACTTCCAGCGCACAAAAATCTTGTAGAAAACTCTGAGGGTTCCTCTGAACATCAGCCAGAACCAGTACAGCTGAGGCAGGAGAATCATCAGACATCCTAGATTGCACTTGACGGGGATTCTGGCCGGGACGTCCAGTACATCGATGCTGGCGTACACAGCGTAGCGCCAGTACAGGTAGGGAAAGATGAGTATCCGCGACACAAAAAATGACAACAGCATCAGCAGCCCCGCTGCTATGTAGTATGGTGTGTTCTTTAGGTTCAGCTGCACACACACACACACAGACACACACACACCAACACACCAGTGCTTATTCCATTATCCTTGATATAAAAGAATAAAATAAACGCAGAACATCTTGCGCACACGTTAAATCCTGTTCCGCTTTTCGTAAGAGTAGGCCATTGTGCGCCGGTGGGAACAGATGACAGAATTCACAAAACTGCATACACACGGGGATTGGATGTAAAAAAGCACGTGAGTGCTTATTCCATTATCCTCGATATAAAAGAATAAAATAAATAAAAATAAATTAATAAATAAAACGTGAGTAGAAAGGCACACACATATAGATATATACATACTAAAACATGCATACATATGTATTAGTTTCAGCTGCACACACACACACACACACTTTAGTAGAAAGGCACACGTATATATAAATAGATAGATACACATACTAAAACATGCATACATATGTATTAGGTTTAACTGCACGCACACACACAAACACACACAACATTAGTAGAAAGGCACACACATATAGATATACATACTAAAACATGCATACATATGTATTAGGTTCAGCTGCACACACACACTTCATTAGTACAAAGGCCTACATTTGTAGATATACATTCAAACATGCAATGTTTTAGGTTTCGCTGCATGCACATACGCTAATATATCAGTAGAACGGCATGCATGTATGTGTCTATGTACATTCAAACATGCATACAAAATGGCGTGTTACACAACACAGAAATGACCTTGACAGCTAAGAAACAAATGAGCAGGCAGATCAAACCAAAAAACCAAGCACACACACACACGCACGTTTGTGTGTGTGTGTGTGTGATACTTTTATCTGAAGTTATCTTGGAATGTTAAAACCAATATGAAATGTAGCTTTCTTGTGTCTTTTGAGATAATGAAACATATCAATGTGCCTGTCAGTATTGTAACTGCCCTTGGTGGGATGATTAAAGTGACTGACTTTTAGACTTTCACACACACACACACACACATTCATACACACACACACACACACACATTCATACACACACACTTAAATGGCAATCAAGAAGAAACGAAATGAATACATAAGGTAGCTGCATTCCAACTTCAGGGATAAATCTATTTTTAAATGTCTTTTTTTATGTAATCATACCCGTATACTGCACTTTGAGGGTAACTACTCTCATTCAAAAGTATAAACAGACAAAGAGTTATTTTATTATCACAAGTGGTTTGGGTGTGAGTGTGAAATGTCTGCAGGCTTTTTTTACCTGGGCCATGATAGCACGGGCAGCAATGAAAGGAATGGTCACTTCTATCATGTAAAACGCTCCCACAAAAAAGTCACCCAGGTTTCGGCGGAAAAACTGGAACAAACAAACAATTCTCAACATCAATCCCTTTCAAACAAAACAAAAAAGTCATGAACTTGGATCATACTTTCCTATAAATAATACAGTTACTTTGTATGACGTCCTAAACATAATGAAAAGTATGTAGAAGTGCTGATGTAAGCATAACCTACAACAAACATGAACTTGCCGGCATGTTGAAATATTACAAGTGAAAACATTATGGTAAGCTGATAATCATCTTGTGTTCATTTCATACTTCAGCATTCAATGTCGGGTTCCCAAACATCCTTTATTGAAAGAATTCTTCCTCTTTCATCATCAAAAGCAGAAGTTTGGCCCAGGGCAAAAGCTATGTCAGTTATTTTATTTTATTGATTTTATTCTTTTATTTCAAGGAAAATGGAATAAGCACTTATGTGCTTTTTTTACATCCATTCCCCGTGTGTATGCGGTTTTGTAAGTTATTGATTATTATCAGTTATTAATGTAAGCTGAGTACCAAGGCCTACATTACCATGTTGTTATGCTTTATAACGTTATGTTGAGGTTGTCTTCAGTCATGAAAAGCTCCTAGCAATAACAATATGCACTCTCCATTAAAGAAGAAAAAAACCCAATCCTCTGAAGTCAGAGATTGGCTGCATATATGGTGGGGTAATTAAAAATAGTTACACAAGCAAGCTCCTCATCCAGGGTGTATTTACAATCTCACAGTGATTCCCAGGTGGGATGAGTGAGACAGAGTGCATGTTCTGGGTGACCTCCAAGGTGTTAAGTTGAGGCAACAACTACAACAACACAAAAATGAAACATCTCACCTGATATGATGTGAGTCTGAAATACAACAACTTATTAAGAGTTGTTGTGCGTTCCCCAGCTTTACACCCTGGGGGTCACCCAGAACATGCACCCTGACTCACTCATCCCACCTGGGAATCACTGTGAGATAGGAAGTTCACCGGATGAGAAGTTTGCGTGTATGACTCTTTTCAAGTACCTCGCCACATAGGCAGCCATACTCCGACTTCAGATGATATTTTCTCCTCTAGAGTGCAGTGTTATGTTAAGAGCTTGTCATGGCTGAAGGCAATCTCAACACAACATTTTACAACAAAACAACATTTTAGTGTAGGCCTTGGCAATTAGCTGACATCAATAACTGTTTTTGGCCTGGGCCAAAACTTACAAAGTGAAGAACATGTAATGCATATTCAGAATGATCTGTGCTATTGAAAAGAAAATGTGTACGGATTTTCTCTCATATATAGGCTTTACAGTGTAGTGGGGTTTAGGCAATGTTCATTGATGAAAAGCTAAATAAAACCATAAATGAGATTAATGAATGATTAGAATAAAAACGAAAGAAGATTGAAATATGTATTGAGCAAACACACACACACGACAAAACAATATTTTCAGATTTTGTCCTTTTATGTTGGTCTGCCCCAAATACATTACTCTTTGTTAAAAGCTTTTACCACTATGTTACTACTGTTTCCCATCAGAACTTGAGTTACAGATATCGTGTAGCCGGCCACACCACTGAGAGAACGGCTTTCAAAGTTGCCGTGTGTATTACAGAATAAAAATAAAACTTGGAAACAAAATCATTTCCTTCCTCAGCTTTCATGCTTCCATTATCAGCAAAGGAGTGAATATTTGAATGCTAATGTGCATACACTGCTCTAAAAAGTCTTCTGTCTGACCCTTTTTCATTCACCACATATTTTAACTCCTATAGATTTCTAGCTATCTGTCTGTCTGTCTGCCTGTTTGTCTACCTGCCTGCCTGCCTGCCCACCTGCCTGTTTGTCTGTCTGCCTGCCTGCCTGTCTATCTACCCATCCATCTATCTATTCATCTATCCATATATCTGTATTTCTAGCTATAAGATTCTCCCCTCTTGTTTCATCTCATTTCTGTCCCTGCCCTCAACAACCAACCCCCCCCCCCCCCCCCCCCCCCCCCCACCACCCTGCCGGAGTGTACAACCTTTGTGTGTGTGGGCGCGTGTGTGTGTGTGTGTGTTTACATTTGAATTTGTAAACATCTATTAATTGTAACTGGCTGCATGTGAAAGACTAAGATGAATGAAAGCGCTTTGATTTGTTTTTTGCAAGATATAGTGCTGTATAAATTCCATGTATTATTATTATTATTATTATTTCTAGCTATCTACCTGCCTGTCTGCCTGCCTGCCTGCCTGCCTATCTATCTATCCATCCATCCATCTATCCATCTATCTATCCATCCATCTTTCTATATATCTGTATTTCTAGCTATCTGCCTGCCTGTCTATCTATCTACCTTTCTATACATCCACCCATCTATCTACCCATCCATCTTTCTATATATCTGTATTTCTAGCTATCTGCCTGCCTTCCTGCCTGTCTATCTACCTTTCTATACATCCATCCATCTACCTATCCATCCATCTATCTATCCATCCATCTTTCTATATATCTGTATTTCTAGCTATCTGCCTGCCTGCCTGTCTATCTATCTACCTTTCTATACATACAATACCCTGCTAATATGGGCCTGACGACCTGCAAAAAACGGAACCATCACTGTATTGTTTTACTGTAGTCTGCACACACACACACACACACACACACACACAAACACCACAACCCCACACACACATACTCCACAACTCTTTGATTTGTTGCTTTACAAGATTCAGCGCTGTATAAATTCCATACATTATTATTATTATTATTATTATTATTAACTCTCCCCTCCCCACCCCACCCACCACCACCAACCTACCCCCTAAAACAAAAATGATACACAACACAACATTGCAATAAAGCCAGCTGTTGCAGAAGAAGAGAAGAAGGAGACAAGCCAGCCCTCACAATGATGGCAGGAAAGATGATCATGGGCATGAGGATGTGATGCACCAGGAGCAGGCGACTGTCGCGCACAAAGTGACCCAGCTTCTGGACCAGCGGCATGCTGCGAACGTCGTCACCTTCGTTCCAGACGAAGGTGAGGTACATGGCCCTCACATCGTGCACAAAGTAGGGCAGAGCAAACCACGCGTACTTGTTGCTCAGCCAGTGCCTGAAACACACACACACAGCATGGAGATCTATACATTATCATCCTAGGGTTGTGTTGTAGTACAGTATGAAGATTATGTATTTATATTATCCTGTGTTGAGGTATGCTGCGACTTTGACCATTGATAATGGGCGCCTAAACTGCTAAATGTTCTTCAGGTTCTTACTGAATCGAGTCTGCAAGTTGTACAGCAAAATTCCCATATTATTATATCTACAATGCCAATCAAAATCATACATAGACAATGTAGGTTGTACAAAGCTGTTTCATTAAGCTTTTCTTCTTCTTCTGCATTCTTAACTAGTTTTAACAGCTTCTCCCCCTAGTCCATTGCAGTACATGCATGTTTACACACACACACACACACACACACACACACACACACATACACACAAATAACACACACACACACACACACACACACATTGGTAAACACACATGAACAGTTCATAATAACACACATTACTTACACATCGAACATGATGTCCTGGACTTGTGAGATAATGACAAGTCCTGCACTGAAGGACATGAGGGCCTGAATGCTGCACGTACATCTGCAACATCAACATTTCTTCTATTTTCAAATTTATCCCAACCTCCATGGTTTTTTTGGAACAAACACCATTAAGTGAAGAGAGACAGGTGAATGAATGAATAATCTTTATTGCCTTTTACTTTTTACGGAATCCTTTGCAAGAAAAATAAATGCCACTTTGTTTTGATATCCAAACATTTATAGCAGGCCCCATTAACAGCAAGAATCATTATGTACACAGTTTTTAGTTTTATACTCAGAGCTCTACTTGACTTGAAATTCTGCAAGTTACAGGATGGGATAGCTCAGTGATCAGAGCACTCACTTTCCCCAAGCCAGTGTTAAGCAGCATTGAGCGCAGTTACCAAATGGATGGGTGGTCGTTTGCGCACCTTAGCTTCAGTACAGTCCCTCACTACACCCAGCTGTAAATGGGTACCTGCCTCTTTAGGGTCAGGGAAAGTAAATCAGTGAGGGAGAGGAGATGGGCACCACCCTCAATATGCTAGCCCCTAGAGAAGCTGAGGTCTCTGATGCCTTGCTCCCTTATGGCCACAAAGGTTATGGGACACTTTATCTTTTATTTTTTACCATGTTTTCATGGTACTAGCTCGGAGCTCTTTGTTGTTTTTATTATTCTAGTTCATTAAAAAGAAAAAAAATCAATATTGATAGCATACAACAACCCCAGACACCAGCAGCTCTCTCTCTCTCTCTCTCTCTCTCTCTCTCTCTCTTCTCTCTCTCTCTCTCTCTCTCTCATCTCAGTTCTCATGCATGTTGTTTGTGTTATTTTGTGAACTTCCTTTGGTTGTTTTTCTTTCTTCTTTATACCAATTTTGTTGCCACCCCTTGTCAAAGAACAGACACGACTCAGCTCCATACAAACAGTCAGTAGGTCTGCATCCTGAGCTGGTAAATTATAAAATGTCAGGTCAGAGCCCAGTCTCTGCTACAGTAGGACAGTAGCCTGTACAACCTGCGCCTGTCTCCGCTGCCTTGTGGGTGGCCCCTTGGGTGAGAAAAGCCAGCTATGGGAAAAAACCCAGACAGAAAATCTCAAAGCCACATACTGCAGAAAGAAAGGGCACAGCACTGCAACAGAGCACTGTTTGCGGTTCTGGACATATGTTGCTACCTACTGTCTATCTACTGTTCATAGTCGGTGTCTCCTATGAAAACAGCTGTCTTGGTCTCTTACATAGTTTGTCTTGGATTTGTTCAGTCAGATTGAGAGAACTGCTGAGGTGCTGTGCAAGCAACAGCAACTTACCTATGCACATGGCACTTCAGCTACCCCCCACCCACCTCACAAAGATGACTGTAGACATGAATTTTTTTTTTTTTAATTGTTTAAACCTCTGCACACACCGACACCCCCAAAAGTGCAAGGCTGGAACTTGATTGTCCAAGACAGTTGCCTATGTATTTATTCATTTGTTTATTCATCTAGACTGGGTGTGGCCAGAAACTGATGTTAGTGGTGAGAGCATAAGACTTATGATCTGAAGACACAGGTTTCAGTCTGTCTTAAGCCGTCTGTATGCGGGATTGTTTTCCCTTGGTGTTAATAATATTGGTGCTATCCCATTTCTGCGCAAACCCTGTGGATAAAGCTATAAACCATGGCCTTGTATGCAACCAGATCATCTTGCTGATCTGTTAAAAACACACCCATTGGTGTTTTGTTGGTGGGTTGTTTTTTAAAGAGTAGGCCAGCTATGACTAGACCAGTATGGATGACTGAACATACCCAGCATACAATCTGTATGCCAGTAACAGTCAAAATGGAAAAAAGTCCCCACCTGAGAAGATAAGGTAACATGAGACAGAATGTTTGAAAGAGATTAAGAAAATATGAGACTTGAAAGAAATTAACCAAATTAAATACAAATGAAAACTGTTAATGAAAATGTGTTGGGATCAATGAACAAAAGAAGCAGCAAAAATACGACAAAGGCAGACAGACAAGACAAAATAAATAATGAATTCTTGAAGTTGGAAATGATATGGATAATAATCAATGAGGGAGAAAGTAAGATATTTGATGTAACCTAGCTAAACACTGCTTCCAAAACTGAAAAAGTTCATACTTTACTCAGAAAACTGTTTTCCCAAGCTGCATACATTCTTGCACTACATCGGCATTCTTTGATTTGCGTGCATTTGCACTAACACACGCCAATTATGGAAAATAAATTAACAAAAGATCCCTGACCTGGGGGCACTGTAGAAAGTGCTTTCTCATTGAAAGAGTGCATCGATCATAAAGTTCTCCAAAACTTCTCCAGGACTCTTCATAACTTACTTTTCACTGATTAGGCAGATGTCTCCAGGGCGGAGGCTGTGTTTAAAATACGTTGTCAACACAGATTTGATGAAGATGTAGACAAGAGGAAAATAAAGACTTCCTGCTAGCAGAAGACAAAACTCCGTCCATCCGTCGTTCATGACGCCCGGGTTCACCCCTGACCCGGAAATTCTACTGTAGGGAGAAGTAATTGTCATGAATTTGTAGTGCTTTTCACCCTAACAGTCAAATGATAAGATATACATTTATTTGAAATGAAATGAGTGAAAGTACAAAATCAACTTTTTATTTTTTACAATGCCATTGTCAGTTTAACTTTGAAAACGAAGTGGAGTTTTGATCACTCAATATTTACAAAACAATCTCCGTACTCACTCCCCTTCGTCTAAGCCAAAGGGAGATTATTCAGAAAAACTATGGAAAAACACTGTCAGCATGGCAGAAGCAGAAACATGCGGTTGTAAAGGTGTTCGTTCGTGTCTTATTTGTGAGAGAACGAACCTTGAAAGTACTGAGCCCAACACAGTACAGGTAAACGTATTTCTGCTACTATTGATTTGATCATTGATGCTTGAAAGTAAAATGGCAGGATTGAAGGGTGTTCCCCACTTACTGACTTCGGTAGATTATGAAATCAGTGGTTTGAACACTTGATGTAATCAGAGGGGTTTAGTCTCTATTGAGCAGAGCTGTCTGTGGGGATTTCTCCTCAGGAGTTTAGAGTAGTTCTAAGTCCATTCACATTGAAGTCCTTTTTTTTCTTCTTTTGTTCCTCAACTGGAGCTCCAGGGTTTAGGCCTACCAGTGGTGAGATTTTGGACTTTATATTAATCAGTGTGCCTGGGCTTTATCACAGTTCTTGATTAAACCATTGACGCTGGGGTCAACAGCAAAGTGAGAGGCTGTATGACCAGTGGCTTTCCCACTCATGGAATTCCACTTCACAGCTTAGTCTTTAGTGATCGACTATGACTGACTAGGAGGCTTGACTCGCACAGTCCTTATGTGCTGCAGCCCTGGGGGCTGGTTGGCTGGCCTTTGGAGAACATCTCCAACGCTGACTGTCCTTATGCCCACTTGGCCGAGAGAGTGGGGATGTACTGTGGGCAAGGCATCTCCACTATAATCAAATTTCTGCCCAGTTTCCAAAACAGCAGCTGCCTCCTCTGCTGTTTTGGAGGTCATCGTCGGACACGAGGGACAAACATACATACATACATACGTATGCGACCATTTACCCATTATTAGGTGGACACATTCCAATGTTGTGTAGGGTCTGGGTCATTATCTAGATTTTTTTCATTCAAGTTGCAAAAGATTTGGTTGTTTACTAAATTACTACAGGAAAGTTGGTGTGTGCAGTATTTCATGTTAATTGTTATTATTATTTGGTTTTGTTGACTCCCCACCCTGTTGATATTATACCATGAATATGATTCAAGACAAAGCAGTCATGATGAAATTACAGAGAAGATTAATTCAAGACAGCTTTTATGTTTAAGTGTACTAACTACTATATCAGTCTACATGTTAGTTTGTTTTGTCTTATCATTGAAAATGAAATATTTATCAATTTCTTCTTCTTCTTCTTTCTCTTAACCAACATGAGTGTATGTATGTATGTATAAATGTTATATAGTTGAACATAAGTTTTGGGAAATACATAATGCAGAGAAAAATCAAGAGCACTGGACTAAAGACAAACCTGAGGTAGTAAGTTTTTAATGCTAAAGTTATGCAGTTTCAATAGTTTTCCTCCCTTGGTAGGTTCTCTAGATACTATAATCCACTGAAATAGCCTATGGTTATATGACTCTAGTATCTCAACTTAATTTTTGTGAATGTCACAGTTTTCAGATGTTCATTGTTTTTGCGTTTCTGTGTACGCAGCAGGAAGTGTTTACATACTGCCTACAGTGTAGCACAGCATTCCACGAACCCCCTTCCCAGCATCCTCAGCACCATGGCCGCAGCATCAGTTTTGAGGGCATCACAGTCATCCCAGAGTTCATTTCAGAAGAAGAGGAGCATGTCCTTCAACAGCAAATTTACAGATCACCCTTTGTTTTGTCGCAGTCTGGTCGAAGGAAACAGGTGTGTGGTAATGTTTTGTGAGTAATTCTGGACTACTGAAACAAATGAATAACTACAGAAAAAAGTGGAGCAATAAATGTGTGTGTGGTGTGCGTGTTTGCTTGCGTGTGTGTGTGTATGTGTGCATGCGTGCTTGCGTGCATGCATGTGTGTGTGTGCGTGCGTGCATGCATGTGTGTGTGACTCTGTGTGTGTGTGTATGTGTGTGTGTGTGTGTGTGTAGTTGAATATCTCGAAAGAAAAGTATGCAGAAAGAAAGAACACTAATTTTTAAGAAAACAGAAAAATCAAGAGCATTGTAGAAGAAATGGGAAAAAGGATAAAACTTGGGTTGTGAAGCAAGTTGTTGAAGTTTACTCTATTTCAACATGTTTCTTGCTTTGTTTCCTTCAGGACTTTGGGCCTAAGGTGAACTTCAAGAAGAAGAAACTTCGAACAGACAAGTTCAGCGGACTGCCAAGCTACTCCCAGTTTCTGTATGACCGAATGCAGACCCATCCTGAACTGGCCGACTTCTTACCAGTAGAACTGTGCAACCTGGAATACTGCGCAGACAGGGGCGCTGCCATAGATCCCCACTTCGATGACTTCTGGCTGTGGGGAGAGCGACTGGTCACCGTCAACCTTCTGTCGGATTCCGTATTGTCCTTCACCAATGAGGATTTGCCGTTGGTGGAAGTTCAAGTGCCACTGCTGCGTCGGTCTTTGATTGTGGTGAGCGGAGATGCGCGGAATAAGTGGAAGCATGGAATTCATCGGCATCACATCACAGGCAAAAGAATTGCCACCACGTTGAGAGAACTGACGCCCGAGTTTTTAGAAGGTGGAGACAGAGCGGAGGAAGGCCAGCATCTACTTGATGTAGCTCTGAGGTTTGAAGGAGTGTCCGTGGCCGAGTCATGATGCTACTCTGAAGTTCCCTTTGGAGAATCTTGGGTGCACATGTCTTTCATGCTTGTGTATGCACACACATCAGAGTTGTGCATGCATACATGCTGAAGTGAGTGTGTGTGTTTGTGAGTGTACATAAGTATTTGAAAATTTGATTGAGGCTACACTTTCAAAATGTTGTTGGTCTTTCAGCAGTGATATTTAAATCTGTAAAACCTTAGCCTTGTATTATGAAGGTGAATTAAGAAATGTGACTTCTGCAAAGTGGTTTTCATTGCAGTAATCTCAGAGAGCAAGCAACTAAAAACCGATTGTAATTCTTAGTACTTTTCCAATCAATCATTACTCGTATGACAGCATTAACACTTGTGATTTGGGGAGAGTATATAATGTAAACACCAGTAAGACTGTGACTTGGTTGAGACTGATCATAGTTTCTTCCTCTTCTGCAATCCCTATATTGGGTAGGATGGATGCACAGTGAACAAATCAAAGCGCTTGCATTCATCCTACTCTTTCACATGCAACCAGTTACAATTAGTTTTTACAAATTCAAATGTATGCACATACACTCACGACCAATCTAGCCTGTGACCCTTCTTGGTGGAGGATGGCAGAGAACTGGTTTTGTTATCGCGCTGGTGGTCTGTGCCTGTGCCTGTTCACCACAGCTGGAGGCTGTGCCCCTCACCCTGCTGCCCCGTGTCCTGTCCCCATCATTGAACATCCACGTAAACAGGGCATGGAGGTGTGACTACAGTGTTCTCTCCCAACCAAAGAGAGTGAGGGGCTTTCTCAGAGCTTACTCATTTGATTTATTGATGTCTGGTATTGTAAAGAAAATTTATCACAATATCAAGCAAAACTACTGGCGTCATGCTTCTTTTTAAGATTTGAAGACTTCATTTTTAACAGGGAGGAGTATTTTTAGACCTGATATGTTAAAATATTTAATGACATATCTGCTGATATATTGCATGGATTTATATAATACATGCAATGGAAAACATAATTGTACAGTCATAAATTTCAAACTTCTGTTTTGTTGACACATATGCCAAGATCTGATTGAACAGTTTAAATTATTAAGATATGTATTGATGTAAAGTTTACAAGTTTGTATCATGTGTGAATGAATGCTGGTTTTGCATGTTGTACATGACTATATTACCATCTTAGCCGAAAGACACAAGATATTTTAACAAGAGTTAAAAAAAAAAGGTTGGATGATAGAAATGATGAAACATCTGAGAGTAGAAGGAATTGATTCGTGGGTTGTCCAGATCCTGTGTTCCTTTTTCTCAAAGCATTCTTCCACCTCCCTGTCCATCTGCTTTCACACATACAAACACACACGGAGAAGCAGTGGAGAGTTTGAGAGAGACAAAGACAGTGAAAATAAAGAAGGTAAAAGAGGAAGGAGGCGCAGAGAATGGGAAGGAAAGTAATGGAAAAAATGAGGTGGGGTGGGGGAAAAGAGAGAGAGGTAAGGATAGACGAGACTGAGGAGAGAAGAGAGGGGGGGGGGGGGAAGACAAACTCTGACAAGAGTTTTTTTTAAAAAGGTTTTATTATCACAGCCAGCATAATTCAAAACAGCCAGATATTCACTTGACGTGTTCTCATTGTTGTAGATACTGGTAAGTTTTCAATTACTAATGGCATATTAGTGATACTTACTCTCATTTCCATTGATTTCTTCAAAGTAGATTCAAAATTAAAGCAAACCAGTGTTAAAAAAAGAAACGGTCTTGTAATTGTACCAGGCATTCAATTTTTTATTCCAAAATAAACATAAAATCATTATAAAAACATTTGTTTCATACACCGAGTATTGCTGTATATGAAATAGCCCTACCAGATGTTGACCCATTTTTTCATCTGTGTGTGCAATGTTGTGAGTGAGTGTAAGTGATTGAGTGTGTGTCAGTGATTGTGCGTGCGTGCGCATATGCACACCTGCTTGTGAGCTATGAGGCAAGTCATATGCTTACATGGGTTTTCTGATTGATTCAAATTCCCCACTATAATCATAGGAAACTGAAAACCATTTAACATCACATGATCAGGGCATGATGACAGTTACACTTGCCAAAAATTATATGTCCATTTCCTTTCTTCCATTACTTTGCATCATGTTGTGGCTGTAACAGGTTGTATTTCAACCTTAGTAATGTATATGTAATAAGCTGGTAATCAAAACTGGCAGATTAGATAAGCAAGTACAATAATTACAATGAATATATATAGATACACAGACTACAGATCAATAGGAGACCGGACTGCCCACAAATTTCAGACTAGGACAACTATCACACTCTGAATATCACGCTTTTATTCAGAAAAGAAATATTTTCAAAGTAGCTGTGATGAAATAAACTTGTGAAATGAAATGATAAGAAGTTGATCCCTCCCAGATATATCCTGGACTACCCAATCCTTGACCTTCTACTAAAATAGTTTTAAAACGATAAAAGAACTGATGCAGGTAGCAAGTGGTAATAAAGTATCTCTTGGAAACTGCTTTGAGATTTCTAACAAGCAGCACATAATGTAATGGTCATTTCAGATTTCTAATAAGCAGTACATAATGGAATGGCCATATATGACCTGCTGTAATGATACAAGTTCTGCAAAGGAAGAGTATTCTGCTCTCCATCCCCCCCCCCCTCTCCTGATCCAGTGAACTAATTCAATGTTGTCTCCATCAAATCCGAATGCCAAGAAAGCAAAGGAGGCCGTGAGAGGGGGGGTGGGGGTTTGAAGAGCGGGATAAACCCTTTTTTTTTTCTTTTTTTTTTTAGAATAAAAGAAGGTATGGAAAGGATCAAAAACAGGTCTCTTTACCCTTACCTTCCTCTTTCATGTGACTTCAAAATCCAAATCTTATGAGTTCTGCCTCTCTTTCTCTGACCTTAAATCCCAAAATGTTCTCTCTATCTGACCATATAGCCCAAATTCATTCTCTCTCTCTCTCTCTCTGACCTCAAAACTCATTCCTTTATCCCTGAGATCTCAAGGCTCCAAATTCTCTCACTCATGAAAGCCACTTGTAATTTTCAGATAAAACAGCTGCACAGAAACTGTAGTGGAGGGTACCAGGCTTCATAAAGGGGACAGAGGGGTGGCAGCTCAAAAGCACAGAAGTGGAAAAGATGGTAGGAGACTGGGAGATGGAAATGGGGGGGTTGTTCTTACCATGGCTGGTCGATAATAATAATAAATGGAATTTATATAGCGCTATATCTTGTAAAAAGACAAATCAAAGCCTGAACTCTGGTCTCCCGCTCCTTTCCCTGTTCCTCTCCTCCTGCCTTCACCTCACCTGAAAATCTCTCTCCTCTTGCCCTCTCCTATCATCTTTACTGTCCTGGTCTAGTCCTGAGTGTGTCACTCTACTTGTCCCGATGTCAACCAGTCAGAATGGAAGGTTAGCATGATGAACCCCAACACTCCTCTTTTGACGGTCTGAAACGTCTGCTTCTACAGATTGGTGTGTGTAGTTCAGATACAACTTTACTGGAGGAATTCACACACAAAAAAGAACTTGGCTACACTATTTACATAGCGATTCATGTTTGTGATTTATTTTTAAAACCACTGCAGAACATTCCAGTGTTGGGTTGGTTTGCGTTGTTTGTTTTTTTTCCCTGGGGAAGAGACGTGAAACTAGACACAATTTTCACATTTTGAGTGCTTTCATTTCGATAACCTGTGCTTCATCACCTGATTGGTTAACACCGTTATGCACAAACAAACATTTGGTAGTAATACTGAATAAAACAACAGCAAAAGTCCCATCTTTTAAAAAAACCCACCAAAACCCTACAAAACCCAAATAGCCAAATGTATAGATCAGGAACTTAGCTGCTTTATAAAAACATGGGGGAAAAAATTACTAAAGACAATAATCATGTTCGTACAGGCTTCTGGAGACCTATACATTTGATAGAGACATACGCAGAGATTTAAAACTGGCCTCCCTCACTCGTATACACAAAAATTAAACTCAACCTTTTTATCCATATCTAACAAAATTAATTCATTCTTTAGGACAAAAGACATCATAAATTTGCTTTTGTGACCATAAAGTTGTTGATGGCACTTAGCTGTCATGACTGCTTGTACAGAGAACACATTTGTTTGAAGGACTCGTTTTACATGGATACTTTTCATGTAGCCAGCACCAGGGGAGAGAAAAAGCATTGTTTATCCCCTCATTGTGACTCGGAGACATTCATCCAGCTGTGTAACGATTTCAACATAACAGTGGATTAGTTCAGAACTTGGTAAAAGTTGGTTTACACTTGTAACCAGATATCTGGAAGTCCTGTCATGGCTTTAACATAAAAATACACAAAAAGAGAAATAGAGGATTTCCAGAAGTAGGATCAATATCAGAACAGAGGATTGGAGATAAGTTAAACAACCCAGAAGAAGAAAAAAAGGGGGAGGGTGCTAATGGTGATACGATGAAGTGTTCAAAGTACACATTTACTTATGACAATCAATTCCAGATTAAATGTAGATCTAAAGCTGGTTATACAAATCATTGTGCATCTTCTCCATTGTGTGCTAGCAAATTTCTTTACATTTTCTACTACATAACATGGTACATTCTTTCTCTCAAACAGAACATGATAATTATATGAACCACACATACACAACACATGCATAAACACACACACAGAGCCAAACTTCTTTCTGAATCCAAAAGGAAAGGGCATTTAAAATCAACGTGCTTTTGGCTTAGAGAAAATATATCTATTACTTTGGTTAATCTCTGCTTTTGGCTTCAAACATTCAACATAAATGACTGTGTATTATTTCACTCAGCTCTTTGCAAAGCCACTGTTTCAATAACTTCAACTGGTCAGAAACCAAAAAAAAAAGAAATTCAACACTGTTGCTATATGCATCTTTTCTATAGTTTTTTTAAATTTTAATCCAAGACCCCCCCCTACCCCCAAGATTTATTATGCTTCATCTTTTTTGAGTGTGTGTGTCCCCCCGAGCCCCCTTAGCCCTATTTAGAATACTTCCAATGGTATGAAAAAGAATGATTAAATCACCATTTGTGCAAGACTGACAACATTATGACCCAAGTAAGTAATCTAGTCAAGTGAAACATTACATGTTGCGTTTTACAGTGGTTAAAAATAATTTATTCTGAATCATACCTTCAGAACACAATTCAAATTATGATATCAAAAGTCCAATATTTCATGACATTATACACTTCTATGCCAAAAAAAAAAAAAAAAAAAGTGACAATATCATAAGATATCACTTTGAACCAATATTTCTGTGACATGATTTTGGCAGTGTGTTCTGATTTAATCCACATTTTAAAACATAATCAAGCTACACACTTACAAGGGGAAAAAAACTTCCCCAAAACCTTCCATCAAAACAAACAACAGCAAAAATTGGCCCAAACTCTCACACATACACACACAAACAAACAGTATATACAAATGTGAGAAGACTAAACCCCTAAAAAAGAATTGTAAGAAATAACATAATTTTCATTTTAGGAATATCCCTACAGTCTTTTACATCAAATGCAGAGTCACAGAATGGTGACTTAAAATTTTTAAAAAATCAAAATGAAATGCAGATGAACAGACAACTGTCACACACACCACATACTGCACAAATCTGCAACCTGACTCATGCAGCAAACCATTAATTTTGGCATTATTTTAAAGCAATAAGCAAAAACATTTGCAATATCGCTTTTTGATGACATTGATCTCTGGCCACTGTGTGTGTGTGTGTGAGAGAGAGAGAGAGAGAGAGAGAGAGAGAGAGAGATTCTATGGCGAATGTGTGTGTGCAAAATGTTTCACTTGTGTATGTTTCTGATGACTAAGGAAGCAGAGGTCATATTTCAGCAGTTACACTTTCACAAACTAGCAACACCATGAAATAATGAGAACAAAAACAAAAACCATGAGGAGACAGACTGTCAAATCTGACAAAAACATATCAAAAGAATGAATGATTCAGAATTTTCTTTTTATTGTTTTTTTTTCTTTTTTCCGAGGATTTTTTTTGGGGAATGAATGATCTGTAATATGTAAGGGAGAGGATTTAAGGCCATCCCTGGTCTTACAATCTCTTAAAAAAAGATTTTTTTCCATTCCAGTTGCATATCATTTCCTTTGTGTACAGCTTTCTAAGTTCCTCCGGTCTCTTTCTCAGTGTTTGTTGTGACATGCATTCTATTACATCATGTCTGGGTCTGTTGGGTTGTGTTTTATTTTGGACAAGTGCAAAATATGACCTGTTAAGAATAGAAGCACTTGTCTGGGTTTGTTGCTGCTCTAGTGGAATCAGAAACATTTTGATAATTGTCGGAGAGAAAGCAGTATGAACTTGATCTTAAATAACATGATTTAAAAAGGAAAAACGATCAAAAGGAAAAAAATCCATCCAAAACAAAAAGGAAAAATCAAAAACAGTATTCAATCATACATACATTTCTTGATATATATCTCAGACACAAGCATTGCTACAATAAGCACCACCACCAAAAAACAACCCACCCCCCCAAAAAAAAATCAACAACATAAGCACCACCACCAAACAAGCAAATATGAACATGTGCTCTTTTCAGCCAAGTTTTAGAAACAGCCACCAAACACAACCCAGCAGCATGGGTGGGACTAGTTTATTCAAACGGGTTACATTATTTTCCATTACAGATAGTCGCCAGAGTTGACAGATTTTAAGCTCTGCCCACATTTTCAACCAGTTCAGATTCCAAATAACAATTAACATGCAGACAAAATATTGCTTTAGGTGTTACTGTACCGCAGAAATAAAAGCTGTCAACAAATATCAGAACAGCAGCATACTTTTATGTATTCAGCCGATTGTTCCAAGTTTTGAATGCTCCTAAATAATTCGCATATAAGGTATGACACATAGAAAGTTGACTTAAGTTTTTTCAGGACAGTGTAGCAACTAGAGACAGGATAAAACAAAAATATAAACTGGAAATCACCAAAACTCGGCTGAAATTAATCTGATAGGTGATCTTAAAGTAGTATGGATGGTTAAGTACAAAATGTATAGTTGCTGAACAGGGCAAAACGAGGAATGACCTGAGGGCCGATGAAACAAATGTTAGAAAAATCAACAGAGACAGTATGGGAGAAATTCCATAAAAAATGTATCCATATAAATCATTGCAATCACACACACACGCTTACATGTACACACGCACACACACACCAGATGCACGGAATGTCATGTTAAAATTTTAAAGGATTAGGTTGTTTTTTTTCTAACTGGCCTTTTACTACCATAAATCGAATAAAAAAAACAGTCAGACACTTTCAGTTATGTATTTGACTCTTGAAAATAATAATAATAAATGGAATTTATAACAGAACTGAAACTAAACTTACAGCAACAAATAGACAAACACACACCAATGCAAAAAAAAACTTCAAATGAACAAACGTATGCAAACAGTAAGAACAGGCAGTTTAAGATACATTCCAATGAAGATTCAAATGAGCATCATAATGATGAAGGAGTGTGCAGGTGAAGACATTCACAGAGGTAGGAAGGTGCTGTTTTGTAGAGACATTTGTAACAGAGAGTACTGACCTTATAGTTTATTCTTTGTGGCACAGGCAGCCAGTGGAGAGATCACAAGAGAGGGGTGATGTGCTCAGATTTTTTCTTTCTGAGGACTAGTCGAGCTGCAGAGCTTTGAATACGTTGAAGGGAGTGGATAGACAATGCTGGCAGACCAGCCAAAAGAGAATTGCAATAGTCCAGACATGAAAGAATAAGAGACACCACGAGTTTGGATATTGCATCTGTGGACAGGTACTTTCGAATTGTACTAATACACCGTAATTGAGAGTAGCACGACTGGCAGGTCTGGGTGATGAGTGGAATTACTTGATTGAAACGACAAACAACAATGCACATGGCAAACAGAGGTAAAAAATAAACACGTATATAAAACATTTTTGCATCCAGATTCATATTTTTTCGGCTGAGAACAAGGCCAAAAATAAGGTAAAAAATAGTATAGCTGTCAGACTACTGGGGGTTGCCTTGGGATTAATTCAATGAGAGCTAATGAGTTTAACTGACTGCAGACTGTATCTCACAGGGAACTATGCCAGATTACACTCTTCAACACATATTTTTATCGGTAAAATCTAGAAAACGGACACCCAAGATCTGACTACTCTGGATATGATTAATATACTGCTTAACACATCATTGTAGAGAATATGTTCATAGGATGAATAACTTACATTCAAAATGATCCCCAAATTATACCAGTACCACAAAGTTGTATCTGAATGGAACACAATGTTAAGGCATTTACCCAGATGTAGCACTGCAGATAACTCATCATATCATATGTGGATCGGTGGTCTAGAGGTAACGTGCCTGTCTAGAAAGCGAAAAGTCCGGGTCTGAAGTGTGCGGCGGTTCGTACCCCGTTTGGACCGGAAATTTTTCCCCCATCCATTAGACCATGAGTGGTGGTCTGGGCGCTAGTCTTTCGGATGAGACGATAAACCGAGGTCCCGTGTGTTACACGTAATTATTTAGCGCACGTAAAAAAAACCCACGGCAACAAGAGAGTTGTCCCTGGCAAAATTCTTAGAAAAAAGCCACTCTGATAGGGAAACAAATAGAGCTGCAGAAAAAAAAAAAAAAAAAAAAAAAAAAAGGGTGAAAGGGTGGCGCAGCCCTAAGTAGCGACGCGTTCTCCCGCTCTCCCCGGGGAGAGCAGCCCGATTTTCACGGAGAGAAATCTGCCGTGACTTAAAAGTGGTATGAAATAAACTCTGAGCGCTTTGATTTGTTGCTTTACAAGATTCAGCGCTATATAAATTCCATACATTATTATTATTATTATTATATCACAAAAAGGAATGCACTGAGTTCACAGCTTAGCAAGAAACATAGCAGTTCGTTTAGTTCGCTGGGTGTGTAACATCCCAAAAAAAATAAAAATCAGTTTCACTTTAAGATAACAGAATGCATATGCATTGAGTTCCACTGTACCCTGTAGCCTGAAAACTATAGAGTTTTAAACTCCTGGTAATCCTGGGGGAACAAAATCTCAGAATGGCAGTGCGAACCTAAAACGGATGAATGTAGGGAAAAAAATCGATAACAAAGGCTTAAAACTGATTCAACAAAACTGATTTTCAACAGCGTATTAGGAGGGAAAATGCTATTCAACAACTTTAGGACGGGCGAACCAATGATATGTATGTGTCAAGGACCAAAAAATGAGGAGAGAGACGGCATAGTATTTACATCAAAATTCAACACAGCACCAGACCTGGTACCACCACTTCAAAGGTAAAACAATCAAGGTTTCTTTCTCTCACACTTTTGACCTACCAGGCACGCTTGAACAGCATTCAGACATACGATACCCAACCGTTCATAAAATTCCCACAGAGCACTACGTAGACAACTGAGAGAGAGGGGGGGAAGACGGCGTGGGAAGTTGGCCAGCAGTGTTGTGCCCTGTGGGAGCAGCTGTCAGCAGCAGTGGTGTTGAAGGCTGGGGCTAGCGGCTGGACAGATAGGAGCTGCCTGTTTTCACTCCGCCCCACTCCAGAATCTGTTTGTCGGGGTTCTCCCTCCAGTCCCCCTCCAGTCGCAGCTGACACACAAACGTAACATCAGTTAGGAGCCGCATGAGGTTAAGTGAGCTGGGGTTTGTTTTTTGTGTTTTTTTAGCTTGCTTATACAGCTATATATTCACACACACACACACACACCTAAACCTGTTTCTGCAAAAGATTTCAACCCCATTTTTCAACGCATAGTATTTTTCAACACGTAATAATTCTTTAAATAGAAAACATGAAAATAAAAGTGGATATTTGCTATTGATAGCGTGGATATATTTTCTTCGCTACATATAAGACTTATAGCGTGGATATATTTTCGTCGCTACATATAAGACTTTAACGCAAAGTACACTAAATGCGATATGTCGCTAAAGTAGAAGGTCTTTAAAACAGAGAGTTGCAGTGAAGAAAAGCAGGACCAAACCTTGGGTCAAATGAGAACATCAATAAGGGAGTGGGAGGCACCTACCCTGATGGTAGTGCTTATTCCATTATCCTCGATATAAAAGAATAAATTTTTTAAATGGTAAAAAGTCTAACTTGTGATATATACGACAGTTAAGTCAGGTTTAAACAAAAGAAGAGGAGAAAACACACGTTCAGTTTCCTGAGAAAACACACGTTCAGTTTCCTGAGAAAACACATCTTCAGTTTCCTGAGAAAACACACATTCAGTTTCCTGAGAAAACGCATCTTCAGTTTCCTGAGAAAACGCATTTTCAGTTTCCTGAGAAAACGCACCTTCAGTTTCCTGAGAAAACACACGTTCAGTTTCCTGAGAAAACACACCTTCAGTTTCCTGAGAAAACGCACGTTCAGTTTCCTGAGAAAACGCACATTCAGAAAAACACGTTCAGTTTCCTGAGAAAACACACGTTTAGTTTCCTGAGAAAATGCATCTTCAGTTTCCTGAGAAAAACACACGTTTAGTTTCCTGAGAAAATGCATCTTCAGTTTCCTGAGAAAACACACGTTCAGTTTCCTGAGAAAACGCACGTTCAGTTTCCTGAGAAAACACACGTTCAGTTTCTTGAGAAAACACACATTCAGTTTCTTGAGAAAACATGCGTTCAGTTTCCTGAGAAAACACACATTCAGTTTCCTGAGAAAACACACGTTCAGTACCGTTCAGTTTCCTGAGAAAACACACATTCAGTTTCCCGACTGCTGAGGCCACACCCTTTACCTTGCGTGTTTGCTGCCGCTCTACATCCTTGGCCTCCCACTGTTTCTGTTTGACCTGGGCCTGCTTCACCTCCTCCCCACCACAGCCCCACGCCTGTCGCCACGCCACACACACACAGCACCGCAGTCAGGGGATGATTGCATACAACACACAGAACAACAAAATATCTGTCATTGTGCAATATGATACCTGCAGCAATGACAACAAAAATAAGAAAAAGAAAAGAGAGACAAAAATCTGAAGTTGAGAAGATTGTATGATTATGTATCAGGAATGAGCTTGGTTAATTAACACGGTAACTTGCTTTACCTCTGATGAGACAAAATAATGTTATTTTGAATTTATACATTTATGCTGCGTGGCTTATTGACGATTCTTATCTTGTGCGTTATGTCTCCGCTGTTATGTACTCTTTCCAAGGCTGGAGCCTGCGGAACAAACTGTTTGGCCCTGCCCTGCCCTGCCCTGCCCTGCCCTGCCCTACCCTGCTTTACATTAGTGCCTTTCACAGTCTTCATAGACTTGTTTATATGCGATTCTATGTTAAAAAAATATTAAATGTTCAATGAGCCTGGGAAAACTTTAGTACATAATCTTAAATCCGGATAATTTCTTTGAAAAGTTTCCAGCAAACATCTTCTGGGCTTCCTGACAATTTGCGCAGTTTGAACTGAAAAGCTATCCTCACAAGTTTATCACAACCACCCAGGAGCAACTAGACTCATTTTCAAACTCATAAAAACAGTTTCCTTATATCTTACCATTTGAACAGCAGGATTCCCTAAAGGCAGCTGCAAAATGAAACAAACCACACACTCTCTCTCTCCCTCTCTTTTTCCATCGCTAGTTCGTTCGCCAGTCTTTTTTTTTTTAAAGCAAGGCTGCTGAAATATGACTGTAAAGCCATTACAATGTAACAAACCACATTCTCTCTCTCCCCCCCCCCCCCCCCCTCCCCTCTCTTTTTCACTCGCTAGTTAGCCAGTCTTTTTAAGCAAGGCTGCTGAAATATGACGGTTAAGCCATTACGGTATAACAAACTACATTCTCTTTCCCCCTCTCTTTTTCTCTTTCACTAGTTCTATAGCCAGTCCTTTTAAGCGCAGCTGCTGAGATAATTACGACGTAAAGCCTGGAGGTGGGTCTGACCTCTATCCTGTGAAGGGCGCAGGGCACATCGAAGTGGTAGATTCTGTCAAAGTCCTCATCCAGTCTCAGCACCAGGGGCTTGCTGTCCTGACCAATCTGGATGCCTTTGGGGATGCTGCGGGACAGGGTGTTGAACAGCACCATCTTGGGGCCTCCTGGTCAACACACAACACATTCACTTCCACCATGAGATATTTGACCACCAATACCCCCCTTCCCCTTGCTTAAAAAAAATACCAGGGGTTCTTTTCGCATAAATAATTACCCCTGAAAATTTGGAGTCAGAAATGTTTATCTTTTCTATTCCAAGATTCCTCTCTCTCTCTCTCTCTCTTGTGGTCAGTTTTGTTTTGTATGGGTTTTTTTGTTTGGTTGCAGTCTCACTTGTCTTTCATTCAAATAAGAATACTGGCAATTCTTTCAGTAATTCTGTCTTCTAGAATTTCTATGCTGGACATGATCACTCTTTCTGTTTCTGGTCATTTGTCTGTCGTCTTTTCTTTCATTATTTTCTACCATCACAGGTTTTTTCCTTCTCTGCTACCTTCTGTTCAGGCTAGCGTTTCAGTTCTGCCTTCATCCTTCAAGCTGGATGACATTAAGAATCTAAGAACCATCTTATAACTTTCACAATTTTTTCAAAACACAACACACACACACACAGACAAACACACACACACTCACACTACAAAACGCTGGACTCACTCTGGACAACACGGTATACAGGCAGCAGTTGAATGAGACAGCATTCCTTGCCGCCAAACTTTTGGGTGCTTTCCCTGCAACACAAACCCGTTCAACCAATCAACACACAGGAGACAAGGCACATCAAATCAATCAACCAATCAAACAGAAGGTAACACTGGCAGCTGTCATGGTTTCAATATCAACACATTAAACGAGAGATTCTAATGAAACGAGAGATTGTAACGCTTTCACAATGAAGTGATGAAGAAGAAGAATTCACCAGGACCTAACCAAATAACTAATAATTTTCTTTATTTGATTTTTTTTCCAGTGCAGCATGCATTTGATGTTTTTAAAACTGAAATGTTACTTTGCTTTTTTACCACACCTATCATGATTGTGTTGATACCCAAGCCTTGATTTTTTTCAACGCTTTCTGTTTTAAAGGTAGTGGTTTCAGTTATTTACAAGGGGATTCAAAGCCTTGAAAGGGGAGAAGTCTCACAATCTACAAAGGTCCAGAACTTTCAAGGGTCATGCCAACTTCATAATAATAATGAATCATTCCTCTACAGCAAAAAAATATGAGCCCCTTTCAACCAGTCACTATGTGCTATTCTATGATGCGCCTTGACAATTTCATAAGGGATACACTGATGAAATGAACACATACCAGTACCACCCTTGTCAATTTTTTCAACCAGTTGTTCCAATGATTGATATTTGTCGATTTTTTTAAAATAAAAAGAAAAGGCAAAAATAACAACCGCAAAAACCAACAACCTAAAAACAAAAGGACCAATAACAAACTGGTTTCTTCAAATCAGTAGGGTGATCATAGCAGAAATGCAAAACTAGTACCAAATGGAACAGCAGAAAACTTATGCGCACATGTACATAGAGAGATATCTTTCTTTCAGCAACACACACCTGAATCCCGTGTCCAGAGCCAGGCAGTACAGGTTACCCCCCTCAAAGTGCAGGAAGATGAGGTTAGGCCCATGGTACGACAACACGTGATGACCAAATCTGAAAAGACAATTGTACAACGCACTTTATTTACCTGCAATGATTTTCTTACTTACCAACGCTTATATATAAAAAAGACAACTTAACTTTCTTTACCAACGCTTATATATAAAAAAGACAACTTAACTTTCTCTCTCATTGCTTCTCTCTTTTCTTCTCTATAGTTGTTCCGCCCAATCCCTTACACTCTCTTTATTCACAACTATTATCATAAAGTGTTATGTGTGGAGTATGTGTGCTGTGTAAGGGTGCATGCATGCATCCATGTTTGTATGTGTACAAAATTCATGTGTGCGCAAATGCTGTTTATTTTTGTATGTATGCGCTGCACATGCCAGTGTACATGTGTATGAGTGTGTCCATACCAGAGACTGTGCATTCACACATGTTCTCTACTTGAATTATATCTTTTTGTAATAACATATACTTAAACATTTACAATTTTCGATGAGAGCAAAAAAGGTTATGATCTATCCACGCCTTTAAATTCAACATAAAACCAAGCATACACAATTTATTCTTCTTTTTTACATATATATATATATATATTTTAAGCTTGTTGGACAGAGTGAAAACTACTGTACCTGTTCTTTGACAAGCCATCTCTCTCACTGTTATACAGCAGACTCCAGCTCTGTACTCGTGGCAGTCGAGCAGCCTGCAAAAAGGTTAAACCCTATTTCAGGAATGGTAATATTGACAAGACTTACAACAGATTTCAGGAGAAGAAAATAGGTTTTTTTCACTGTCACCCATGGACGCATGTCTTCACGGCAACTAGCCTGAGTGAAAAGTAAACAGTCATGAGAATGTCTGGCACAAACAAACAGAAAGGAATGCTTATGATTAGACAGTTTATTCTCACAAAATTTGTATACCATTGTCAGTAATACCACCGCTCAGAGCAACAAGCTTGGAGGTTATATCTTGCTCTGTCAATGAAAACATACAAAGTAAATGCTTGATAATAGATTTCACCACAGCACGAAGGATATACTTCTGAAATTTTCTAGTTTGTTTGACTGACACATCAATGCAAAGCTGTAAATGCAACCGTCTTAACATTGTAAAAAAAAACCATGACACCAAACTCACAATGACAACTCGTAAACACAACACCACAAAACCTTTAGTCACAAAGCTGTGCACGCACCAAACTGGAAACGATGTGATGCCAAGGATTCAGATGGGGGCCCACAGCGCCAGGACCGTGGGCAGTGGCGGGAGGGGTGGGGAGGGTGGTGTAGCAGTTGGGCAGTGCAGCGGACAGGGCCCAGGCCATGCCCAGACTGAGGCAGTGTTGCCCGCACTTGAAGTTCTCCAGCTGGGGCACTGTCACCTTGTTGGCCTCCTGACACACACACACACACATAGGGCTGAGTGATAGCACTCCAAATTGTTCACAGCTCAGTGCTATGGTTTTTTTGTATTGGGTTCCAACCAGCCTCTACGTGGAGATTTCTCCTGGATTTTACTGATATCTGATCAAACCAAAACCAAAGTTATAAATGTGTTCAGTTTTTGACGTGGTCTGAGTGCTCTATGTAGATGCATACAAGCACGGGTTTAATTATTTTAATTCTAGATTTTAACCATTTTTAATTATTTTATTTTTAGGATGATGATGATCTTTTTCACATGTAGTCCCCGTGTGCGTGCAGTTTTGACAATTTTGTCACTCGTTCCCACCGGCACCCAATGGCCTACCCTTCTGATAGGCGGAACAAGTTTTCACCTGTACACAAGATGTTCTGTGTGCGTTCACACTTGAGACCTTAGTGTCATCTGAAGGCCTCTCAGGGAAGGGGAGTCGGCACTGATGTTAACTCCAGGGGGAAAATCCCGTTGAATGGGTGTCTTTGTGATGGTTTGAACCTGGGCTCGAACTCAGGCTATCAGATTGGGAGTGCATCACTCTAACCACAAGGCTATCCCATCCTCCTCTGTGTGTGTGTGCGTGTGTGTGTGTGTGTGTGCACACGCGTGCTCATGCATGTGTGCATGTATGCCATGCATCCATTATTCCCCATCATCATCACGACCATTACTGACGCTGCTGTACAGCTTACCATTTCGGAAGGGAGGTTGGAGCCCCCTAAGACAGTGCAGACCCAGCTGTGCACACCGGCGAACATGTTGGGGCAGTGAAGCAGCAGCCATTTGTCCGCTGCATCCAGATTCATCTGGTCATTGATGCCAAACTGCAAAAACGCCACACACAGACCAGGATGTCACTTCTGCGCACAGGTCTCAAGCAACAGTAAAACACACAGCATCACAATGTCTTAGATTCCAGGCTTTAAACTCAGATCAGTTCCTAATGGTTTGTGCCAAGCCCAACTAAACAATACACTGGCCAAAATGTGTTGTAATCATGTATCTGTATGTGGAAAATCAAAGGGAGGGGGGACTGCCACGTGGGGTTGACAATATATATTCGGTTTTTTGTTGTTTTTTGGTTGTTGTTGTTTGTTTGGTTGTTTTGTTGTTGTTTTTTTGGGGGAAGGGGGGGGGGGGGGGCAAGGGAGGAAGAGTTGTTGTTTTGGGTGGTTTGTTTTTGTCTAGCCAAATTTAGCTTCTGTTCAAAAAGAACATGACTGTGTTTTCATACCATACAGCACTGAAAGACGACACACATTAACAAACTAAACAAAAAAGCAAAAATTCCAACAACTGACCATGCCAGTGACGATTCCTTCAAACAGTTTGTTGTCCTGTTCATCCTCCTGGTGGGGGATTTTGGCCAGTGACACCGTCAGCATGTAGCACACCTGTACCATCTGCAGGGCCTCTGCACAAGTATAAGGACCGATAACAGACTGACGTCTTTGATGACTAACATGCTTTCCCGCTCCACTAAACTGTTATGTACAAATCAACATAAGAAACAAAGTATATATGAATAAAGAGAAATACATAAAGAAAAAAAAAAGCTTAAAAGAATAATAATAATAATAATAAACCCATATATTTCTATATATATATACACTAAAGCATGCATTCATATGTAATTATCTTCTTCTTCCTTTTTTGTCATGTTTCTCCCAGGGGAGGTTTGACATTGATGAGCCTTCTCCATCTCTTTCTGTTTTGAGCTTCCTCCTTATTTATGCCCCTTTCTCTAAGTACATTATGTGATTTTGTCAGGGAAGTCTCCTTTTTTTCTTCTCATCTTTTATTACTAAGCTCAGGGATGCATGCATGTATTTCATATTATGCTATTTTTCATGCAAATCCCCCCCCCCCCCCCCCCCCCCCCATCTTTTCTGACTATGCTGAAAATTTGTTTCAGTCTGTCAAAAGAGGAAGCTGTGTCATGAAAAAAACAAACACCAGTACTGATCAATAAAACTAGCTTTTATTTGGGTGGCCTGTTTTTTATTTTGTGTGTGTGGGTGTTTTTTTTATGGGGGGGGAGGATCCAGGGTCAGGGGGAGGGGGTTGCATATGCATGATATTTTTCCCTCTAGCTTACCTTCTTTGGTCAAGTACTCTTTTCCATTAGCAAAGAGTCGGTAGTAATATCTTCGCTGGTCAGCCACATTGATGGTGCTGACAATTTCTGTGCCAGCAGCTACAAACTCTTCCCGTGTGATGCGATCATTGTCGACATGGCCGTTCTTCATCTGTCTGTACATCAGTTTGCCAAACTTGTGCAGCGGACCGTGAAAAGCATTCTGGAATGGAACAACACAACAGATTGTAGCAGATATGACAATATGCAACCGAAAAGCTGAGATATTTAAAACAAGCAGTGCAATGCCTTTTCAGCAAAATCTTCATATTTTCAAATATTTACATAGAACTTAAAGCTGTATGGTGAGTATCTGAAACATTATTGCAAGGTACTGTGGAACAGTGGGTACTGTCATCAACCCCCAACTGTAAGATCATAAGTTCCATTCCAGTGGCAGTAAATGTGTGATTTTCAAAGATCCATCACCCAGCTACTTCTTACCAGAGTTGAGGTGTGCTGTGCTATTGGCTCCATGGGAAAACTGGCACCACACAGTAGAACATACTCCACTTTAAGAATATATATATATATATATATATATATATATATATATATATAATATATATATATAATATATATATATATAATATGTGAGTGTGTGTGTGTAACTTTGTTTCAGTGTTCCAGTTCCACTCCACACACACATGCACAGACACACACACAATATCACACACACACAATGATATTAACAATAAATTGCCTTTTCACCGTCTTCCTTATTCTTCAGATCAGGAGCATTATCAAATTACCTACTTAGAGCTACAACAAAACACCTGAATGCGCTATAAAATATATTACTGGTTCAAGCCTTTGAGTTGTTTTGAGTAGCTTTGGTAGAAGTTTCAGTCACAAAGCCAAGTAAGCCAAGACACTACCACCTGGCATATATCTACCTCAAAAGTGACTCTGGACAATTCCCCAGGATGTGTGTTCCCATCATCAGCTGTCAATTCCATTTTCTGTAACAGAAAAGAAGCAGTTGGATTACAAGTAGAATACTGAATAGCTTTCCACATGTTTGAATCATCTCACTGTTGAAAAAGCACACACACAAAAGATCATATTCAGAAAGAGGTAAGCCACAGGCCAACTTAATATTATGTTTTGGTTTGCAAGTGTTGTCTGAACACATAGCTAACTCTTAGTCTTACACGGGGACGGGATAGCCTAGTGGTTAGAACATTGCGCTCACAATCTGACGACCCAGGTTCGATTCCCGTTCAAGGGGATATTTTCCTCTGGAGTTCACATCAGTGCAGACTCCACTCTCCCCAAAAGTCCTTCAGATGAGACTATAAACTGAGGTCCCGTGTGCGAACGCACGCAGAACATCTTGCGCCCACGTTAAATCCTGTTCCGCTTTTCAGAGGAGTAGGCCATTGTGTGCCAGTGAAAACAGATGACAGAATTAACAAAACCGCATACACACGGGGACTGGATGTAAAAAAGCACATAAGTGCTTATTCCATTATACTCGATATAAAAGAATAAAATCTCTATCTTATATATCCCTAAGGGTGGGGACTGGATGTCAAAAAAGCACATAAAATTAACCACCACATTTCTTCTGTGCTTAAACATTAATTTTTTTCTTCCCCCATAAGGTGCTGGGAACCTATCACAGAATCAGTATATAAATTATACTATAGTATAAGTAGCATCCCCACCTTCTGGAATTTATGTGCTAGGAATTTCCTCTTTATATCCCTCTCTTTGTTTCTGCCTTGTTCCTTTTCTTGCCATCACCTCCTCCTTGACCAGTTTCTGCCTTCTTCAAGTTCTTGGGCCATTCTCCTGCCTTTTTCCCCATGAAGACTTAAAATAATTTTCTCCCATGCCAAAGTCGGATGTGCTGGGTCCCACACAAATCGGCTAGACATTGGGCATGGCACTACTGTCATTGTTTGAAATATCAAACTGGCCTAGGTTAGAGCCTGGGTTCGGACGGTCTGCCTGTACGGTGGAAAAGGATCCGTGTACCTTCTGGCTACTAACCTAGCTCAGTCCCCTTAACATTATTAACAAAACTAAATCTTTTCTGTCTCTCGCAAATCAAAGAGGCTCAGAGCAGAAGACAACAGTCATCAGAGAGAGAGAGTGAGAGAGGGGGGGGGGGGGGGGGTAGGATGGGGAGAAGGTGTGTGTAATGCTTGATGGTGGGACATCATCAGTGGCAAGTGAGTGAAAGTGAAAGAAAACAAGGCTGATGCAGACGATTCACATAAACATGAGATGATGATCCAAGCTTTCCTTACTTCAAACAACTTCAGAATGGAAGTTGACTGGTATTGAGGAGCGGCATTCACTGACGTGGACAATGATGACTCTGGGGTCAATCTTTTCGAAGATTTGTTGCTGTGACTCTGACCCATCTTACTTTCGTGCAAGATCAAAACAGTCACCTGGCAGAAGTTGATCAGGAAGTGAGTCTGCATGCGTGCGCAAGAAAAACTAATTTCGATATTCATGCGCGTCTCGTTATTTCAATGTTGTATCCAAATAGAAAATGAAATCTCATCATTATTGATACACAAAATCATGAACTAGCTTTGTTTAAACTTTCAATTATGCTCCTTATCTGTTAAAGTTTATTAATTGCGAGTAAAACTTAACTTGTTTGTGAATATTTTTTACTTGCGGCATTATTTTCCAACAAGTGTTGTTTGGTTTCGTAGGAAGACGAATTATGCCATCTTTGCATCTGAGGCAATGTTTCCGTAAAAAGGAGTGTAATTTCAATATGTTCTCATAGACCATACAGCCATGGGACGGTGTGAATGTTCAACAAAAATCATCCCAGTGACGTTGGCCTGGACGCTCATTCTGGGATGCACTGGGTTGTACTTTGCTTTTGTGTAAGTATGTAGCACAAAACTAAGTCGACCCCAACGGTAAATGCCGACAGTCACAGACATCAGTTAATCACGACAGTCTCTGATTTTCTATAAGGAACAGACGAGTAGATTACAAGAAAATAGATTTATGACGAAGTGCATGAAGTATATGATAACTATGGTTTAGATTATGAATATTCGCGTGATCTTTCTTTAGAAAACCATGGATTTCAACATCATATACCCAGCAACTCGGGGATAGAGTGTCGAAAAACTGGGTGTGTCAGAATCCAATCGACATTCCCAACATGTTGACAAGAAATAATATATGTTTCTTATTTCACGTTGACATCGTAGCCCTAATCCTTTATTAAGAAAGGACGTCGGGCAATAAATCATTAAATACTGAAACTACAAGTAAAGGAGGGTGCACACATTAAAAATCAATACATGCATCACTAGATCAGCATTGTATCATATTCTGTATCGTGATTCCACGAAAGCTGCTGTTTTTTTTAATTGTATTTTTATTGTCTATTGAAAGACGGACTTTGTATGTCACTGTACTGGGTGTACTCTCTTTGCATAGATCTAGCTCTCTCCCTCCCCCCCCCCCCCCCTCTCTCTCTCTCTCTCTCTCTCTCTTCTCTCTCTCTCTCCCCTCTCTCCTCTCTCTCTCTCTCTCTCAGGGCTGATTTAAAAAAATTACACTAATGTTTATCTGAAACCCTTGAAAATTAAAAGATCATGCAGTCAGTGGATTATTCATTCTCTCTTTCCCTCCCTCCCTCCCCCTCCCCTCTCTCTACATCCCCTCTCCCCCCCTCTCTTATCTCTCTCAGATTTAAAATCATATAAGTGAGGTATTAATTATTATTGTCCATGTCATGGTCATTGTAGATTAAATTTGTGGCCTGAACACATCAGAGACTCTAGACTCTAGTGTAATATTATTATTATATATATAGAGATATGTTAATTTGCGCCATAACACAAAGTAACAATGTACAAACTTTTAAAACGTCTGTTAGTTTTACATTTATTTTTGGAGCTAATTTTTTAATCACCTTTTTAATATTAATATTATATATTGAGGGGTTGAAAATACAAACACTGATGAAACGGTGTTCTGTTGGGGTTTTTCCATTCTTCAGCTAGAGCTCCAAGGTTCACCAGTGGTGAGATTTTGCATATGCGACCATTTTGGCCACCATGAAAGTAGCTACATTCTGACTTAAGGGATGTAGGCCTATGCTGGGTGTGTTCATTTTTCATAACTTACAGAACGCTGACATGAGTTACAGGATCTAAAAGTTAATATAAGTATGTATGTTCAGTGTTGATTCTACTTTCTAGGGTGCGCCCTTGCGGGATTCCCACATTTTTTCATAATCGCTGCAAAATGATGCGGGCAGTGCGCCCCAATGAACGCAAAGAAATCCTGGACAGTGTGTTTTTGAACCAACAGTCGAAACTGCCCATTAATGCTTCTAATTGGCTTAAGTGCCTCTTTTGACCAAGCACAGAGGCCCTACATAGTTGGTCCATAAGTTAGTAGGCTACCCCAGGGGGGCAAGATTTACTGATTGGCGCCAACAAGCCATCTTCATAATAAAGCAGGCTGGTTCTGCTCTGTTGTCCTCTTCGTTTATGTCCTAATCCAAGAAGCCTTGTACTCCAGAAACAAGTGATGTGATTGGGACAGAGATGTTGAGGAGATTGCAGACGATGTGTAACAGCAGGTTCCTGCTCTTATGGAGCAGATAGATCTGGCCAGACAAGTAGTCCCAAAAGGCTTGAGAACAGTGATCATGACATGCAGTAAGATAGAGCCCCTGTGTATCAAGCATGGAAAGAGCAATGCCTTCACTAAATGAGGATGCCCTAATATAGAACAGCACTTTGAGCATCACAAAAACACACAAACCCCCCCCCACTGCTGATCACAGAGACTCTCTCTCTCTCTGTACATCTGGATGGGGGGGGGGGGACAAGACTTTGACATTGACTTTAACTGATTGTCTAAATCTAGATCTATTTTCTCTGAATGTGGAAATAAAACTTTGACACCCCCTCTCCTCTCTCTCTCTCTCTCTCCTCTCTCTCCTCTCTCTCTCTCTCTCTCTCTCTCTTTTCTCTCTCAATGTACCATCATGGGACTGGGGTGGAAAGAAGACTTTAAATATTGACTTTAGTTTAACTATCATGTAGATCTAAATGTAGATCTATCTCTGCATGTGGAAATACAATTTGATCCCTCTCTCTCTCGCTCTCTTTCTCTGTCTGTGTCTCTCTGTCTGTCTGTCTGTCTGTCTCTCTCTCTGTCTCTCTCTCTCTCTGTCTCTCTTTCAAAAACAAAACTTTGACACTGGCTTTAATTTAGACCTAGATCTTTCTCTCTGAATGTGGAAATATATATGTGGCCTCTCTCTCAGTGGAGGGAGGGGGGGGGGGGGGGTACTTTGATATTGGCTTTTACCTTTCCTCCTCTCTCTCTCTCTCTCTCTCTCTCTCCTCTCTCTCTCTCTCTCTCTCTCTCTCCTCTCTCTCTCTCTCTCTCCCCCCCCCCCCTCAACTCTGAATGTAGAAATATAATATTTACTTTGATCTCTCTCTCTCTCTCTCTCTCTCTCTCTCTCTCTCTCTCTCTCTCTCTCTCTCTCTCTCATTGTACCATGTAGGGGAGAGAGAAAAACTTTGATATTTTGATATCAATTGACTTTTACCTCTCTTCTCTTCTAGATCTATCTGAGAAGTATGTTCTTTCGAGCCAGAAGGCCCATAGAGCCGGAGCTTATCCCGGTTTCTGTAGCGTTAAGCGAACTGATGGTTTTTCACCACCCCTGTGACAGGACGCTAGTCTGTCGCCAGATACTTCCCCAGCAGAGCTGGTACCCACTTGTACACCTGGGTGGAGTGAGGAAAATAGGAGTTAAGTGTCTTTCCCAAGGACACAACACCGAGCCGAGCGGGGATCGAACCCGCGACCTCTGGATCACGAGTTGACCGCCTAAACCACTCGACCACGGTGCCTCCCTAGATCTATCTGATATCTCCCCAACTCTGAAAATACATATTTGACTTTGATCCTCCCCCCTCCCCCTCTCTCTCTGAGTCTCTCTCTCTGTCTGTCTCTCATTCTCCCCCCCCCTTCCCCCCTTCTTTCTCCTCTGTCCCTTCCCCCTATGTCTTGAGTGCTAACTACAGATTAACTGCAACGTTTAAGGTGAATATTTAATCCTTTCTGCATAGTATCTGCCTGTTTGCTTTGTTTCTCTTGAAAAAAAGTAGAAACTTAGACACGTTAGAGTTACTGTAAGCAAATACTACTTGTCCCCTTTATTATGAAGGGGGGGGGGGCAATGCCCAATTTTTTCCATTTTTAGGGGGCCCTTGGGCCCCTATTTTTGAAATCCTAAAATCAACACTGCATGTTTGATCTTCTGCATGTGTAATATAATAAATATAATATATATAGTGTATACATGAAGGGAATTAAGGCACTGGCAGGTCTGCACTTGAATTGCCCTGGGAGATCATAAAAATCCACACCCTTAATTCACCAGACAGTGCAGAGATTCGAACCTGACTTCATGGACCCATGGGATTGAAGTCAAACAGTTTTAACCATTCAGCCTTGCATCTGTCACTGAAAGTGAAACAGTTTTAACTATTGCCTGTGTTGTGTATGATAAAAGTTTAACCCTCACATTGTCACAAGTGCAATAGTAATAATAATTTATAAATACATGAACACTGGTCATGGTATATTTCATTCTGATTCTGAATAATATCATTAATATGTACACTAGACTTGTGAGTTAGTATTAGTAAGCCTAATGAAAGTAAGGTGTCAGTGAGACATTTTTCTAAAATTAAAAGTTAAAGCAGTGATACTGTTCTGAATCAGTGAATGTGATAAATATGGTGTCATTATTTACTGACCATATTTTATTCTCTCTCTTGCACATACACACTATTAAAAAAAAAAGTGGACTGTAACCTAAAAGGTCAGCTTGACTGCTTTGGGGACACAATTGTTGGCAAAGGTGTAGTTTCATCATTTCAAGTTTGTGACCTTACAACAGCTGCATGTGCTAATTGGTTTTGGCATGCCTGTGAATATGATTTTGGTATGACCAGTTTGGATAGTTTTATTTGTTAAGACTGATTTCAACCAGATAATCTTAAGTTCTAACACATATTGATACCATGATGGTGGCTTATCACTTAACAGTTACTTTTCAGTTTTCAAGCTGTTCAGCTAGTCTGTTGAAAAAGGCAGTGTGGGGGGGGGGGGGGGGGGGGGGAGTTACTTTTCAGCAGCGTTGAAAAGGGGGCAGGTGGGGGGGGGGGGGGGGGGTGCTTCCGGATCTAAAGTAGTTTATTTCTCAAAGCAAGGAACATTGTGACAAAGGGATGGCAACTTTGTTACTTTCTTTATATTATATATTATTATACACATGGACGAGCAGAACATTTTTACGGTGTCATCTAGACAAGAAGTTACTCAGACATACATTCAGATTTATCATGTTGACAGAACTTATTTATGTATGCCTTCAGTGTGTGCAGTTGAGTTTGTATAGATCTACTTTGCTCTAGGCATATCTGCTGACAGTGTCAACTTCACCCAAGCCTTTTTCACCCCTTCATGTTGTTTTTCTACTGTTTTTCCTGTCTGTTTCTTGCATGATAAACAAGCGTGAACCTGTAGTGTGGCTCTTTCCAAATGATATTGGCAATAGATGCCAGGATTTTGATAGGGTACTACTACTAGCTCAGCTGTTACTGAACTGTTTGCAATCAAAGTTTGTAGGCTGGGTCTGTTCTGATGCTCATGATGGTTTTCAATCATTGTTATTTTGAAGTGTGTGTGTGTCAGTCTGTCACTGTGTGTGTGTGACTGTGTGTACATGTATACATGTGTGTGTGCAAGCGTGTGTGTGTGTGTACATGATGTGTGTGTGTGTGACTACATTGTGTGTGCCCTGATCTGAAAAGTTAATAATAATCATCATATGGAAAATGTTTTTGGGGTATAACATATAATATTGAACTTTGAAGCTTATTTATAATGTAATCCTGATTTTGAATTAGATAGTTAAGATGTTATGAAGTGGTTACGTGCTGAATACTGCAAAACTTCTGAAACTAAACCCTCTCAGTTTTATTTCATTTTTGTTTGTTTTTCTCATCATTTTCTTTGCTTAGTTTGCTTAGGACAGCATATTTTTTATATCTGGTAACATCTGTTTCTGGTATACATGCATGATGTATACAATGCAATATTACATCTATTCCAAGCTAAACATTGATTTTTAAACACTGTCAACAAAATCATGTCAAGTAGTATCCACATTCTGAAGTGATGATCTGTTATGATTCTCATTCGATGAATATATATTAAGGGGGGGGGGGGGGGGGGGGGGGGGGGGGGGGGGAGGATCCATACCATTAAATGATTATTCTTAAGTGCCTATCCAGCAATAATTAGAATAATCAGTGAACATAAATCATATCAGAAAATATGTTTTGGAAATTAGCTGTAATACTCATACACATAGTGTCACTGTCAGCTTCATACAAAATTCACTCCCCAGTTTCAAGGGATTAAGTAGGGTGTGAACTGTACTGAAATAGTGGAAATATGTGTGTGCATACAAATTACAATGCATACTCTCAATTGACATACCCAGTGCAGTCATCAAGTGATAACTGATATTACATTATTAGTGATTTGAAAGCCTGATATTAGTGATAAGCATCAGAACTTGTTTCTGCTCATTCACTTCAGTCATTGTCAGAGTGTTGCCATTTGAATTACAAAATTCAGTCTTGACAAATATGCTGGAAAGATTACTGAACTTTCACAAGATGTCTATGACTGTGACCATAGTGTGGGTATATATTTTTTCGTTTAATCCCGGAAATCAGAATGTGTTTATCTAAATGGGCAGGGGGGGTGAGTGGCATATTCATAAATTATATCTCGTCATTGGTTAACCTCAGAGCTGTAGCCAAGGAACACCCCCATCCTCCCCCCCCCCCCCAAAAAAAAAAAAAATTTTTTGGCCCTAGTTTACAAAAACTGAAATAGCCTTTTATTTCTTTTAAAGTTTTATCATGGTCACCATCTTAAGTAGCTTTGCGAAATTACACGATCTTGTGATCCAAGTTTTGACAAATAGGATTTTCTTGAAAGAGGTTTCTCAATTTAGAGAACTTATTCAGTGATCAAAAATGTTGCAAACTGTATGATGATTAAAACTTATTTTTTCTAAAATGACTTAAAGTTATATCACATGTGATGGATGGAGAAAAGTGCTTTTTGATGACATGTTGGCATTGCTGCTAATGTGTGCAGCATAAGATCTTTGCCTCAGGGTAAAAATGTGTATGTTATTCACAAGTTTATATTCAATTCATGTTGTAACTCTGACTTATTTTAATTACAAATGTCAAATATAAAAAGACGTGTTCACATTTTTAGATTTTATGATACTGGTATTAATCATGACTAGTCCCTAATTGGGGGAAGCATGATGATTGATACTTTAGTTTGTCAGTGGATGCATAGCTTGGCTGACTAATCCATGTCTGAGATACAGAAAATGCTATTGTAAGCACAAACTTTTCGAGCATGCAATTGATTTCAGATTGATTAGTGCACAAAAGTGTTAGTAGTGTGGTGACTTTACCCCCGAAAGAATGTTTGCTGACGGTGACACTAGTGATGGGCTTGGCAAAGCTTAACAATACTTCAATAGCCTCACTGAACAAGAAGCAGGCTGTTGCCTCTGCAGTCTTGACACAAGTTTTGACAATTCACACCTGACAGTTCGTGACCTGCACAGTTTTAAGTTGCCCAGGCCATGATAAACTTGTAGTTGTACTGCTGAGGACTGATCCTGTGACAGTTTGACTGGATTACTGAACAGCAACAAAAAGGACCCTTTCATTCAGTATCTTTAATGTGAAGTTCATGTTCAGATCAGAAAAGTATCTCATTTTCAGCAATAAAAAAAAAAATCAGCAAAAGATTGAAATGTGGATTGCTCAACGCAATTGTTCAAATCAACTCAGAAGTAAAGGGTACACATGAAACAGCAATATGTAGTTTGCTGAGTGTGTGATCTCTCTGTCTATGTGTCGTGTGTCATACCCACATGTTCTATGTCAAAAGTTATAATGTGACTCATTTGAAGCCAACTAAGACTTACACATTTGCCATCACCGAAGTCAGAATGCAGCTACCTAAATGTAGAAAAAAAAGTTGCATATGCAAAAATTTCACCTTTGGTTACTTGATAATGGTTAACATCAGAGCTCAAGTCAAGGAATAAAAAAACTAATATAATTTGCCAAACTCGGTTACCCAACCACTGAACCAGCTTTTAGTTTTAATTTTCATCAGTCGGCAACAGGCTTTAGTTTACAATCAAGGAATGAAGAATTACTCATTTACTGATTGTCTGGCCCTGAAGCTTAAAAAATGTCAGCTCTTCTTTTTGTTAAAGTTAAAGAATATTGGAACAGGAATTTATAGCCATAATTATGTAGTTTGCTGAGTGTGTCTACATGTTCACTGCAACACTTTCCAACAATACTTCAAGCTTATTCCATCTCTTTAAACGATAACCATGTAAGGCCCCCAGCTCTAGAAAGTGAACTTGGCTTGTGATGAATGGGACCTCAATATTGTATAGAACAATAGTATAGATCTGAGAAATCTCAACCAGTGATTTCACTGATAAATCTAATCTATAAACTTGTAAAGTTACAGGATGTACTGTTGAGTCGTGAAGTTCAGCACGAGTTACTATTGCCTGGCTACAAATGGATGTGGACAGCTTCAGTCCTGGTTAACAATAACAATAACAGGGTTATAAAACTTATGTAACCCTGTGTGTGTGTGTGTTTCTCTCTCTCTCTCTCTCTCTCTCTCTCTCTCTCTCTCTCTCTCTCTCTCTCTCTCTTACTCTCTCTTTTTATGGAAACAAAACAAAAACAAATGGCTTTCTAAAAAGAGGAAACTTCAGATTTAATTAAATGGCCTATGACAAATTTTAAATAGTAGAATGCAATCATCATGTGGTCAGATAATGCGCAAGAAAAAAAAGTACCTACTGTGACAGATTTTTTAAAAAGTTGGTGTTTAAATTTTATTCTGTTCTCATACAGTGAGTGCAGGGGGGGGGGGGGGGGGGGGGGGGGGATCATGCCAGATCCACCATTTTGAATAATTTGCTTTTATTTACTATTCAAAAGATACTGCTTATTACATTTTTTTACTTGACCAGTAACATATGTGTTGGTGTGTAGGAAATTTCAACAGTGCTTAGCTGTTGGGGTCGCAAGACACATTGCTAGATTAGATTATCCAAACTGGTGTGACCTGCTATTTAATTAAAACTGTAGTCCCTGTGCTAATGAAACAGGCAGAAATCAGACCCCTACTGGAACTTGAGGAATAGTTCATTTTCCAATCTACCGTTGCAGGTGAGGTAAGTCAGGCAGTAGGGAACATTTTGCTGTCCTGCCATTATGTTCAGAACTGTCTAAGCAGCATCATGGAATGCATGTGCTCATGGTAGAACATTACTGAGGTTAGTCGGGACAAGGTTAAATTTTTAGTACAATAAGAAAAGGATAGATTTTAATTAATAATTTGCTAACACAGTAACAGTCACATCTGTAGAGGTTAAGGAGAACATGCACCCTACCCGCCCCCCACCTGGAAAAAAAAAAGTGGGGGGGGGGCAGTGTTGGAGAGAAATTGCTACTCATAAACTATAATAGAGTAAACACATGGAATCTGACATTGTTTATTTCCAACAAACATTTCCTTGCACACACTTGTCGCAATATAATTTTATTTTTTCAAACCAAACTTTTTGTTTGCTGGCTGTATAAATTTACAAATGGCTGCCTGGCTGTTTAATTAATGAAGCACAGATGAGGTTGTTGGTTTTGTTACTTGTTTTCAAAACACAACAACAACAGTAACAACATTAAAAGTGACCTAACCCTCTGTCGAGGGAGTGTTCTTGGCTAGGGGCCTGCATCCTGCATTATAAACACATAGAAGCTCAAGAAGACTATTCACTGCCGTGGGATGTTGTGTGTGTGTGTGTGTGTGTGTGTGTGTGTGTGTGTGTGTACAGAGATGGGGTATGTAAAGAGAGAGTGCAGACTGTTTTATCATCTGGATGTTTGTTTTCATGTTGCAATGCAGTGTGATGGTGGAGACTTCAATTTTGTCATGACAGGTGCTTGCAGATGATTCACTTAGCTCTTAGCCACATGGCTTGAGAGGGAGAGAGAGAGATTTAAAAAAAATTTTTTTTTCTGCCTCATCTTCTGACGACCCCCGTTCTTCTGTTCGCACGCCGCCCATTCCAATCTCCCCGCCACAACCACACCCAGACCTGTCATGTCTCATCCTCAGGGTCGGAAGTCCACAGGGAGCCCATCACTATCAGGCCGCCGTGGGGCCACCAGCCAGAGGGGCCCTGCACTGCTGCTGGGTCACTTTGGTGGTGTTCAGTGGTGCCTGTTCTGAGCTAACATACGCAGGACACCACCTACTAAGCCCCCTACTAACGACAGTATTAGCTCAGTCGTGGAGCCAGACTGAGTGAGTTGCCCACCCGAGGTGGCAACCACCACAACGTCCCTCCAACGACCGTCCCCCCGTGAACCTCCAACCCCAAAGGCTTTGACACAAACTCACCACAGGCACAGAAGTGTATGGGCAAACCGAATCTGAGGTCACCATGATACCAGAGAAACTGGACCACCGAATCAGAGGCAATTTTTTTTAATGCATGATGATCAGTGACAATGAGGATGACGTAATGCTGCTGCTGTGGAAGTGCATATGCTTTGAGACTACTTGACAGGGTTGTACTCTACGCTTACTATCATAATATATCCCGGCGACAACCGGGCCCGAGAGATACAGACACCTGCAGTGTTGGTCAGGTAATTTGAGCAACACTCTCAAACTCGCATCCGTTAAGTGGATGAAGCTCAACTGTGTGGTCCCAGTCTTCCCACTGAGCCCACAGCACACTCACTCTGGGTAGGAGCCGGCCGGAGTCCGAAAAATCCCTATGACTCTTATGGGAATCGAACCCGCGACCTTCCAGTCCGTAACCCAAGGCGCTAACCACTGCGCCATGGCGGCTGGTTGGGAGAGAGAGAGATAGAAGGATCTTGGATATATAGTTAAGGGAATAAAAAGCTGTTACAGCTATTGTGTGGTACAGGATGTTGAAAAATCTGGAAGATTGCTTGCTTTCACATGATCTGTCTGGGAGATTGCTTTCACATCCTGTCCATCTTTTTCCTTATACCGTAGAACAGAATTTCCATATCATGGTTTAGAACCAGGAAAAGTGTGGAAGAGTATTCATAGGAATGTGATGTGTTTGTGTTAGAATGTGGTGTTTGTGTGTGTGTGTGTGTGAATCATATTTCTTGTGGTATTTGTTCAGGGTTTGGGTTTGTTCTGTAAACAGATATTGGATCATACCTTTGCCAAGAGAAAATTTTGTAGTTTTAAAAATAAAGTAATATTTTCACAATCCATAAATTGGCATAATGGCATGTGCATGCGTGTGCTTGCATGTGTGCATTCATGTGTGTGTGTGTGTGTGTGTTAGAGTAACAGAGTGTGTGTGTGCGTGTGCAAGCATGTTTGCTGTAGTAGTATACTTTTATGTAGACTCAAATGATGTTGCATCAAGAGGTCTTTTTTTCCAGAACAAGAAAGAGTGTTTTGCTTAGTTTGTTGTGATCTCTGGCTTTCTTCCATAATATAAACCAGATTATGTAGTTTAATTGTTTGCCTGTGCAAATAAACATCAATCAGTGCTTCCATTTTTCTTTATGGTTATCAACAAGGCTGTACAGCCACTACAGGTCTTAGGTTATTCTTGCTCTTGCATTGTTAACTGGCTTTTGTGTCATGAGAACTGTTATTTTCCATGTACATTTTGGACACTGTTACATTACAGTGTGGGTGGGTTTTGGTGTTTTTTTAACTGTTTTTGGAGAATCAGTTTTGTCAGCAGATGTCACGTTATGTTTTCGGTCTGTGGAGGCTATTAGCTGCACACAGTCTCTCTCTCCATTGCTCTGCTTCCCTATCCTTCCCTGTGGTGGTTTAGGTGTCCTTGAATTCCTTCACTGCAGACACGTCCACTTCTCCCTCTTGCTCTGCCCCTCCCACTTCCCCTTTCTCTTCCTGCTTTCTAGTGCCTGTTTTTTGTGTGGTGATATTCTGTTTGTATGTCTTGTGAAGTTTGTTTGTTTGTTTTGTATTTGTGTGCGTATGACCGTGTGTGTGTACTGTGTGTTTGTGTGTATGTGTGTGTACTAGAATTTTAAGCTATGTGGTCTGTGCATAATGAGGATATGAGGCTAGCATAAAAATCAATATTTTGTTCAGAGGCAGTGTTCCATCTCTCCGAGGACCAGTATTGTATTCAATTCCAATATTTGAAAGAAAACATTACTTGAATCAGAACTGAATTGTATTGGACAGGCACCAAGAAACAGTGTGCCTGTTTGTGCTTGGTTAGGGATAAAATAAAATAAAAGTGTTTTACACTGATACAGTGTTTTGTATAGATCTAGAACCATTGTTTTCTCATGTAAATTATAAAAACATTGTGCTAGAAATTGCCCCATTTCTTTCATTCTGTTTGTTTCTGCTTTGTTCCTTTTCATCCTGTCACCTCCTTCTTGTCCATTCTGCCTTTTTTCCAGAAAGACATAAAAGATAACAATTCTCTCTTATGCCGAAGTTGGATGTGCTGGGCCTGACAAGTCAGGCACTTAACGGAAGCGTGATGCATTTTCGCTCATAAACTTACAATAGTTGCTGTCTGAGTATTCGACGATGAAGAAGAAGAATTAAAACATTAATTTGTGCCCCCACAGTTGGATTGAAATGAGCAAAGAGTTTGGGTTTATGTTTGTGCAGATGCAGGTACTTGATGGAGACCTACTCCTATGCCTTTCCAATCTACCAGGGGGTACTGTCTCTCTTCGTCATTCTCAACCTCTCCCTCACCACCTTTATGGATCCAGGGATTTATCCAAAAGGTACATCTTATTCCTTGTGATGTATTTTTCGTTTTCAGCCAATATAGTTTTTTTCAGAATCGGATTAGTAGTGCGAAACTATGGGTGCCTTAAATTGTCTTTTTCTTGATTTAGTAGTATCAGTATTTGTGCTTAAAACTTTTTTTTTTTTTTAAACAGTTCTTGCTTGCCTTATTCTTCGCCACTCTGTGGATTTGACACGTAGATGCACTTTAACATACATTTTATGTGCATATTTGGTGAAAGGGTGTCATTTAGTAAGATCTCAAAGCAAGTGTATGTAATTGATAAGTGTATACATGCATTAAATATTGGCGCTTTAACCTCATGATAGTCTGTTTTCAATGATTGCAGTGACTTTTTAAAATTTTTATACTGAACAATGTGAGTATTGTTTTGTAGATTAAAACACGTAGTTTGTTAGGTTAAACAGTTGAAGAAGGTTGTAGCTTTATTTTGTGAAACACAGTCTTAAAATTTTAGGAAAGACAAATCTGTGGGGATGGGGGAGGTGAATAATTGAATTGAAATACAACAAAATTCGTTCATAATATCAAAAGGGAGAAGAAGAAAAATAATGGAAAAAGGTTCCAGTTTTATCGTGACATAAAGCTTCAGAACAAATTTGTGTGCTCATTTTCAGCCCATGAAGATGAGCAGGTGAGCGATGATTTTCGAGCTCCACTGTACAAAAACGTGGAGATCAAGGGCGTGATGGTGCGCATGAAATGGTGCACCACCTGTCAGTTTTATCGCCCTCCCCGCTGTTCACATTGTAGCGTCTGTAACAACTGTATAGAGGTCAGTACTCATCGTCTGTACTAGTACTAGTGCTTCTTCTACTACTACTACTACTACTACTACTACTACCCACTACTACTACTACTACTACCACTACTACCACACACACACACACACACACACACACACACACACACACACACACACATACACACACACACACTCTCTCTCTCTCACACACATACACACACATACATATACACACTCACACACTCTGTATATAAATTCATGAATAAGTGCCAAGTGCATTAAAAAGCATACAAAGATGAACCCTACTCGGGTTACATATCAACTAGCAGTCAGTGTGACATATTGAAAACTAAATGCTAATAGGTAGCACTTAAAGAACAAAAAAATCAAGTATAATTTCACAAATTGCAGCTAACTAATGGTTAACTAGTAAAGAACTTTTTTTTACCTTATTCCTTGGCTAGAGCTCTGGGGTTCACCAATGTTGAGATTATTGCATATACAACTGTTTCCTCCCTCCTCCCTCCTCCCTCCCCCCCCCCCCCCCCCCCCCCCCCCCCCCCCCCCCCCCCCCCCCCCCCCCCCCCCCCCCCCCCCCCCCCCCCCCCCCCCCCCCCCTCCCTCTAATTTAGGTAGCTGCATTCTTACTTCAGTAATGGTGTCTAAACATGACATCTGTGCATGCAGTTTTTATTTGATTTTCTCTTCCATAAAGCTTTTGAATGAACATGTCATACAAACAAATTTGCTTGTTCATTTTACTCGAAAGTACCTACTTTTTGTTTTTCATTCAAGCAAGCAACTTTCTCAAAGTAAACATTTTTGTTTTATCATATTTCTTTTCAGAAAGAAACCAAATTTGTTGCCCAAGTTTGTGGAAATTGTTTAAAATTTTGAATTTTTCAGATACCAATTTGCCCATATATGTTAAAAATAGGATGAGGTGTGTAAGAAACTAACTGCAGAAAAATAAACCCAAAGTAAATGTAGTTTTATAGTTTAAAAAAGAAATTGTGTTGACCATTTTGAATCATTTCCATGGCAACCAATGGCTGCATAGTGTACTTTCACTTATTTTTGTGAATTAATGTCCATCTATAAATTTGAACATTCAGCATGATTTTAGTTCAGAAATAGTTGCCATGCCTGTTTTGACTGTAATGATGTGGACAGCGACTGCTTCAATTATTCTGTACGTTATATTGAAACAAAGACCTCGGCTGTTGCAGACATTTGATCACCACTGTCCATGGCTGAACAACTGCATAGGGCGGCGAAACTACCGCTACTTTTTTCTGATGCTGACCTCCCTGTCGGTGCACATGGTCAGCATCCTGGCCCAGAGCGTGGTCTACATCCTGCACCACAAAGACCAGCTCTCCAAGCCGGGGCCTATCATTGCGTATCCTTGACTTCAAGCCTTGTTTGAGGAGCGAAGGAAAGTTTGTAGATCTCTCTTAGGTTTTTTTTAATCTCTTCTACTACCACGTTTCCTTTCTCTTACTTACCACTGTAAACCAAGTATTTTCTGCAGTGGCCTTCAGTTTCACACCTACTGACTTGAAAAAAAAAAAAAAAAAATCGAAATAAAGACAGATCTGCGTGAAACTTTCTGTGCTTGTGTAGTTTTGAATTTTAAAAAACCCATATTTCTTCATTTGACTCTTGTGTGACTTGTTGTTGTGGAATACTGATGGCGATGATATTGCGGTTGTTGGCTACGGTGGTTATGCAATAATTTTTAAAATACGACTATTTCAAGAGGGAAAGAATCGTAAAGATGAAGTAAAATTAAATCAAACATGCAAAATAAATGAAAATGTTCAGATAATATTAGAATAACATGCAATCACACTCACAAACAAGCATACAGGCTGACAAACAGCCATTGAAATCAGGTCACGGTTTGTTCCAATTTTATTTTGCACTTCGTCTGTGAAAAACTGAGAAAAAACCCCATCATACAACCTTCAAGTCACTAGCATCATTTTGCAAGTTTCTGGAGCCACAATTTTCACAAAATTCTTTCATTTTAAGCCAGTCACAGTAATATGCCCCCCTCGGCAGGATCGTTGTTTACACCACTGTCATAGTCGTCTTCATCACTCGAATCACCAATAAACACAGCACATCGATTCCACTCTGCAACTCTTGAATCCTCTATGCAGCTTCTAAGTCCATTTCAGTCCACATAAGTTCAGATTCTGCCGTTATTTTCATAGAAAATCCACCAAAAAGTTATTTGAAACAGTCGTAATATTGATGCAGCTCCCTCCAAAAATTGTCACACGATGACATCGCCATAAAAAATTTTTAAATCAGCACGAAAATCGATCATCTGAAGCGAAAATTGCAAATGGTGGGAGCTTATTGCGCATGTCTAAAGCGATAAGGGGTGTGAGACCATGGTATATAAATAGGGCAAAGGGAGACACAGTCTCCCCAGGTATCCAGCGGGCACACCTGCCCGCGGCTTCGCGGATCAAGTAGTAAGCGGGCAGGTCAACCCGTCAACGGTAGTAGGAGAGTTAGTCTCTTCATCCCATCAGTTCATTGTGTCCTTGTCACTACACTACATTGCTCCATATCAGGCCAAGCTTCCTTAACCCGTGTCAGTATTGTGGTTGTATGTATTATAGCACTGTCCACGATTCCTGTGTTTGGCTTGACGGGCTTTCATATGATGCTGGTGTCCAGGGGTAGAACCACCAATGAACAGGTGAGTGAGTTCAGGCAGGAGGAGAGGGAAGCCAAGAACGTCCTGTGGGTGTTCACTGATGACGAGAATTGGTAGTGAACATTTTGTTTGAATTGCATCACATGTTTGCGGAAAATATATTGTTGGATGGTGCAAGCATCTGGAAGAGGTCAGGTTTCAGAATTAAAGGAAAATCCCGTTTTTGTGATGCTGAAAGTTAACATGCATTTTAGAATAGTTCCTGTGTTTGTATTGGGTAATCATTTTACAGCTTTTCGGTAATGTCTTTTCGTTGGGGTGTGAAATGTTTTGGGAAAACTTTTTGGTTTGGTTTGGTTGGTTTCTTTTTTTTATGTGATGTTGCTTGAATTGAATTCAGAACTTGAATTTGTTTTCCCTCTAAATTTGATGTTGCTTGAATTGAAAACTGAGTTCAGAACTGGGACATGTTTTGTTAGTTTGTGCTAAAAACTGTAATCAGGCAGCTATTCAGCTTTGTCATAATTATCTAGTCGAGTAATGTTGATCAGGTTACAGTTGATAATGTCAGTAAATCATTGCTAAGATGTGTGGTTCGCAACATTTGTTTGTGCCATATTAATTTAAGCCTAAAAAATACATTGACACTATTGTGATATACCCATAGGTTCTGCTTTCCCTCTTTCCCGCCCCTCAACCCTTTCTCAGACTTGTGTGTGAGATTGTGTGTGTGTGCATGCGTGCGTGCGAGCGAGCGAGAGCAAGAGAGTGAGAGAGAGAGAGAGAAAAATACTGGAAGAGGACTGGTTTTACAGTGTCTGTATGATTGCATTGCAGGTGACGGGGAAATTCAAAGGGGGCTTAAATCCTTTTCATCGAGGGTGCTGCATCAACTGTAGCTACGTTTTATGTGGTCCACGATGGCCCAAGTGAGTAGAGATACCTTGTGCGTCAAATGATAGCTGTTGGCTGTGTACAAGTTGATCTCGCATCATTTGATGTGCTCCTATTGAGAATCTGTTCACCTGTAGTTGTGCCTGAGTTTTAAGCAGTGCATGCCAGACTTGCTAACTGTGCAGAAGAAATGGTAAATTCTGTATTGAACAGGGTTTTTAACAAACATTTTTAAGATTTTGTAGGTTATACATCAGGACAGCTTTTCTTGAAAAGCAGTGACATGCTTTGAACAGTAATTTAACGATCTGGGAGGTGTCACAATATTGCAGAATATTTCATGCAATCTACATCATGTTTGGCCAGAAATCCTTTCCCAATGCACTTGAACCTATAGTGTATTCTGGCTTTTCTTTTTCCACGCAAGCTACTGAATGTGAATGCGAAGTGTTCATTTGATTCCTGCATCCATATCTACCCATGAAGAAGAAGAAAACATTTTGAAGTCTGTACTAAAGTTGATGTGGCAGTAGGTTCTAACCCCCCCCCCCCCCAAAAAAAAAAACCCAAAAAAATAACCACCTCAACCTCTCCACTAGATTTTGCACAAGGCCAGTAGAATGTGAAGTGCTATTGTTTGCTTAGTTAATATACCTGCCTCCCTTGTAGTCCCAAAAAAAGTTTGGGGGAGGAGGGGCTGTTTGATTTGTGTGTGTTAATTTTTTTTGTCTCTGGTGTGTTCTTTTGTTCATTTTTTGGGGGTAGTATTTGTTGGGATTATTTTTGTAATTACATATTTTTTGTTGTTTGTTTTCAGGGTGTGGGTGGGGTAGAGAGTCTGTTCAAGTATGAAGCATGTTTTGTTGAAGTTGCATTTAAACTGTACTGTGAACATGGTGTATCTGACTCTTGTATACATTTTTCCAGGGTATATTTTAAGAGACATAGGGAAGCTGAGAAATTGACAATGCGTTTTCAAAATAATAAGGTAACTGGCAGGCTGGCTGCTACTAGATCCCAGGATTAACATTTGAACTGTTGAGGACACCTCAAATCGATAGTATGATAAAACCCATAACACATCTTTTTATTGGTAGACCCACATTCAACCTCAAATCGATAGTATGATAAAACCCATAACACATCTTTTTATTGGTAGACCCACATTCAAAGCCACGTCAAAAGCTTGCAAATCTGATCATTAAGGACACAGTGAAAAAATACTGGATTGGAAAAAAAGGCCAGATAATTGTGTAACTTATTACAAAAAAATATTCTTGCTTTAATGAGTGATATAGAAAATGTGATTTTGGGTGTCCTTAATGTTCGGGTTTGTTTATTTTTTAATTTTGTTGTTGTTGTTGTTTTTGAGGGTTTGGTTTTGTTCCTTCTTGTTTCCTTTCCTTTCTCTTGAATGATCATCCTCTATTCTGATGGTTTTTCTTTTTTTTCGTTGGGGGGGGAAGCAAGGTACAGCAGCCAAAGTCATGATTTTTTGGGAGTGTTATTGGGAATTTTGTATTTTTATACGCTTCAGTATGTACCTTAAAAAACCAAACAAACTTTTTTTTGGGGGGGGTATTAGTGATCAGAGCTTGCATGCAGACAAAAATGCATGGATGTGTTACTTTTTGTCCTGTTTTTTTCCCTGCAGAATAATACGACCATACTCAAATTACAAAGGTTTGGAGTGAACATTTATAAACTAGAAATCCAGCAAGCTCTTTATAAGTGAAGGTTTAAACAAACACATTTTCATTGAAAATTTTATTTGAATTTTAAGGCGCAATGTTGTCCAAATGCACACAAAAAAAACCCTAAAAGTAACCGATGTATTGTTAGTTTCAAAAAGAAAAGTTATGAACTTAAAGGCATGTCTCTTTTGTCGTTTTTCTGTTTCTTTATTTTATTTTTTGTTCTGTTTAGGTATACCAGGTTGAATTATTTCCAAGGCAGTCCTTGCTACCTAATTTCACATAATTATTTTCATGAGTTCTGGATGATACCTAACCGTGCTCATGAAAATCAGTTACATGAGTTTGGTTCCCAAATTGCTGCCCTGTCTTGCCTTAACCTTGTAGGCACATTGCATCACCGAATGGGTTGTTTTCCTGGCATCTGCTGGTGTACTGTGTTCTTGAACATAGAGTGTTCAAGTTTTGTGGATCATTGACACAAGTTCCATGACTAATAATGGCAACACTGCTACTTTCGATTCAAATTCAGGCTGAAATTTTCTCTATAGTCCATCATTTGGATTTCCTTCAAAACGAAAGGGACAGCAAGTAATTATTTGAAAAGTAAACATATATGAAAAGTAAACATGAATTTTCAGGATTTTTTTCAACACCAAAATGGTAGACGTTGGTTTTCAAACAATTTTGGCAGGAAATATTTGTCAATTCTGACTTGGAAAATTATTTTGAAGGCTTCACACCACAAGCTGAAATCAACATCAAAGTAACTATAGATGAGTGATAGTGTTCCTAGTAAAAGTGATGATGATCGCAAAAATGATGTTCTAAGTGACCACAAACATTTGTCGGTGACCAATTTCATAGAAACTTCTGGTCCAAAGGAGATGTCTTATGGTCCTTCTGAGGAAGAACTGTTGTGTGTGCTTATGACAGACGAAATTATCACTTTGTTTGTGACTGAGGTGCCACAGTCCAGTAGATTGCCCTCAAGAACTCCACACACAGTGAATAAAAGCGAGTCAACACATTTGGGTTTTTGTTTCTCTGTTGTTGTTGGGGTTTTTTCATTGTCAAAACTTGCATGCAGAACATTATGCCTTATTCATCATCATCGCTGAATGCTCGAAAATGCATTGTACTTTTTTGGCACCTGACAGATCAGGCCCAGCGCATCTGACTTCTTTGTGGGAGAGAATTGTTATAAGTCTTTCTGGTAAAAGGGCAGGAGAATGGACCAAGAAGGCAGAAAATAGACAAGAAGGAGGTGATGGGAAGAAAAGGAACAAGGCAAAAACAAAGAGAGGGATAGAAAAGAGGGAATTCCTAGCACAGATTTTCCAAAAGGTGGAGATTTTATGTGTACTGACAGGCCCCTGGCATCTCCATGGGAGTATGCCATTTAAAAAAAAAAAAAATCATCATCCATTCCTTTATTAATATATGCAAAGATCTCATCTCTATGTAAAACACAAAGTTATAACCGTTTTAAACAAGTAGGTGCGTATTTTTTTCTCATAGGAAAAAGAATGCAGGGAGTCCCCAAAAAGATTGTAGAGTGCTGAAGGTTAAGTTTGCAGTTGCTTTGTTATAAAGTTCTGTTTGGTGTTTGACATTGCATCCACAAATAGCTCATCTTTCTTATGGAAAAGAAAGAGCAGGGCTTTTATAACGTATATATGTGCACCCTTGAAATCAACATTCAAAGTTTGGACATGGAAGCGCAACTATAAATACTTTTATGCATGGCACGACGTTTTGTATAGTGAGATCATTAATTTGCGATGTAGGTGTAAAGTGCTTTATACCTTCTTCACAACCACATCTTACATCAACAGTGAAACAACCATCAAGACATTTCTCATCTTTTAGAAAGTCCTGACATTACATGGTGGGAAACAGAACTTTATCGTAAGCCTGCCCCACCTCTATACTGTACAGAGATTTTGTCAGTGATGTAATGATCATCATAGATGCTGAGTTAGTGGTCTTCAGTGGCAACAGGCTGGAAATGATTGCCTTCTGGTCTTGGAATATGGCGTTGAGAACTTCTAGAAGTCTCCTTTTTATTTTAGGATTTTACATTTATGGTATTAATAACGTTCAGTAGTTTGTCTGAATTGGGCAGGAGTACTGTATTGTTAACTGTATATGGGTACCAGCTCTCTTCTAGGAGCAGGGTGAGGAGATGGGCGCCACCCTCAAAATGTTGGCCCCTAGAGAAGCTGAGGTCTCAGCATCTCACTCGGCCAACAACTGCATAGGTTAGGGGACACATGCCATTATACTGGAATTAGTAGCTACGCCAGCTGCATCAGGGAGGAAAGTGATTACTGTTTAGTGTGATTTAAGTTAAGGGTTACAGCTTTCTAAGAAAGAAAGGATGAAGTGAACATATTTTTGGCAAATAACACATTTTGAACAGTTTCCTCTCCTACATTCTGGTTTGTTGTTTGCTTGCTTGTTTTTAGCTTTGGTTTTTCTAATCTGGTTTTTAGTTGTTTTTTTGTTGTGTGTTTCATTGTTTGTTTTCAGGGAAATGAAAGTTTGATATTAAATGGAAAGACTGGTTGTTTGGTGGTGGTTTTTTGGGGGGTGAAGGGGGGGGGGGGTGCTTTTTGCAGGGAAGGGGGGTCTTTTTTTGGCTAGGTTCATTTCTCAGTATGTTGGTTATTTTGGTAACACTACTGAGAACGAGACCATTCAAGCACAAAAGCCATGCTGTGTTAGAACATTACATCATAGGTAGCTTCCTGAAGTTTACATTCACCTTCCTTCAGATTGTGGTTGTAGTGAAATGTTTCAGTCTTTCCCACTGGTTCTTTTCTCTCATGTACAAGACAACTGACACATGGGTACAGGAGCAGTGTCTTTTTGCAGGTTGGTATCGTACAACCCGAAAACACGGACAATTCACCTGGATTCCTCGAGGGTAACCTATGTAGCTGCCGAGAAAGACGTGAAGATCAGCGTCGAGGCGAGCACCACAGCCAATGGAGTGCGTCATCATAGCCCCACGGTCAACAATAGCGTGAGTAAATTATAAGGTTGTACACACTTTTCCTGCCATTTCTTTCCTCTTCTCCTGCCATGTGGCTGCCTTGTTGCATCTGGGCGTCGTTTCCCCTTGGCGTTGTCACTGTCGTGGCTGCTGTAGAGGGTCTTCCTGCCTGCTGTTGTCTTCTTTGTCCTGCCCCCTTTTTGTTTCCCTATTCTTTGCTATGGTTGGGTAAGGTTGGTGTTAAGTGTTGCGTGTACATGTGTGTGCGGGTTATTTTCAAGTTCGATTTTATTTCATGATTTTTTGGGAAAATTTTTTTTCTAGGTGGTTGTATGTGGACTGAGTTTTTCTTGGATTTTTTTTTTTTGGGGGGGGGGGGGGGGGGATATTTTGTGGACATATTTTGTTGAATTGGAGGATTTGAGTTCAGTGTGTTTGACTGCCAGCCATGAAGAGTGTAAATTTGTGAGTGTGTGTGTGTGATATGTGGACATGTATGTTTGTATTGACTCCGAGTTGCTTTTAAAAACAGTGAATGGACCTGTCCACACCCCATATTTTCCATGTGTTTGTTCAAAAAAGGAAGGAGGGGAGGGGTATAGAACATGATTTTGTTTATTAAAATTCTTTTTTTTTTGTGGTCCCAACAAAAAAACAAAAAAAAAGGGAAAGAAAACTTACAGTTATGTAGAGACTGTTATTTACAAACTCTTCAGCCTGTGCATGCTTTTTGCTTTTTGCTTTTTTGGGGGTTTTGTTTTTTGTTGGGTTTTTTTTTGTCTTGAGTCTGTGCATGCATTGTAGCCTTATACTTCTCTATTGTTATGAGTACAGAGTACACACATACTTTTTTTTCTTTCTTTCTTTTCTTTTTTTTTTTTATACATGTATCCTTATTTGCTTATTGAGTTGAAGTTTGGGGGGTGGGGGGTTTGGAGGGAAAGGGGGGGGGGGGGGCTTTTGCTTAATGTTTTGTTTCTTTGTATGTTTGTTTTTTGCTTGGTTTCTTTTTTGTTTTTATTTCTGTGCTCATTCTATACATGTATTCATTGTATTGCATTTTGTTTTATTTATGTTAGTCTTTAAGGATATATTTAATCGGTGCTGCTTCCCCTAAATATTTGTTTCTTTCTTTCTTTAAGTAAAAGTGGTAGGTATGTAAAGCGTGTGACTGCAACATAAATGTCAGTGAGTGGATTCTCAAGTATCTCAGAAGAAACGGACCCTCAGAAATTGTTGCAGAACCTCCCAGAATTTGGAGAGAAGTCCTAAGGGTTTTCAAATTTTAAACTTGTAAGAACTCTGGAATAATATGTTGGCCGAACTGTGTTTAGCATGTGTCATTGCCATATTCTGGATAATCAGAGTTGACCTTATATTATTTAAAAAATAAATAAATAAATTCTTAAAATTGTGTGTGTGATAGTGATTTATTTATTTATCATTATTCATTATTCTTTTATTTTGAGGATAATGGAATAAGCACTTATGTGCTTTTTTACATCCAGTCCCCGTATGTAAGCAGTTTTGTAAAATTTTTTCATTCGTTCCCACCGGCAACAGGTTTTAAAGTGTGCGCAAGATGTTCTGCATGCGTTTGCACATGGGTCCTCGGTTTATAGTCTCATCCAAAGGACTATTGGGAGGAATGGAGTCAGCACTGATGTTAACTCCAGAGGAAAAATCCTCTTGAATGAGATACGAACCAGGTCAGCAGATTACAAGTGCATCACTCTAACCACCAGGGCTACCCCATCCCCCCAAGTGATTGTGTATGTGAGGGGGTAAGAGACAACATTTGTGTGAAGTAGGGGGGTACTGGGTTGGGTTTTCATGTTTTGTTTTTGTTGCTGCCTCATCTCCTGTGATGTCCTCATCCTGCTGTTCCCACGCCGCTCATTCCAATCTCCCCGCCACAGCCATACCCAGATTCATTGTGTCTCATTTCCAGGGTCAGAAGTCCACAGGGAGCCCATCAATATTAGGCCGTGTAGGGGGGGGGGGTACTGTTATCATTTATACCCATCCCCCTCTTCCTTTGCCAACCACCTTTCTTCAGTTTCCCTCTGTCCAGCTCTGGATGTGTAGATTGTTTATTTTATAGAACGCCCAGTCAGTCATTCAGCTAGATGATTAACAGTAGGAGAAGGGGGTCCATGTATAGAGTGTATGTATTGACACTTTTCAGTCCTTTTTTTGTTTGTTTGTGGGTTCCTCGGCTAGAGGTCACAGGTTCACCAACGGTGAGAGTTAGCATATGCAACCGTTTTTGCCCACCGTGAAGGTAGCCGCATTCCAACTTCAGGGATGTATGCTGGGTGTGTTTGTGTTTCCATAACCCACTGAACGCTGACGTGAATTATGGGATCATCAGACGCCACAGAGATTCGAAGCCAGGACTTCATGGAGCCATGGGATTGAAAGTAGAACGGTCTTAACCTCTCGGGTGTAGCATCTGTTGTAGTGTATGTCTGATATACCTTGTAACGTGGGCACACAGTCTTAGCTTGCTTGCCTGCTTGTTTTCTGTTGTGGAACTGTTGACCATAGTGTATGTATATATATATATATATATATATATATGTATATGTTGTCTTTACTAAAGATTATGTTTTGTAGTTTGATGTATTGCTTTTGGTGTTTTCTTTAAAATTTGTTGTTTTGTTTTTGTTGGTGTTTTTTTTATTCTTGTGATATATATGTCTCTGTAGATGTTGAAAAAAAAGTGTAATGTGTTGGAAAAAAAAAGTGTATGTATACATATTCTTATATTTGTCTTTATTGTTGCTTGCTTTAACCCTCATAGCTGTTGTGTTTGTAAATTATATCATCGCATGCATTGTTAAAACCATATTTATAGATGCACTAGCTGCTCTTGAGAAGTTTTTGTTATCTAAGGTTGTATAGTTTTAGCACCTGTTGTGGTAGAAAGTGGCTATCATAATGAATGTCCCTCTCACACTTCCCTTTCTTTTTTTTGTTGAAAATTAATCCACAGAATAATGGATGGATGACAACCTGGTTTGTTTCTTGAAAACTGGTTCCATATTATGTCAATAGTGAAAATAATTCATGCAGAATCTGTTAGATTTTTGGTTTGTTTGCTGATGTTTGCCAGATAAGTGTCTGCTATGTCTCTTTCTGTAATATTATGTTGCATAGCCAGTGTGTAGTGACACCTCTTTGATGAAGAAAAACTTAGTGGAGCGGAATTCGGTGTGTTTCTTCTGCTGCCTTATACTGCCAATTGATGGTGATAGTGGTGAAACATTCCCCATTTTGTCACCTCATAGGTCTCACAGAATATATATACTAACCAACTATATCTCTTCACGTTAAGGAATCACTGTGAGACCATGATTACACCCTGAGTAGGAAAGACTGCACGAGTGGCAGTTCTTGCCTACCTGGCCTTATGAGCTTCAGAGGATGTCCAACAATGCAGTTGATGGAAAAAAATTATGCCAAGTCTCACCTGGTTGGTCTCCTCCCATCATTTCTGAATCTGACTAAAATGCTGTCCTGAGGGCCGATATCTGGTCTACTGAAATGCCCATTAGGGACAGGCTTTTTGGACCCCTGGAGGGCCTTCAGCGTGCTACAGCATTTGTTATGGCCTCTCCAGTTGCTGTCTGAGCCTTTGACTAAGAAGAAAGGCTGCCACAAACTGCTTGTTTTTGTCCCTTTTTATTTCATTTTCTTGCTTCTCTTCTCCTTTAACTGACTCCTTCAGAAGTGGTTGAATCAACACATTCGAATGTGTAGGCAAGTTAAGGCTGGTGAAGCCTGCCCTTCTTAGGTTTTAGATAGTATGCTGAGTGTGAAAATGTGTAAGGCATTAAGCATGAGTTTTCATACAGTGCCTGGGTTTATTATCTCATCTGAAAGGGGATAAGTCAAATGAATGTTTATTCAAGGAAAAAATGATTTCCATCAAACAAACCCAAACACCTGGGTATTATCTTGGACCTGTTCCTTTTGGCAGACTTCAGGAGGAAGTTGAGATATAAAGGTCAGTAAATATTGTTGGTTTGGAGAGGATTTTCAAAGTTTGATTGTTCATTTTTGTGTTGTGGCAACAGTGATGCCTGTGTGGTCATTAGAGCTCTCAGCACTAGTACTGCTACTGTGGTGTTGATGCCTACTAATGCAAGTTGCGTTGTTAAATTCCTACCTTTGAATAGCCAGTCAGCTGCTTGGTAGTAGAGAGCATTATTGTTGAATATCTTGAATAGAACAGTCAAGGGACCACAGTAGGGATCATCGCTTAGGTGATGATTTCGGATTTTGTACCCACATCTCACCATTGTTTGTATGTGTGTGTGTGGACAGGCGGTGACTTCCCTGCTGGAGACCACTACTTCGACAAAGGCAGCCAGTCCCTGGATTGTCAGCCCTCTCCACCAGAGCAGCGCCGCCTTGGGTCCTACAACAACCTGTACGACAGTTCACAGCCCGCACACCCCACCAGCCCCACCTCTGCGGGGGCCTCGCTGAACGCAGCGCGCCGCGCCGGCGAGAGCAGCTACAGTCTGCGGGGAGCTGACCACCCCCCCGCCCCCACCCCGCCTGTCAGCATCTATCAGCGGGCGGCCTCCGCCTCCCCACAGCGCCACCACATCCGCCGCGCTCCTATGAGCCCTGGGGAGGACCTCAGCCCACGTTCTCCCACCGGTGGTGGTGGTGGGGGGGGAGGTAGCCTGCCCACCAGTCCCAGTGGGGAACGCTTTTCTTCGCGCGCCAAGCTCATCCATCCATCCACCCGCAATCCGTGGGAAGCAGGGGGGTCACTTGGCCGGGAAGGGGACAGGAATCCAAAGCCTCAGCCCATCCAGGTGACCTCCCCTTATGCAAAAGCACCGCCCATCTCCTACCCTGGAGGAGACAGCAAGGTGATGGCCCCCATGTCCCCATCCATTAGCAGAGAGGGCTTCACCTACAGCCCGGTCACCCCCTCACCTTCCACGGTGGTCAAAGATCGAGCCAGGACTTACTACCCCGCCAAGAGCAGATCACGTGAAAACCTTTCTCGCTCAAAAGACAACGTCATGTCGCGCTCACGGGAGTACCTGAACAGTTCCAGGGAGGCTCTGGCCAGTGTGGAGGAGTTTCAGGGCCGGTCACGAGAAACGAGTGTCTCCTCATATCACTCCGCTGCAAACTCGATTCCGCCTGGGGGTGGGCAGCAAGGGGCTGTGGGAAACCGCACGGGGTATACGCGGGGTCTTGCACAGCCGCAGAAGCTGGAAGATGTGCCCGATGCGCAGGTGCACCCCCCATCCTTTGTTCAGGCCTTGCAGATGACCGAGGCGGCAGAAGTGAGAGAGAGGGAACACACGCAGAGTAATCGTTTGAGACGTAACCGCAAAGAGAGCGGTAAAAGTGTGTACGACTCGGTGGCCACGTTCGAAGCGTCTGTGTGATGTGAGGCGGCGTGCGTGCATCGTCGCGACACTCTATAAGTTCTCATGGCGCTCCCCGTATGTCGTTCAGCCAAGGCAGCTTTACTCACAACTGGACCGTGTGAAGCCACAGCAGTAAGGCTGCTTTGGCCTCTTCTTCTTTCTTTTTTTTCTTTTTCTTGACTTTTTTTTTTTAACATGTACAATTTTAAAATTATTTATTTTACTCATGTGCTTTTGTCTTCTTCATCCTTGCGGGCTGGGCACGAATGCTGGCAAGCGTAAGAATAGGTTAAGTCATGTCTCTAAGTCACTGTAATAGTACATGTATGGAGCTGGTCAACTTTGTGAATTATGGTGTATGAATGAGAACCGAATATTCCAATAACGAGTAAGATATATAGATTATGTGATCGTCGTTCATTTTCAAGACGGAAGAACTGGAACGGTTTGTTGACCGCCGTTGTCTGTGATTCAGTGTCTGTGTCACATACTGGTGATTGTTTTTTTGGGGGTTTTTTCTGATAATGCAAGGTAGCTTTGGTCTGGTTAATGGGATAAATGGCATGAAAAGAAATAGGTTGGCCAGAAACACTTGATCTGCTGGTGTAGTCTTTACATGCAGTCGTTTCTCCTTCTCCAAAATGCCACAAACTTCGATTTCTTGCATTTGTTGTTGTTTTTATCTGTTTACCTTATGCTGTTGTTGTTGTTGTTCACTCACTTGAGATTATTTAAGATTAAAGTTAGCACTTAGTTATCACACATTTCTAACACATAGATCTGTGAAAAGGAAATGGGTTTTCCTGCAGAATCTGTATTTTAGCTTCCATGTGAGCTTTTGATCCCAGTCTCAGGATCTTCCATCAAGCATTATGATCAAAATGGCTCACATGGGATGGTTCTAAACGCCCCCGCCTCTTTCCTTCTCTCTCTCCCCCTGTCTCTCTGTCTTTTTTTCTTTCTACTTCTGTGGCCTCATAGGATTTTAAAACAAAAATTTTAAACGAAGTAAGAAAATTCTGGCAGAAGAATAAGTTGGAAGCACTTGTTTACATGGGTCATAGTGTCTAACTCACTCTGATGTCTTGGCCATTGTAGGGTAGGTAGGGAGGGTGAGGAAAAGTGACATCTGTTGCAATGAAAATTTTTTGTCAAAGAGATTCATGATGTGCGTTGGATGGACTGTGTGTGTATGCGTGCGTGCGCACGCAGGGGCATAATATACAGGCACACGTTTCTTGTTTTCACTTGGCAGGATGTGTGTGCAAATGTAGACATGCTGATGAATGAGGTACAAGCTGTTTGCTTGATATTAAAATCTCTGCCTCTGTATGTATATTTTTATATTGACATGGATTTTCTTTAGATTTTTAAAAGTTTCACACTTTTTTGGTCGTTGTTATCATTATGAAGTGGAGTTAATAACTTTAGATCAGCTATTGCCATTTTATGGAAAAAATGTGCTAGTGATTTCTGTTGTTTTGTTTTCTTTTGTAAAAAAACAAAAACAAAAAAAAGGTTTCTTGTATGGAATGAAATACAGGAACTGGTATTTTTTTAATATAAAATTTAGCCCACTTAGGAAATAAAAATTCACCACTGTACTGTTATAATTGACATGTTGATTGGGTTTGGAATCAATAACACAAAAAAATGCAGGTGCTGTTTGTTATGACACATAGTCTCTGCATGGTCCAGTGTAATCATAAATTCAGAGCTGTGATACTAGATATAGACGTGATTGTCATGTAACTTATCCGGATGTATGTGCGAGCAATTCAGCTTGCCTAACTGCTTGCGGTCTGCCAGTGCTATTGGTAGATTAAGTCTTGTTCCCTATACAGTTGTTTCAATGGCATTTTCTCTTCCCCCTGTGAATAGTTTATATTCTGGGTGGTTTGTATGTGTCCGGGAGATTTTAGGGCATTATGAATGTGCGGTTTTAGTTACATTAGATTTTTTTTTCAGACTTCCACTATGGTGAAAGCAATTTGTGAATTGGCAGTACATTTAAACCTGTATTCCTGCAAGCGGCCTCCTGTGTTACATAATGAGTAGGATTATGGGTAGACAGGGGAGGATTGGCCATCGATAGGCTATCATGAACTTGTGCATAATGATTCCAATGTTGAACACTGGTATGGTAGACTTTGGAAGAGATTGTTTTCTCTTATTTTGTCTTCTTTCTGCAGATAATTAGATAGTATGAGGGGGAAGGGTGGGATGGAGACAAAACCACACTTCAATGTCTGTCACCATCATTGGTCTTGTAACGCTATCAGATGTAAGAGCTTCAGACAATGTCATATATGTTCATATAAAGATATGTCACTTGGTTCTTAGGCACTTTTGTCTTAGCATGATGTTTTTGTCGAGACTATTTTCTTTAGGATCAGACTTTAAAGCTGGTTCTTGTTGTTTCGCCAATTTATCAACACCTTGCGTATGTTGAGGATCTGTTATCACTTCCCATTGTGGGACAAAGATTAGCACACATCCAGGATTTGGGGATTTCAGATCAGAACTCTGCACAAATCTGGTCTCTGTTGATGTAAGAGATATCTACGATTGCTCAGTCTCAACATTTTTTTTTTAAACAGAACTGTGTTCACACCGTTTGTTGCTCATTTCCATATTCACTCTCAACCACACCTGCAGCACAGTCAAGTTCAACATCATAGTTTGTAAGGAAATGAACTGTGCAAGACTTTGAATATGTTTAGTCTAAAATACAGAATGAAAAAAAAACGTAGTAAAAAGTAGGAGTGTTTAAAGAGGCTACAGTGTAAGGTTTTTGACGGGTTTGAAGTCGTAGGGCTGTGTGGGATTTTGATGGCAAAAATTCCTGTTTAATTTCATGTGTTGACACACCCCTTACCAGTGAGGGCTTGCTGTGGAGTAGTCATGCAGTGCAGTGAGTCTGGGTATGTATATAGATACACAAATCCGGCCTGAGGATTAGAGTATGTTGAGAATTTATGTGCTGAGAGTGAAGTTGAAGCTTGTATGCATACACGGGTGGACTTGGGCAGAAGGTAGCTCCTAGTGTGTGTACAGTGGAGAAGGTGGCTGTATTCCTCATAACCTGGTAGGGCAGTTGGCTGGCTGACAATCAGTGCTGTACAATCTTTTTATTCAGTCCTTTCCTTGCCCACACTTGTATATACATATAGTTTATTGTCCAGTATCCGTTTGTGTTGAACTGCTCAGTTCAGTGCTCAGCACAGACTGAAGCTTAATATATTTATACTAGTCTAACGTCATTGTGTTAAGAAATTCGAGCAGTGATTTTTTTTTTTTTATTGTTGTTTTATTTTTGTTTATATGGTTGATTTAGAATTTCTTGGGGGTTTTTGTTGTTGATTTGAGGAGGGGGGGGGGGGGGGTGGTCGGAGGTTGAGGAGGGAGGAAACGTGATATTTGTTACTTTGTTGTTTTTTATTTTTGTTTGTTTTAAAATTTATTTTCACGTCATAATGTAAGATCAATAAGAGATTTCTTATTTTGAGATAGTGACAGTCTGTTGTTTGGCAAGAATGCAAAGCATTGGTGTTTCTGCTCTGCTGCAGTGAAGATGCAGTTCATTTGTCCTGTCTTTCTGTAGATAACTGGTGTGACTGATTTCTTTGGCACAGAAATTTCACACACACACACACACACACACTTCACTTACTCTGTTTTGAGCCTTGGCAAGTGTGAACAATGTGTGCAGTTTTCAAGGTCAGTCATATACCTCACTAGTAGTTCTGTTGGATCATTTAACATTAATTGAAAGTAAAGATATACACATGTTGGTTATTTTGGTGTGGTTTGGTTTGGTTTGGGGGTTTTTGGTGGGGGGGTTTTTTTGTTTGGGGGGGGGGGGGGCATAGGGTGGCTGTTTTTTTTTCTTTTGGGGGGGGGGGAGGTATTTCTGGGTTGCTGGGGGCTTTTTTGGTAACTGGTATTTTCTTTCCCACCCCCAGCTTCGGTGTCGGTTGTCATCTGAAAAATCAGTACAAATACCTTTCTTATGGCTTTGGTGGTGGATCTTTTTTCCATGATGATGAATTGGTTTGAATTCTTAGGCAGTGCAGAGGAGCTACGAGGGCCTTAGCTTTCTTTTGTTGTGGTGGATTCGCTATTGTGGTTGCTGCTTTCATTCCTCTTCAAGGAGAGAAGTATGACTGGTTGCGGGATAACGGTAAAGATTCCAAACAAAGATGCTGTAGACAGTCAACACTGCGACTTTTCTTCTTTTTCATACAGTTCTCTGGGGTTGACAAATGCTCTGTGTTGTGCAGCTGTTTGACAATTCCAAGTGCTTTGATCTTGTGAGAAATAGGGATAGATGAAAGAAGTGTACTTGGCAGAGACTCTGCCTTTCTCAACAACCATAGAGCATTGTGGTCCATCACAGGTGTGTTCTAGAATTACTCCCCATCGTGTGGTGGAATTACTTCCCATGGATTAAGCGTCTATAAATAGGATCACTTTTATTTGAAAGAAATATGTTATGCCTGGTCAGAAAGAATGATGTTTGGGTTTATCACTTAAGATCGAAAGGAATTATATTTTTTTCCAAAAAGCTTCAAGAATGCTTGTGTAACAGTGGTGCAAGTTTATGATTCTCTCTTCAGAATTGTGGTACATAATGTTGATGTTGTCTGTCACATCATCTATCCACTTTGAAGGGAATAATTTTAGGAACATTTGCAGAGTCAAAAAAGTTGCTCAGAAAATTGTATCATTTTAAAAGTAACAGTTATATTCTGAGTTTGTTTGGGAGGGTTTTGGTTTTTTTCATTTTGTTGCTAGTTACTGGCTCAAGCATGGTTTGACATGTACAAGTGTAGATGATTTATGTAGTTTTATGAAGATATTTAGAGTATTTTGTAGAATTATCAGAATTACTTTATATGATAATAAATGACTCATGGAGTCAAAATTACTTTGTTGTGTTACTGTCTCAAAATCTCAATTTATCTAGTTAAGCATTTACACCTTTTCCAGTCTTTATAAAAAGAGTATCTCCAGTCTATTTCATCGGAAGAATCCACTTGTTCAAAAAGATTGCTTTTCGTTTGAATCCATGTTCAGCTTGTTTGTAGTCCAACTTGTCTTTAAGTACTTGTTTCATGAGGGAATGTGAATAGAAATTGGGCTGATGGAGAGATTACAAACAACGGTATCAGGGTTCGGCTGTGTGATGAAGCCAGTGGATATCAATATTTGGGTTTTGCATAAAGCAAAGGCAGTATTGAGTACTTCACTGGTGAATCAACACTGGACTTTACATACCATGCAAGTGCCTCGTCTCATTATCTGGCTCCTAAGTTAAGTTAAGATCAAATGATTGCTGGAATGACCTTCCTATAGTTTATCTGTAATGATTTCAGAATCACCTGGCAATGAATTTAAAGATTTTTTGGGTTGCTGTGGTGTTTTTGTTTCATGTCTTTTTTTTAAAAAAAGCTTTCAGTTGGTTATTCAAAGCTTTTCAGTATCAGTTGCTCACCAATCGTGTCAAAATTGTGTGCGGCTTTAGACCTCCACCTATACTGCTGATGAGAACTGGAAAATTCAAACTGGTATTAGTGGTACTAGTTTATTACGGTGATGAATTGATTTTGAAGTGGTACAAGCTTCTCTGTGTATGTCTGAAACAGGAACCATTTGTCAACCGTGGTTGAGAGAAAGTGTTTGAAGTTGTACGGGAAACCTTGGGCTAGATAATGTGTAAATGATGAGTGTAACGGTCGTGCCTAGAAACTACAACTTTGATGCTCTGAATGAGGAGCTGTGTGGCCTTGTAGTTATTAGAGACCTGCCGTGGTGTGAAAGGGGACCCCAGAAAATCTGTCATTTTATGTTTACGTTGATCCGAGAATGAGTCCTTAGAAGTTAATCCCACCACTTGATTCTAAGTTTAAATGTGACAGATGTTATATTATAAAGGTGTGTGGGGATATCATACCTCCTGTTGTTCCTCAGTTGAATGTATTTTCACTAAAAGTGGTATTGGATAAGAAGGTAGGTTAGTGAGTGTGGGGAAGGGGATAATTGATATATAAATTCTCAGGATCAGAAAGAAGAGACAGGTCATTCAAACATCAGCTTATATTATGAAAACAACGAACAAGTTAAAAATAGTTCTGTAGCTTATAACAGTCAGTTTAATCAGTCAGTCAAAGGAAGATATCAGTTGGGCTATTCAACAAAGAAAACAGAGACAAAAATTGTAACAATTCAGAATTTCTTGAAGTGGAAAATGAGTTTCCTGATGATGTTGGCTACTCGATTGTTGTTTTTTTAATGTGTCAACTTGCACATTAAACAAGAACGTGTTCAACAGTTATTTGATCTCCTCCAAGTTCTGCGGTAAACAGTGGATCATTTTTGCAAAATTGATGACCCTTGGAAAGAAAAAGTCTTCAACCCTCTTGCATTCGGATTCTCTGAACACAAATTGCCCCTAGATTTCACATTCTTTCATTACTTTGGGCCTAAAATCAGGTAGATGTAAACCGTAATTCATTTTGACGGTGTTTGAATGTTTACAAGAACGAAACTCGGCAGGTGGCTTTATAAGACAACATACTATAACTTGTACTATATTTTTACGGAAGACTCCTGTGTGTCGGGTTGGGACTAAGAGGATTAATGCTGGTATAAAAATGCTGCTCTTGCTGTGTACTTTTCAAGAATGGAGCCATCCATGAAGATTGTGAGTGGTGTTTGTTGGGGTTTTTTGTTTGTTTTGGGGGGTGTAATGATTTAAGATTTTCAGAACAAAAATTCCACCCATGCTTCCTGTTTGTAGATGATGTCTGTGTTCATACTTCATTCGAAAACTAGCAAATAAAAAGCAAAAATTGTTGGAAGAGGTGTGGAAGCATACATGGAGAATCTCAAAACAACAAAGCGTAATCTTTAACTCATGTAAGTTGGAAGAATGACAAGAGAGGTAACTCCCATGTATGCACAGATTGACATTCTATTTATTTGATGTCAAGCGTATCTGTATTATGATAAAAGTCAGTTTCTTTCACAATCTGTCTGATAATGAGTGTAGCATAAAAAAAAGTTCATTTCTTGATATTAATTATTAGATTTTTTCTTCTTTTTTTTTTTAGAAGAGGAAAAAAATGGGTGAGAACGTGATTGTATGAGCTACAGACTTTTTGTACAGTTTTATGTGATTATTTATTTATGTTATTCTTTTATTTCAAGGATAATGGAACAAGCACTTATGTGCTTTTATACATCCAGTCCACGTGTGTATGCAGTTATGTAAATTTTGTCTCCATTCCCACCGGCACACAGTGGCCTGCTCTTCCGAAAAGCAGAACAGGCTTTAACATGTGCGCAGGATGTTCTGTGTGCATTTGCACACAGGACCTCGGCTTATCATCTCATCGAAGGACTATTGGGGAAAGTGGAGTTGGCACTGATGTTAACTCCAGAGGAAAAATCCTCTTGAATGTGATTTTAACTCTGGTCAGCAGATCACAAGTACATCACTCCAACCACCAGGCTATCCCGTCCCGAACACTGATGCAAGACTTTGTAAAAACTCTTGCTCATTCAGTGGTTACTATAAAGATTCGTCTTTCTAAGTTCAATGAAAGTAAGCAGAGATTAAAAGCATTTGTGTTGCAGAAGAAGCCTGTCGTATTGCACGCAGGTTTGTTTTGCAAGCACGTTTCTAGTCCTCTGTGAATCAGTCACATCACCGAGTTTGAGAAACTCTTGGTCCATGTCTGGGGTCTGTTGACTCCCTCTGCTTGGAGCCTAGCAACTGATCCCTACCTTTGATGCAATCCCCCCCCTCCAATTCCCTTTTTTGAACTCTGAATCTAAAGAGAAGAAATCAATGACATATATTTTTAGAACTTACTTTTATGTTCTCAGTGTGGATACATTCACAGTGTCAGACTAGCAATTAGCAGTAAGCTGAAAAATTGGGTGTAATTTAAATTTTACTGTTACGCATTAAGACATGGAATGCCTGTGCCCCCTTGTATAAAGAAGAATATGGTGATTAAGTTATTGATGGAATTATTTATTTCTGAAGTATTTATTTCCGCTGCAGTTCAAGCAGTAATGAGCAGTAGTTTATTCGGAACGGGGTCAGTAGTTGGTCTGAGAGGAGTAGAACTGCTTCTTACCACTGTGGAAGTGAGGTAAGCTAGGACTGGTCTGAGACACAGCCAACTGGCACAATCATTTGTACCTTGCTTCACTCCCGGCTACTTTTCCCTCTCTAAACCTTTACCTTCCACCTTTTGCTTGGAATTAGGTAGATGTTGAAGTGTACAGCAGTGGCAGGGATACCTACAGACATTCTAGCATTGCCTATAGAATGTCTGTCAACAGTTCGTTTTTCAGGGAGAATGAAAGTGGGGTGTGGTCGCGTGTTGCTGGGATGAACCCAACAATATTCAGGTAAAGAGGCAGATGGATGTGCACAGATTTGTGAAAATACCAGTATAAATGCTTGGTTCCTGTGGATAACATTTTGCTTGTAATTGTGCTCATGATGCTAAAATTTAATAATTTCTTAAATTCATTTTTTCAAGTTAAATCTGTAACATTTTTTCATCATCTTAAGTGGGAAAACCTCCCCCATCCCCCCTTCCCCCCAATTTACTTTCATATTTTTATTTTGTTAAAATACAAAGATGTGCACATATACATACAATCTTTGAAGATAAAAGTACAAAAGAAAAACAAAATGATATTTGGTGGGGGTTAAAATCCTGATAAGCAAGGTTGTTTTTATTCTATTATACATGGATGTATTTCAAATTATTATTGTTGACAGTGAGCAGCTGTAAGTGAATTGGCTTGTGTGCAGCTCTGAAGAATGCTGGACGTTGGTGTGAATACATTGATCTACAGTAAACAGGACAGGCCATATTGGCGTCTGTCTGGCTCTCTCCTTTTCTTGCTAGGTCTTCGTGTTCCCTGTATTGAAAAATCCTGAGGTGGTGAACTGTTTTCCTTTTTCTTCTTTTTAACAAACAGAAGCTGTGCTTTACATGTGGAATGTACATATGTGCTTTGAAAAGGATTTATATTTGAATGAATGAATGCTAGTATGATTTATAAAGCGCATTGAAAACGTCCTCGCCTGTGAGGTTTGAACGATTTCCTACCCGTTTCTTTCTTCCTGGCTACTTTTTGCTGGTTTTTGGTGATTGTTAATGAATATTATCGATTCCTTCCCCTCTCTCTTTGACCATCTTGCGTGTCTTCATCTTTTCTATGATCATCATCAGTGTTATGTTAATAGTTGATGTGTAATATTGTGAATATGAAAGTGGCAGTGCAGATGCGTAAGTTGGTGGATGTGGACTAATACATGGACGGATGTGTGGGTCTTAATGTTGTGGATGCGTGGGGTTCCTCGGAAGCTGTGTGCAGAAATGATGTGAACAACAGAGGCCTTATGCCACAAGAGTGATTAGGTCTGATGAGTAAGAAGGAAACCTGGGATTGGTTGCCAAACAAATTCTTTGTATTTGAAACTTTAGTATAAAGTTGAAAATGCCCATAAAACATGATTAACAAAATAAATGTCTTTGAATTCCTGTGTATGCTTGTCAATTGTTGTTTTCCTATCTCATTTTGATTATGTAGCAGCGGTGGCTCAGAAAATCCAATTTGCTCTCAAAAAATATATTCTTCATTTTTCTTTTGTGGGGGTGGGGGTGGGGGGTGTCAGTTGAGTTCAGTTACTCTAGTGACTTTTGAAGCAACGGTGCAATGACCACTTTACGTAGGCACAGATATTTATGCTATCTTCATGACGTTGAATTCATCTCCCTCTCCCCACTTTCCCCTTCCATCCAATACTGTAGTGACACAGTGTTTGAATAGCATTTGCATGTGATGGTTGAGAGTGAGTGTGTGTATGTGTGTGAGAGAGAGAAAGAAAGAGAGATGAAACTTGGAGAACAAAAGCAACTGTGTGCGAGAGCATGAAGTGCAATGCAACAAAGTGGACGCCTGCTTATAGTATGCATAGTAAATCTGCAGACATGACATCCATACAGCTTAATCACCTACTCTTTTACATTCAGAATAAACTGTGTTGAAGTATGTCTTCATTATGTAACGGACCATGCTATACTGGTTGTTTTTGGGTTTTTTAATGAACAATGAAAATGCTATTTTTGTGACGATGATTGCTTGCTCTTTCTCTCTCTTGCTGTCATGTTGAGAAAGCTGTGGCATACATGGTTACAAGGTATTTATGTATGAATTTGCTTGAGAATGTTTCGCCTCTGATTGTTTCACCTTTTAAGAAAAATTGATTAGAAAATGTTTTTAAGTTACACTGGATGTGAGAGTGTAATAAAATGTTATTATTGTACATGGTTGTCCAGTGATTTTTTTTTTCTTTTCACACGTTTTTTTCCTTGAGGATGCCCAAGGCAAGAATTGGGATGGGTTTACCCTTGAGTTTCTCTGCTGACTGGCCTACCCCTTAAAATATTCTTCAGTTGTTTACCATCCTGATTTTTTTTCCCCCAGGTGGAGGATATTTTGCTTTATTTTACTTCTGTCATGAGTCAATTTGCACTTTCATTTTTAACCTTGATGATAGAAAATCCACCTTTTCTCTTTTTGCCTAATCACTCGCACATGCACACACATTCTCTCTCTCTCTGGCAAATGTCCTCTTTCTTACTCCCTCCCTCTCACTCATTTTCTTTTCTATTGTTTCCTCCTGCATACTCACTTCATTCGTTGGTTAATTCGGGTTTTATTGTTTGGTTTCTTTTTCTTTTTTGGAGAGGGGTGGGGGGTTCAGATGGATTTAAAAAATAATTAAGGTCTTGCATATGGTTTGCTCCCATACTTGGTTTTCTGGTCTGTTCCAGGTAACTTGTATAGTTTTAGAAGGAGGGGGTGGTGCCAGAGATATTCCTGTAGAAAAAGGTTTATGTAATTTGTGATATAAAGACAAAGTAAGGTAAAGGTGTCCCATAACCTATGTGATCATAGGGGAGTGAGGCATCAGAGACCTCAACTTCTCAAGGGGCCAGCATATTGAGGGCGGCACCCATCTCCTCTCCCTCGCTGCTTTATCTTCCCTAACCCTACAGAGGCAGGCACCCATTTACAGCTTAAGGCACAGAAACGGTTACCCATCCAAGTGGTAACCACGCTCGACGCTGCTTAACCTTAGCTGGGGGAAAGCGAGTGCTCTGACCACTGAGCTATCCCATCCCATATATATATATATATATATATATATAGTGGTCCATACAGGAGCCATCCTTTTACAAATCCATACTTTTTTGAGTGCTAGAGACACACACAATTAAAACTTTGTAGATCTGTACACAGGAAAATTAAGCATATAAATGGCAATTGTGCCATGAAAGAAATTTGTACATCTGAATTTTAATGTTAAATTTTGTTAGTGTCACAGCCATCCCTTTTTTTAATGCAAACCAGCCAAATGTATGACACAACAAAGGACATGCAGTTTTGTATTCTTTTTACTTTATTTTGGGAGGAGGAAGGGGGACTGCAAACTATCCAGAAACAAACTGACCAAAGAGAAACATGGAAGCTACACATTAATGCCATTGCAAGCAATGCGCGAGAGGTGAATGAAAGTATATTTATATACAATGATGTAGCAACAGATAATTGGGAAAGCATATTCGTTACGAAAAAATCGGAACAAATTTTAACATGAAGGTGTCAACACCTTACACAGCAGTAGCAAATAATCTCAGGTAGTTTCTCTTGGCCGATCCATTCACATCAAGTTGTGCACACTATTCACGCATACATAGTAATGCAGATTTAACACATACAATAGTACATTTATGTTAACAGTATGTATATCATGTGAGTATGTTGACTTGCACAATGAACATTCATAATACGATACTTTGAAACACTACGCTGTGCTTAATAAATAGAAATCCTGATTCTCAAACAACTTTGGGAGGGGGGATGGGGGGTAGGATTTACCAAATCTACTAAAGTTGAATAAAAGTCAATCATGACGAGGTTGGACAAGCTTACAAATGACATAAACTGAAAATTATTAGGCAGACTCGGGTTTGGTAGACCAAGTGAAAGCAGAAGAGGTATACATGCTGTCATTTTGTAACATCACCTTGGGATTGGGTGGGTTGGGTTTTTTGGGGATTGTGTGGTTGGAAGGTTGGGGTTAGCATGTATGTTTGTGTATACATGATTTAGCTCTTACTCCTCAGACTGTATGATTCCTACTGTTTACACAATCCCCATCCCAGAATTTGCCTGGTTTTTTTGGTGAATGGAAACCGTAACAATAAAAACAGAAATGCTGACTTGCTCGCATGCTCTGGTCTAAACACAAAAACCAGACCTAAACATGCAGTCACTTGATTTGAAAAGCACACACACACACACACATGCAGATTTGAAGTAAACAAATGTTGCCTCTCCGCACTGCCAAATCAGTTCTGAATACACTGGAATGAAAAGATGGCACTAACTTTTTATTTTATTTTATATTACTCCCAAACAACACTGCCTGTATGAATTTTTGTACCTGTTCCCCATGAATTAACATAGCTGAAGTAGAAGGAAAATGCTGCAACTCTTTCACCAAATATCTTGTGATGGAGGGGTATGGACAGAAAGAAGGAAGACAAACAGGGTTTGGGGGGGGGCAGGGTGGAGTCTCTGCTCAGTGTCTAATGATCGTGTTCACAATCATCTATCTCAAAGCTTGTTTTAGACGGAAACAAAAAACCAAAAATGTTATTTGGCATCATAAACTGTTCAGGCAAGTGTAATCTAGGCCTGCCTTGATATATTGCTCTGTTAGCCAAGAAAAAAATGGAAGCTTTCAGTAGAAAGACGTTGTCCTTTTCTAATAACAAGTGCTCTGTGTTGAAATGTGTGGTAAGAACTACAAAATAATTATTCTATAAAAAAAAAAACTTTTAAAAACCTGTGTTGAAATGCGAGACAAAAACTACACAAGAACTACAAAATAATTGTATCTAAATCTAGTGTGGTGCTCTTGGAAAGAATACTGTTTGTTTTATAGAAACTTCAAACACATCAATAGAAAGGCAGGTACATGATGACCTAACCAGATACACGTTTTACTATTCAGTTTACATGCAGTTATCACAAGCTTGCTTTGTAACTGGTAGATGAAACAATATGCTGCATGATTTACGTCTTTGTTGCAATTGTAAAATGGTCGTGAATGAGGATGAATTACATTTCATAGCAGTGTCCTAAATTTGAAGATATTCTTTTTTTTTTAATGTCCAAGGTCAGTTTTCAATTTGTGTAATTAGTTTTCAATTTGTGTAATTCGCTCAAAGTGGGGAGAACAGTGTGTTTAAAGTTGGAAACATTTATCAAACTGCAAAAGCCTACAAATTTTTTTTATCGATTTACTTATAAATAATGTTGTTATTGATTTATGTATCACCAAATTGGTGTTTGTTGAGTCAGTTAAAAGTGATAGTGCTGAATAGTTTACATATGTGAGTGATGAATAATATTAGAAATCCAGAATATGTGAATAGGTTTTTTTTGGGTTTTTTTCTCAGATGCAGTGTGAGTGTTTTCAGCACAGTAAGAAGTTGATCAGACAAATCCAGCTACCCTTACACACATTTACATTTACCATCTTTTACACTGCTTTTATCAATTTTACAAACCACATTCACAGGTAGCATTTCCATAATACAATTTGATACACAAACGGCCAGAAAATAAACGTAAATCTATATAGAGTGCTACATAATATAGTAGTAATATCATGTTTGTGCACATTTTCACATACCAGTTTAGGAATAAAATGAGCAGGAAAAGGCATCTTTACACATGTGTAAAACATGATCACAATAACTTGTTCGTGCACATTTTAACAAACCCATCAAAGGTGAATGACGAAGAATAGTTTCACAACAGAGAAAAGCAAAAACAAAAAAGAAGAAAAACCCATGTAAAGTCCGTCCATTTTTGGGGGGGAAATGTGTTCATGGCTAAAGCGCTAAATGAAACTGGCCAAGTATTAAAAAACATTTAGTCAAGATACAGCAAGACAATAAATCAAAGGTAAATAAGTAAGTAACGAAAGAAGCCATTTTAACAGCAAAAACTGAAGGCCAAAAGCACTTATTGCATTATTACCTGAACACAAAACGGAACGGAATAAAGATACTGGAATACAAACTTGACTCTCAGGGGGGAAAAAAGACTTAGATATCGTACAATAAAGACTGGAACTGATGTTAAGACACTATCGAACTGAAATTGTGACTAACAGAATAGTGGTGATTTTCATCTTGCGTTTCATGTGTAGTATTCTCGACTTTTACACTTTTTCTCCTGTCACTGTGATGAACAGAGATCCAAAGACTGTGTTGCTTTAAAGTTTGTTAGGAAAGCCATCAAAATTAGCATGGTTATCATAACAAGCTAATGTTTTGGACAGTAGGTTTCACAATATGTCAGGATTATTCAAAATTCACATAACTTTCATGGTTTTAGGTTGCCTTTTGAGCAAAAGCAATAGTGCTGAGAGCAAAATGAAAAGGCTGCCATTTCTACCAACCACATGACTACCAAAATATCAAGAAAAAGATTGTGCTATATATCAAGAAAAAGATCATGCAATATAATTGTAATGGCTCAACAAAGAATGCTCGCTCATACTGGCAACATTCATCTGGGTCCATATAAAGAGGGGAGAAATACCTATGACACTAGTGCTGAGTATTTACCTTTTACACTGGACATGTTCAGACTGCATGCAGGAAAAAAAGTTGATAAAATTTTATTAGAAAAATACATAAGAAATACTAGAAGAATTGTTACACACCTGTTTCTGACATTCAGGGGTTCATCTTTGATTTTTTTTAAAATAATGATATAAAAAAATTGGAAGAAAAAAGAAAAAAAGGCCAACAAAAAACAAACGCAGAAAATGCGTTCTGGTCATTGAAGTAACAGAGATGCCAGACTTCCAGTGGCCCAATCTTGCAACTCACATTCCAGTCAGATTTTCTTATAGATGTGCATGTATCAACACAAAATAAATTACCTCGCACATTATTTACAAACAAATTATATTTCACTTTGAAAATTGTTCAAAAAGTCACAACTGATTGAGGCTGAAGTACTGCACTGAGCAAATTTTGCTTATTTTACACACACACACACACAGAGTTGGCATGTACACTCATTATAAAGAGCAATTTGTCGAAACTCAGAAAGTGATCATTGGATTTATGATTACCATCTGGTTTCTTTTTAAGCTTTTGATGAAATCAAGGATAACAAAAGCGAAGAGCATATAAAAAAAGATCACATCCTCATGAATATGAACAGATCATGAAGCCTTTGTTAAGCAGTATCAGTGCTCGTTTTACTCATTATGAATTACCAAGTCCACGAGTCTGAGATCCATGATTGTTAGACTTAAACATGATATTACATCAGTGATCACAGGTATTGCCAACATGATTTGAGAACTGCTTGAAAACAGAATGACGACGCATCTTTCAGCTTTTTCTGTTTATTTTTTGCCTCAGAGATCAAAACAGTCATCAGCACTTTCAGAACTAATCTGAGACATTTCAGCCAAATCGCTGTGAATCTCTAGCAGACAATGTTGAAAAGGATCCTGTGGAGTCAGTTTAAGAAAGACGTTGTGTGTTGTTTGTCGTTGCTCGTCCGTCTCTGCAAACTCAGCTGAGGATTGTACAAACTTTGACATTAACAGAAAATTATGATCTGTCAGAAATCTGTCGTCTGCTTATGCCCTCCATCTTTTTAATCTAATGACTACTGTATGGAGAGGGGCCATAGCAGAAGCAGCACTACTCACTATATATTTGGCCTGTCTGTATTTTTTAGAGTGCTTGTTGGCGTCTTTCCAATCCTAACCACATTTTTTAATGAAAGCAGATTTTCTGATCACGGAAGTTTAGCAGTATTCAATGATAACGGACCATTTGTGTAGCTCTTTGCTAAATCTTTCTACAGTGAAATATTGGTTTGATCCTTTTATTGCTATGAGAACATTCAGCCAAACTTAGGGTAAAAAAAATACTGAGGCAATGAGTGAACCACAAGCAGGTCTCACACACACTCTCACACACACATACACGTAATCTGAAAAAAGTATAGAAACTTATTGCCCTTCATCCGCTTACTGTTATCCCATTATTCATTCTCCTCTTCACCCTTCACCATTAGCACAAAACTCTATAGTTTGGAAACAGCCACCCACCTTCTCTCCGGGAGAACAGAACTACATGGAACATACAGATGAAGCTCTCCATGCCATTTTAGGTCTGCCCCCTTACAGCTGTCCGTAAATACATAACCCATACATTCTTACTGGAATGAAGTGCAGCCGCTTCCTTCTCTCTTTCTTCGCAATGACATTCTTTCAAAAATTGCAAACAAAAAGTGTGTTTTCAAAATTTGGTTACGTGTGACATAGAGAAAATGAACATTCCAGAATATAAAAATGCGTTGGAAGTAATATACTCCAGACTACAGAAGTGACAAGATGTAATATTGGAAGTAAACGGTCAAAACTACAAAAGTGACAAAGTGTAATATTGGAAATAAATGGTCCAGACTACAATAGTGACAAAGTGTAATATTGGAAATAAACACTTCACAATACAAAAGTAACAAAGTGTGATTATTGGAAACAAGTAACCCAGAAAAATAACAGTAACAAAGTGTGATAAAATGAGAAACAAATACACCAAAATACAAAACAAAGTGTGACAGAATAAATACCCCATAATACAAAAGTAACATAAAATGCAACATATAGAGGGGGGAAAATCACAACAGAATACAAACTAAAAATCCTCTATTCTGGCACAAACAATGTAGACCTATGTGTATTCGCATCGACACACACAACATTGTTTGAATATCTCAAATATTCCCTTAACATTGCACTTAAACACACTCACTATTTGAGTGCACTTCCAAAGCCAACATCAACAAAACTTATTTTAAGATCATATTTCTGTCTCATAGTGAACCTGAAACAATATCATCATCGTCGTCGTTAGATGTGAATTCAATATCCATTCTACACTGGGAAAAAAGCAGATAGTGCATCTCGCTATTGACTCTTACTGCAATCAATGTCTTAACTAACATGACTGGTTTAACAAGAGAGGTCACTGGTGGCGGTTTCCCACCCACCAACCCCCTCCCTCCCTCCCTGACTTTAGTGGTGATAACCCAAAACTAAAACGTACTGTATTGTTTAGTATTGTATCATATACCACTGTCGGTCATGGTAGATTTCTCTGTGAGAAATACAGGCTGTTCTCCCTGGATAGAATGGGGTATTTTTTGTTGCTGGTTTTGTTTTGTTTTTTAAAAAAATAATTTTGTCCGTTTCTATGTGACTGTATCTGCCCAACTACCCCAGCCCTCCACCAACCCAGCAGTGACAGTGAGCAAGGTTCTTAGTCTGTCTTCGAACATGTGGACTCTCACTGCACCCTTTCTGCTGTAGAGACAGTGTTGTTTATGAAACTAGGGAGGAAAAAACAACAAACTTGCTAGCTTTCAGCCTAATTCGTAGCATTGGCTTTTACCCAAGCTTAAAACAAAAACATACACACGGGGACTGGATGTATAAAAAAAAAAAAGCACATGAGTGCTTATTCCATTATCCTTGAAATTGAAGAATAAAAGAAAGAAAAGAAAAGAACTTGGTTACTATACTAATAGGATCAGAGAAGGGAGATGACAGAAGGAAGGGAGGGTGAAAGAGGACAAGGTAGAGAGAGTGAGAGATCAAGAGTGAGCATCGCTTCACAGTGATATATTATTTTTTTTTTTAAATTAAAAGAAAGCGTACATTCAAAAAAGTATGTGTAAAATGGTTACCAAGAGAAAAAGAGAGATACAAAAAATACGAATCGTAAGATACCGACTTACAGATCTCTTACCCCTTCCCACCAAAGAGCACAAAAAAAGCTATTTCAAATATATTACTGTTGTTATATAACTGAGTGTTGATTCTAAGTCCTTTATTCTCCAGTCTTTGGCTATTTACCCATGGCTACTGTCATAACTTGATTGTCAACTGGTACTGAACTGATTCCCTATTGAAAAAAAAAAGCAGAAGAACAGTGATCAATAAAAACAATACTGGCACACAAGCAGCAAAGAGTCTTGATCAAGCTACGTCAGTAAATGCAGTTCACATGATGTGCACAATACGAACATCACACATCACAACAAGGCAGCAACAGCTTTTACAGGGCTAGAGCTAAACGGAGGGGGGAAAACTGAAGAAAAAACAACAACAGAAACCATCAAACTTCAGTGAGTATTGAAATAACAAGACTAAAATGTTAGTTCCAGTCAATAAATCAAAACAAAACTGAAGAAACAAGCGACTGCTGAAGCACAAAAGTCTTATAAGCATCCTAGAATATTGTGAGCATTTCACAACCAACATGTACAAATGTGGATGCCATTCCTCGTCTTCACCGATTTTTCTCATCAAATATCAGTCACCCACCACACAACAAAAACGAATCAGCCTCAGAGTTGTATAAACCAAAATCAATGTTTTCAGCTGAAATACTCCAACCTGAGCAGTGTATCATCACCGAACTTATCTAACGTTTTGATTATCGATCGTCAAATGGTAGTATGTTTGAGGGGCTTTTCTGCATAATATTTTATGATATTTAACTCGACACTATCAGATTTTTTTCAAATTTTGTTCTGATACAAAAAATAACATCGAAGCACAACTACTGTGTTTATTCATTTAGCAAACAGAAAAAGGGAGAAAAATAAGTGTGCTAAGAAAAAGTTGAACAGAAGAGAACAGTTAGCACCAATGACAAAAAGGTGAATGTGGCCACAGCCTGTGCCAATGATAAGAGCATCTGGGTCTTTCCTTTCTACACACACACACTTGCTTTCAGTCACATTCTTTTTTTCATCTGCCTCCCCCACCCCTTCAGAGCTCATATTTCAATCACTCTTACACTCAACATTCTTTCCTTTAATTTTTTTTCTCGCTTTTCTTTTTCTTTTTATTCATTCCTAAACCTCCTCTTCAGTAGTATCAACATTCCTGCATTCATCTCAATTTCTGTTCCATACTTGTGTTCAGTCCGACACACAGAGACAATACCAGTGTTTTTCTGAAATCCTTGGTCCCTTGTAACTCAAAAGCAGTGAAGTTTTCAGCCTCAAAAGGCATACTCCCACTTCATTCCATTTCAACTTAGATTTTTGCTCAGTATGAGAATCAATGTAATGATAGCTTGCCTGTCATTAAAAAAAAGCAGAAACATCTCTACTATATTCGTCCGTTCTTTCCATCTTCATATTCTTTCATGTACTCTCCACTAAGTTTTCAACTGAAAAAAACAAAAAAAACAACAATAGCAGTAAAGTCTGCACAATTTATTTATTACATAATAAATACTGGCACTAGCAATCTCCAGCAACATGTTACAAAATCAGTTCGTTACAAAATCAGTTCGTAACATCAACAAAAACAACACACTCTCATTTTGTTTTTGTTTTTTTCCCTCCCCTTCTCCAAAAAACAGGCAAACCTTTGGAACACGACTCCCAGCTGCACACAGTACTGCACATTCTTTTCCGAGCGCTGCTTTCCAAACGGAATAAGTTAACAGTTCAAGAAAGCGAAATAACATACCGAAGATAATAAAGTTTCATTTCCAAATGAGGTGATGAAAAATGGCAAGTAACTAACGATGACAGATGCTGACTCATAAATACTTTTTTTGTTCTTCCAACACCACCTTTCTCTGGTGACAACCGACGACCACCGTCTCTAACAAAACCACCTCGTCTTACCCTCGTTACTAAAACTAAGAGAGCCTGCTAGTCTGTCCACTGCTAAAACTGGCCCCCCACCGTGAGCACGTCGAAACACACGTCACACACGCGAGCGGGTTTGGCCAGGCCGAACTTGACGATGGGCATGTCCTTCCCCGAACACTTGGAACACAGCAACCGCCCGCAGTGTCGGCTGAAAGACAAACACATGTAAAACTTGTCATCAAGCCACTAATATCTAATATCACTGAAAGTGAACAGACGTAAAATCGAAGACAACAACAACAACAACATCATCAATCCACTGTCCAAAAACTGGCTCAAAGTATGGACAGTTTTAGAGTCTTTAAGTTTTGTTGTATGTTTTGTTTTTAAAAGAAGTATTGGTAGAAATCTTGACTAGGTTAGCAATCTAGGAAAGGATGTGAATAAGCTCTGACTGATTAAACTAGGTCTTTTTGTTTATGTGCTCCTAACACTTTCTACTTTTCTTAGATTATGTTTCAAGTTCTATGAAGAAAAACCAACCCTCAAACTCATACATAAGCATGGAAGAATCATTTTATGTATAGAAAACAAGAGTTGTGTGACTGAATGGGTGACGGATATATATATATATACAGCTGAAAGGATATCTCGCTCACACACACACTGTGAAACATACAATACTTCATCCCAAAAAATTTTTTTTAATAGATACAAAATAAAAATATCAGAATTTTTGTTTTTTTAAACTTCATCAAAACATGTTTTTATCTTTTAAGTAAAGCGTTTTAGTCTGACATTCTAACGGAAACCAGTGTAACATAACAGCAAGAATCATTTTATTTTTACAGAACAAGAGTTTTGTGACTGAATGGGTAACAAATATTTGGATATATGGCTGGAAAGATATCACACACACACTGAAACACATAAGACTTCAATACTTCATCAAAACATGTTTTTCTCTCTGACTAAAGTGTTTTACTCGTGACATTCCTATTGGAAACCAGTGTACCACACAAGCACAGGGTCAGAGTGTATGTACAGAGACTGGTGTGGGTGGAGAGACAGCAGCCACTTACCAGTGATGTTTGCGGGTTTTGATAGAGAACTTGGTGCTGCACTCCAAACAAACCTCCCCTTCACTCCATGGCGGTTCCTTGGACAGCATGTCTGTCGGCACACACACACACACGCACACAAACTTATTCACAAATGTGCATATATGATACACAGAGCCACACACAAACACAAGAAACATAGACATGCACACACAAATATTACACACACAAACTTATGCATAAATGTGAATACATTATACACTGAGCCACACACAAGTAACACAAACAAACATGCACAAGCAATATCACAAATATCACACAAGCTTATTCACAAATGTGCATACATTATAGACAGAGCCACACACAAGTAACACAAACATGCACACACAAATCACGCATACACTATTCCGACACTCAAACACAACCCATGAGACATTCACACAAACTGGTATCCTGGTATATATATATATATATATATATTTTTTTTTTTTTTTTTTTTTAACTTAATTACACATAATTTCCACACACACTCGTGCAACCACTTAGCATCCCATTACTTTTCTCTCTTGAACAACCACTCAGAAATAAATAACACATTCTAATGTACACATATGCCACAAATAAAAGTTCTGGAAAACCATTCTATTATTACTCCGAGTTCTTTCCCCACTTACTTCCGTATAGGCACAGTCTAACTCTCAGTGTCACAAAAGTCACTGTTTCTAATTAATATAACTGCACTGTTTGTTTGTTTTTTATTACTCCAAACTAAATGCATATTTTGAAATGAACCTTTTCAATAAAGGGGCTTTGGCCTTTATAAGAATAAAAATCATGACTCGACTCTCTGTCACAAAACACATGAATGCCTAAACCATACACAGCACACACACACACACATGTTCACCTAAGAGTTTGAACAGGAGCTGACGGGTGGCCACAGGAGCGTTGAAGATGCTGAGTCCTTGTTTGTTGACAGTACCAAGACATGCCCCGGCCCTCACTAGGGCTCGACACAATCCTCCATTTCCGTTAGAATACGCCAACAGCAATACTGCAACACACATCCACACTGCCTGATCTAATACTTGCGATTTATAAAAAAATGCTAATCGTTGAGTAATATCTGCAGACGTAATGTGAAATGATCAATAGTTTATTCCCAACTGAGAGGGTGGAGACAGCAGGGGCAAATCAAGAGTCAATCAAGAATCAAAAACTTTATGGCCATTAAGTCAGAACAAGACTTATTTGACACCAAACATAATCGACATTTCCTAAAAGATGTAGATTCTTAGATTTATGTATTTTGTCTATGCTCTGGCTCTTCTGGAAAAAGAATCATGCACATATGTGTGTGTGTAGGATGAAAGCAGTTGATCACAAGGGGGGGGGGGGGGAGGGTTGCGGTGTCGTTTTTAACCATCTGAGTGCGACTAGTATAGACAAGTTTACATACATATCTGTCAAAGTTGTTGATGCTCAAATTGTCCGACTCTTTCAAATGAATTTCATTATGAGATAAATCATAACTCCTGCGGGGATTCTGGGGGATTTTTTAGTATAAACAGCTGCAAATTCTATACTAGAAATTTTCCCTTTTTTTCTTTTAGAATAAACAGCTTCCTCACCATCTGCAAATTATGTACTAGAAATTTTCCCTTTTCTATCACTCTCTTTGCTTTGGTCTTTTTTCTTCTCTCTCTGTTGCCTATTTTCTGCCTGCCCTCTTCCTTCTCTTCCCTCTTTTCAAGGAAATCTGACAAATATCTTCTGGCACCCCTTACACGAATTTTTTCATGAGCTGCCTTGAAGTTAAAACACGTCAGCTGAGGCCAGCGGGCAGAGTTACAGGCAGAGTACTCCACCTAACGGGACCATAAACTTGCGCACAGTTAAATCCTGTTCCGCTTTTCAAAAGAGTAGGCCATTGTGTGCCGGTGGGAACAGATGACAAAATTGTCAAAACCGCATACACACGGGGGCTGGATGTAAAAAAGCACATGAGTGCTTATTCCATTATCCTCAATATAAAAGAATAAATAAATTTTTTTTTTAATTAAATAATGAAATATATGTTACCCAACTTGTTACTTGGAGAACAGTTGTGTAACCCTCTTGGTCAAATGGCCTGCGTAGGTAACGGCAACAGATTGTTTCAGTTGTGATCCCACCCCCCACCCCTCCTTCACTGTATCCTACCCCTGCTTTCTTCTGAGCCCCCTCCTCACCTGTGTTGCCCTCTGCATCGGGTCTGTCTATCGGGTATTCCGGCATGGTCTCTCGGAACAGCTCAAACATGGCGGCAGCGTTGTCTTTTCCGTACTGGCCCAGAATGTGCAACGGGTTCTGACCCCTGAAACATAAGGGACGCACTGTGACTAAGAGACCTTAAAGACATACAGAATCTACACACACACCCCCTACCCTTTCTAAGCAGCATTACTATTGTCTGTCCCTCTCTTTCTTATATGCAAGAAACTTTCAAAATTTTTACCAGGAAGACTAAAGAAGACTAAAGCGCTTTGATTTGTTTACTTTACAAGATTCAGCGCTATATAAATTCCATACATTATTATTATTATCATTATACAGGAAAGTGAATGAACCCCTGACTGATAAATTTGGAAAATAAGCAATGTAGAATTCAATGTTATGACCCTTATTCCCAATATAGCTGTTGTACACAAATAACAAACATTACAGCAATAACTTTTTTTTTAAATGAAAATAATTTTTTTTTAAAAATTATATATATATTATATATATAAACCACCACTTCATAAAAAGAGCAATGAACTTCGTAGTGGATGGAAAGAGACCAAAGGAAAGACCTTAGCAAGACCTGGGCTGCCTGTATTGCAGTTGATCTCAGAGAAAGGGGCATAAATAAAGGAGGAAGCTCAAAACAGAGAGAGATGGAGAAGGCTCATCAATGTCAAACCTCCCCTGGGAGAAACATAACAAAAAAGGAAGAAGAAGATATAAGTTAAAAAGGGCAAACATGGGGGGGAAGTTTGGCCATAAATACTACTAAAATGAGCAAAAGGAAAAAAAGAGGGGTGGGGGGAAGGATTGTGTGTGAGGCACTCACTTGGCATTAGTGGCCTCAGCGTTGATGTGACTCTCCGTCAGTAAGGTTTTCACAGTGGCCAGGTTGCCCTGCTGTACGCACACATGCAGAGCTGCACACACACACATGCACACACACATACACACACACACATGCACACACACACACACACACACACACACATGATTAGTTTTGTAACACAGTATGACGTTTAACAATCACTTTTCATAGTAATTACCTTATTGCTGCCAGGGTTGATGCGCTAAATGTAAGTTGCACGTAGGATCTCTTCTTTAATGAACACATCTTTATTTTGTTTCATTTTATCTTATTCTTAAGGATAATGGAATAAGCACTCATGTACTTTTTTTTAAGTCCAGTCCCTGTGAGTATGCGGTTGTGTAAATTTTGTCATCCATTCTTACCAGCACACAATGGCCTACTCTTCTGAAAAGCGAATCAGCAAGACTAGCACCCAAACCACCACTCATGGGAATCAAACTTCTTCTTCCTTGTTTGTCATGTTTCTCCCAGGGGAGGTTTGACATTGATGAGCCTTCTCCATCTCTCTCTGTTTTGAGCTTCCTCCTTATTTATGCTGCCCCTTTCTCTGAGATCATCAGCAATACAGGTAGCCTAGGTTTTGCTAGATGGGAATCAAACTGATAACCTTTAGTTCTCTAGATGGGTTAGACATCACTGGACAACAGATCCATCACGCGCACAGAAAACTTTCAGACCGAAGACCGAAAAGAACAGACAATGAGAAACAGACGAAGCAAAAACAACAAAATCTTGTAAACCTTAAAGCATGTATGACAAGAAATGTATAATTTTTAAGCAAAACTTTAAAATACATAGGGCCGACTTAGGGGAGAAGGACATGTGCAGAGGGTTGTTTTATATTTATTTGTGTGCCCTCATGAGGGATCTTGGGCCAAGTTTTCCATTATATAATATTACTGAGATTACAATCAGCAAGAATTAATTTCTGTTCAAAGTAGAAGCCAGTTCAAACTACAAGCTCAAGGACCTACCATTGTTGAGATTCTCGTCGACGGCATCAACGTCGACGTTGTTTTCAATGAGGATGGAGACGATGGGGGAATGGTCCCGCACAGCCGCCAGATGTAACGCCGTCTCCCCACTCTGCGTCTTCTCGTTCACTGCCGCTCCAGCCAGCAACTGGTTACCAACATTCGTCATTGCTTTTAAACTACCCATGAGTATTTGTTGTTAACAATAATAATAATAATAGTAATAATAATAATGTATGGAATGTATATAGCGCTGAATCTTGTAAAGCAACAAATCAAAGCGCTCAGATGACATTTTTTGAAAAATTTAAATATCGAGGATAACGGAATAAGCACTCGTGTGCTTTTTTTAACATCCAGTCCCCATGTGTATGCAGTTTTGTAAATTTTGTCATCTGTTCCCACTGGCACACAATAGCCTACTCTTTCGAAAAGCGAAACAGGATTTAATGTGTGCGCACAATGTTCTGCATGCGTTTGCACATGGGGCCTCGGTTTATAGTCTCAACATAACAAAGCTTCCAAAAATGGCCCACATATAACCATGACAGTAAATTTCTCAGAGTGATTTAAGGAAACGTATGCAAATATCTGCCCCTTTTTTTGTGCAAGTGTGTATACCAGGGAGGGCACATTAAGGGCAGAAGGGGCCAATGGAGTTTGGATATATGTGCAGGCATCTTTTTGTGGAAGCAGTTTTGTGTGCATGTGGGAGTAGATATATATCTATAAATAGATAGATAGATTTGCTCTTTGTTGTCGAAAGCTGTTTGCAAATTTATTGCACTATATAGAAATGTCAAAAAGGGTATCTACACACACACACACACTTTTATCATAAGCATGCATGTGCATCTCCACACACGCACACAAAGCAAACCAACAAACAAAAATTTTCTAATATTACTCTTTGATTAACATCAACATAACCCCCCCCCCCCCCCCCCCCCCCCCCCTCCCTTCCACTATACTGCACTTACACTAATCCAGCATTACCATGACGAAACTACACACAAAAATAACACCACCACTGCCACATATCCACCAACCAGATTCCTGACGATGATCTCTGATCCCGCCATCACTGCCAGATGCAGAGGCGTCAGATGATGCTGATCTTGCGTACGCGAGTTGACGTTAGCGTGCACGCTGATCAGAAACAGCACGCTCTCAATGTCCGATTTCTGAATGGCCGTGTGAAGGAAATTGCGCCCTCTGTTGTCCACCTGCCCACAATTGGTTTTTATGTGTTCTTAAAAGTTTGTAATTGGTAGATATAGGGGTAGGTGTGTGTGTAAGTGTGCGTGCATGTAGGACACTGGGATATGCATCAATATGTACAAAGGTAAACAAACTCATGAAGGCAGAATGTAAAATAGGATCTCTCTCTCTCTCTTTCTTCTCACTCTCACACACAACACACTCATGTTCACACATTCCTCAGCAACATTATTTAAAATCTTGTATGTTCTCTGAATTTACACTTTAAAAAATATCACACTAACAAACCTAGTAATCACAAAATATCTAAAGTAAAAAATATATATAATCCAATTACCTTTACACATATTCTGTTTGTCTTCATGATAAATAATAATAGCTGGTCATTTACTTTTTCTATGGCTCAGAGCGCAGGACACAATATATATATTGTTTATTTTTAAAAGTCTTCCCTCCTTCCTTACTCACACACACACACACACACACATACACACACTCTTCACTTTCACTCACACACACACTTCTCTCTGTCTCTGACTCTCACACAGACAACACACACGTCACTTTCACACACACACACACTTCACTTTTACACACACACTTCTCTCTGTCTCTCACACAGACAACACACACTTCACTTTCACACACACTTCTCTCTGTCTCTCACACAGACAACACACACTTCACTTTCACACACACTTCACTTTCACACACACTTCTCTCTGTCTCTCACACAGACAACACACACTTCACTTTCACACACACACCCACACACACACTTCACTTTCACACACACACTTCACTTTCACACACACACTTCACTTTCACACCCACACTTCACTTTCACACCCACACTTCACTTTCACACACACACACACTTCACTTTCACACACACCACTTCACTTTCACACACACACACACACACATACATACACACACACTTCACTTTCACACACACACACTTCACTTTCACACACACACACACCCACACTACCCACCCACACACTCACCCACACCACCCACCCACACCCTTCACTTTTACAACACACACACACACACACACCTGCTCTGCAGCGGTGGGCTCCCTATCCAGGATGGCCTGAGCAGCGCGGTTATTGCGCGTCGTCATGGCGGCGGCAAAAGGCGTGTGGCCGCTGCGATCTTTCAGCGTCAGGTTGAGGTTGGGGTGAGACAGGAGCAGGGAGATAATCACAGGGTGCTGGTTCTCTATGGCTAAGTGGATCGGGGTCTTGCCCTCCGCGTCCTGATCGATCACAGGAATCCAGATTTTTTAGTTTAGACAGATTTATATTAAACATAATACAGATGTTTGGGTGTGTGGGTTTTTTTAACATAACACATATCTATATGAACAACAAACAGCAGGGGCACAGCAACAACAAGCTTAAAACTGACATCATGCTTAAAAAAACATTGCTATCATAATGAACGGATGACATGACAGTTGTCATCTTTATGCCAATACTCAGTGCTGTTATCGTTGTTATTTCCTTCATCATTTTTACACAAAGAATTGAATTCAGGGAAGGGGGGTGGACAGTATCAGATGAGTAAACGAATGTTATCTTTGCTCAAATGTTGTTTTCAATCTGAAAGATGTGAAAATGTAAGAACAAATATAAAAGAAAGGGTAAAAAAGAAAGACTGATTCTGGATCCAGTCACAGAAATCATAGAAAAAAAACTGACCTTCAGGGATTGATGCTAGCATCGTATTTAGACATTTCTTTACACATTATTATTTTTCGTTTCAAGAGGCTTGCGCTGAAATTAGAATGTGTCAGCTAAGGCCAGCGGGCAGACCCCCTGCAGAGTGACAAGCACAGGAGAAGACCTGGCACTACATATCCCTCCCAGTAAGAGAACACAGAGAAAGAGAGCAACAGAGAGAGAGCAAGAGAGAGAGGAGAGAGCTGGGCTGTAGCCAGGAGAGGTGACACGAACAGAAGACACAGAGAAGAACAAGCTGCTGGGAGGCCCATCAGCCAGAGGTGTCGGCAGACCCTGGGCATACCTGGGAGTTGACCTCGGCGTTGTGCTCCATCAGGGCCTGAACGATCAGCTCCAGACCCCAGCTACAAGCCAGGTGCAGCGGACACTGCCCATCCCTGCAGCAGCATCCATCATCATCATCAGCTTTTGGGGCTAAAACTGATGTTGACTAGTACTCTTACCCTATCAGATGATTTACAGCTTTTGTGCTAAAAATCTATTTTTGCTTACTATAGCTGATGATTTAAGTAAAGTATATGATGTTAAATAAGTTGTTTTTTTTCTCGAATTTATGTCTGGCTGGGAAATTTATTTCATCAGATGATTTCTGGCAAGGTTTACGATTCCAGGGTGGGTTTTCTTTCAAAATTTTCGCTTGGTTAACTTACCATGTCAGATGAAAAATGGTTAAGTATATGATGACATTTTTCTCTCTCCAAAATTTATGTTTGGAGTAAAGCTGCTAACCCCATCAGATGACTTACAATGATGTATATGATACTAAATAACTTGTTTCCAGAAGTGGAGTTTGGTTACAAGAATTACCATTGAAATACCGTCGTCTATCCCTTATCACTTAGACACCATCGCTCTCTCTCCTTAGCTTACGGATGTGGTCTCATCACTTTGTAGTCAACACTGAGAAAACTGAAAATCTTATCTCAACACCCACCCCCCACCCCTAAAAAAATGTATAAGTTCCCTGGACAACTAAACAAGATTTACAGAAAGCACTTTCTTTCTAAACTTGAAGCAACAACCCTTACTCAACTGTTATTTAACTGCTGAAGCAAGAATTCCTACTCTAACAATCGTTATATAACCGCTCACACACACTTTGCTCTCACACAAAACAACACATAATAAAAAAAACCAAACTTGTCTAACTGTCTTAAATAAAAGATTTTTTTAACACTTATACGACAGCATGGACATGATAACGATGACTGTGATCATAATACCGATACTGAAGATGACAGCAATAACAAAACAGCGTTGTTAGTAACTACGGCCCTCACCTTGCCTCTTCACCCCCCTCACCGCTGGGCCCAGGGCGTCTGGGACTGTTCAAATCACAGCGACTGCAACACACCCAACCACACCCCTCAACCTCACTCCCCTCAACCTCACTCCCCTCAAACCCCCATCCCTTAGTAGGCCACACTGCACCCATCCATCCAGCCTCTTCTTACTTTAACAGAGAACAACAAAACTGAGACTTCAAGTCAAAAACTAAAATAATAGTTGTCAAAACTTATAGCTGTTCAAAGTCTGAAGGTTTGAGTTATCTTAAGTTTTGAATTATCTTTAGTTTATTACATTTTGTTTAAGGGGGAAATGCATTCTTTTGAAGAGTTTATTGGGTTGTTCTTTTTTAAAAAGAGCTTTCATGAGAGATGGATATGTCTCTAGAAGCAGTCAAAGTGAAAATGTAGTTCCTACAGATTCCATTCTGGAGTGTGTGTGTGTGTGTGTGTAGATTGGGGGGGGGGGGGGGGGAGGAATGAATGAGTGAGTGTGTGCATATGTGCTGGCAGGTATGCAAGCATGGTGCTGTTTTAGTGATTCTATCTTTTATGCCTTCTTTTAACAACTCATTCTGACTGTGTTAGTGAAGCACATAGCAGCTGAACTTACTGCAAGAAATATTCAAAACATTCAAAAAGGTACAGTGCTTGTAAGACCATAAAGCCTGGCATACAAATCCACATATTCTTTGAAACATGGCATATCTGATGCTTGTGAGCTTGAACACACACACACACACACACACACACACACCAACCACACACAGTTCATCATCACACAGCCCTGACAAGACATAACAGACACATACTGACCACATCACCAAACACAACTCTCACACCGACAAAATCGAAATGAACACACTACAAGCTTACCGTCAACAATCCACCAGACGATTATTCACACAATCACTTTAAACCCCTGTCCAGCACCTCAACAAAACAAGATTAACATCAAACACTGGTAAATATCATTTCCACAACCGGTAACCACACAAGAGTTGAAGCAGCTTGCAGTGTACACCAGAGGCAAGCAAACACTGCACCCTGCAGCGCATCTGCAGCCACACACACAGGGAGGGAGGGAGGGAAGGGCGATGTATACCTTTTGATGAGGAAACAAGCCACAGCCTCGTTGTTTTCGTCGATGGCACGATGGAGCAGGGTCTGCTGACAACCGCTAGGGCCTTGGGACCACAGGTTGACGTCACACTTGTGATGCACCTGTGACACGCACATAATCACTGTTGGTAGTCTTGTACACTTCACTGCTAGCAGTCTCATACCTAACAGTCTCATACCTAGCAGTCTCATACACTTCACTGCTAGCAGTCTCATAGCTAGCAGTCTCATAGCTAGCAGTCTCATAGCTAGCAGTCTCATACCTAACAGTCTCATACCTAGCGGTCTTATACCTAGCAGTCTCATACCTAGCGGTCTTATACCTAGCAGCCTCATACCTAGCAGTCTCACACCTGGTAGTCTCATACCTAGCAGTCTCACACCTGGTAGTCTCATACCTAGCAGTCTCATACCTAGCAGTCTTATACCTAGCAGTCTCATACCTAGCGGTCTCATACCTAGCGGTCTCATACCTAGCAGTCTCATACCTAGTAGTCTCATACACTTCACTTGGCCCAGGCTAAAAGCTGTGTCAGTTCTTGATGTCAGCTAATTGCCAAAGCCTACATTAGAATGTTGTTATGTTGTAAAATGTTGTGTTGAGACTGCCTTCAGCCATGACAAGCTCTTAACGTAACAACCTGCACTCTCCTTTACAGGAGAAAAATCCAGAAGTTGGAGTATAACTGCCTATATGGCGAGGTACTTAAAAACAGTCATACACACAAACTTCTCATTCAGTGGGCAGTTTCAATCTCACAGTGATTCTCAGGTGGGATGAATCAGAGTGCACATTCTGGGTGACCCCTAGAGTGTTAAGCTGGGGAACACACAACAACAACATGCACTTCTTTGCTAGTAGTTTCATGACTAGTCATCCCATGCATTTCACTGAGCACTCATTGTGTCATACATTTCACTGCTAGTATCCCATACAAACACACTGGAGGGCCCACACACTATTGACACACCCTGTACATGCTTCCATGAGACACCCACACAAACACATACACAGAATCTTTTGCTATACAATATAGCTCTATCAGCCATCACAGAACTGACACTGTCAAGTAGAGCTTGAACTAGTTTTTAAAAACAAGCAACAACAAACAAAAACAGAAATAAAAAAACAAAATCTGCAGTTTCCTGTCCTTCGTTTGCACACACACACACACACCTGAGTATGTATACACACAAACACACATATTATGTGCACAAAATGTACACACACACTCACACATACACACAAACACAAAACCTAACCCTAGCATCACACCACCACAGCGACTTTGATTCTCCCTCTAATACTACACCTATCTAGCTATAAAAAAAATTTTTTAAAATAAAAAAAAGAAAAAAAACAACAACAACAAAAGACGTTAACTCGGTGTACACACCAGAATATGCGCGATGTCCTCCTGCCCAGTCTCCAGAGCCTGCCACAAGGGGCAGTTACCCTCGCTGTCCAGCACGTCCATGTTGGCTCCTCGCTGACACAGCGTCTCTACGATCACCGGCAAGTGCCGCGTGATCGCTCGCTGCAAGGGCCGTAACTTGTCTGGGGACCTGAAAAAAAATGTGGGAATGATGGCTCCATGAATAAAACTGAGCTTTAGCATGTTGACAGTGACTTTAAAACAAATTTTGTTAAAAAATAGCTGAACTAAGTATGTGTCTGTGTGATATTGGATCAAATGATATAAAAATGCAGAAAAATTACTTTAAAAAACAATTATGATTGTTATTATCATTAGTGTACTAGTACTACTACTATAGCTCAACCATTTCTTCTTCTTCTTCCTTTTTTGTCATGTTTCTCCCAGGGGAGGTTTGACATTGATGAGCCTTTTCCATCTCTCTCTGTTTTGAGCTTCCTCCTTACTTATTCCCCTTTCTCTAAGATCATCTGCAATACAGGCAGCCCAGGTCTTGCTAGGTCTTCCCTTTGGTTTCTTTCCATCCACTACAAAGTCCATTGCTCTTTTTATGATGTGGTGGTCTGCTTTCCGTTGAACCATTTGCTAAAGCCATATTACTTGACATCATCACCACATCAATTCAACCGATAACAACAATTAACTATGTTAGATAGATCAACCAGGCACAGACAACAAAAGTCCTTTCAGTTGCTGACGCAAGCTATGTGCCAAAGCCTATATCAAAATACAATGTTGTAAAACATTATGTTGAAAAAGGTCTTCAGCCATGACATACTCTTAGCATAACAACTTGCATTCTCTGTTAAAGAAAAGAACATTCTCTAAAGTTGGAGTATGGTTGCCTAAGTGGCAAGGTACTTGAAAAGAGTCATAAACACAAACTTTTCATCCAGTGTGTACTTTTCAATCTCACAGAGATTCCCAGGTGGGATGAGTGAGCGAGTCAGGGTGCATGTTCTGGGTGTGACCCCACAGGTGTTAAGATGGGGAATGCGCAAAACAACGACATAAACACACGCTTGATTACAAAAGTAACAAAAATTATATAAACACATACTTTATTACAACAACATGCTTTATTAAAAACTGAATAACGTTACAGCACATCAGACGGACAAGCCCTAACTACATTACACTACACAAATCACTCCACCCACACTAAACCAACACCACCACATAACCACCATACACACCACACCAACCAACAATGCACACCAACACCACACTATGCCACACCACACCCCATCACAACACACCACACCAAACAACACCACCCACACTCCACTCCACACCACACCCACACCAACCACACACACACTCCAACACACTACTTCCACCACACCACACACCACTCCACACACCCCTCAACTCCACATACACAGCTTCGATATCCGCATGGTGCTCGATGAGGAAGAGGGCGCTGATGGTGTCCTGTTTCTCGATGGACTCGTGCAGCAAGGTCATGCCCGCGGAATTCCGCTCGTTGATGTTGGCGCCGGCAGTCAGAAAGGCGGCAGCCGTGTCATGCAGACCTCCCCACAGCGCCAGTCCCAGCACCGTCTGCCCCTCCGAGTCCTTGAGGTTGAAGCTTGGCACCACTCGCATGTTGTCCGAGCTCTGCTGTACCTCCACTGCCAACAGGATTAACGGCGGAATAATAACGTCGGTGAACTTCTCCTTCTTCACTGAATGCTCGGACAGAACTATTGTTATAATAATAATAATAATAATGTATGGAATTTATGTTATCTGTCGTATGAGTGAAAGCATGTTGTGCTGCCGTTAAGTGCCTGACAAAGTCAGGCCCAGCACATCCGATTTTGGTGTGGGAAAGAACGTCTTTTAAGTATTTTTTGGAAAAATTAAATATATCAGTCTTAAGTAAATTGGTAAAGAATAATAAAAGGAGAGGGGATGAGACAGCTCAGTGGTCAGAGCACTTGCTTTCCCCAAGCTAAGGTTAAGTAGCATGAGTGTGGTTACTACTTGGATGGGTGACCGTTTGCAAATCTTGGCTTCAGTATAGTCCTCCAGTTCACCCAGTGGAAAATGGGTATCTGCCCTCTTTAGGGTCAAGGAAGGTAAAGCAGCGAGGGAGAGGAGATGGGTGTCACCCTCAATATGCTGGCTCCTAAAGAAGTTGAGGTCTCTGATGCCTCACTCCACAATGACCACATAGGTTATGGGACACTTTTACTTTTTTTGTGTTTTAACCTTTTCATGGAAAGAAGGTTGAGATATGTTTTCAACTTATTTTGAATTTGATTAAATTTCTAGAAACAAAATTTTAAAGGAAAATAATTTACATTTATTGAGATATATACAGGTCAAGTAAACTTGTAAAATAAATTGTTCTTTAAACACTGAAAATGTTACCGAAAATGTTTTTAGTTATTCTGAGTCGGCATAAGTCTTTAGAGTATCTTGGTCCATTTGAAACTTTTTTTTTTCACTTTTAAATGCTAACCTGTAAACTGTCTGTGCTGTGTTATGTTATAAAATATATAGATAAAAAGCTTTTTAAAAAAGTATTTGGAGTAAGATTCAAAATAAAATTTTATAGATTCAAGGCTAGAATTGTCATGTTTTACTTTTAAAATTTTTTATTTGTTTCAGAATAATGGAATAAGCACTCATGTGCCTTTTTACATCCAGTCCCAGTGTGTGTGCAGTTTTGTACATTTTTTCATCAGTTCCCACATGAAATGTATGTCAGATTTTTTGCAATAACTAGCAATCCTATTCATACTGTAAATTTTTTCATCAGTTCCCCCATGAAATGTATGTCAAATTTTTGCAATAACTATCAATCCTGTTCATACTGTTTGTTCTGTATTGTACACCACTTTCAGTCGCAGTAGACTTCTCACATGAAATTCTGGCTGCTCTCCACTAAGAACTTGTTAGAACTATAAACTGTTATTGGTTGCGTGACTGTGTAAGAATGAGCTGAGTGCAAGCACTTTAGATTTTTCTGTGCAAGATATAGCGCTTTATAAATTCCATTGATGATGATAATGACGATGATGATGACAATGATGATGATTATTATCATTATTAATTATTATTATTACTATTAGAGTGTTGCTAATAGTACTGCATCACCCTCACTTTAACTTCATTTTTTCAAGTCCATTCATGTATCTATTTCCCAACGATACTGGCCTTTTTTCTATCAAATTTTACCACAGACAGTTCTCTTATTGCCATAGCTTGTGCATGCACTGAAAGGTGCACTGCAAACAGGACCTCAATTTATCCCGTCCCATCCAAAAGACCACCCAAACAAAACAAAAACCCAACACAGCAGCGTTTCAAACAGCTAAGACCACATCCGACACATTCCCCGCACCTTTGTACTTCAGGAACACCTGCACCACAGAGTTATGGGACCTGGCCAGGGCGAGATGAAGCGGCGTCTGCCTGCTGATTGGTCGAGATTCCTCCCCCGACACTCCCAGCGCCACCAAGTTGCTCTCCAGGGCGGACATCTTGGCGGTGAAGGTCTGGGAGTTGGGGTTAGCCCCCTTGTCCAGGAGGACTTGCACAAGCTGCGTCAGGCCAGCCTCACAGGCAAAGTGCAGCGGGGTCTCTCCCTGAACATACATGGTACATGGACGGATTTGGAGACATGCTCTTTTCTAAAACTGCTTTCTTACAACTTTGACATTTCTCATGCGTATCTTTTTTTTTTCTTTTTTCTTTTTTTAAAACAGTAATTTCTGTAATTATTTATTTTATTTGGAGACATGCTCTTTTCTATAGCTGTTTTCTTACAACTTTGACATTTCTCATGCGTATCTTTTTTTTATAAAAACCAGTAATTTCTGTAATTATTTTATTTGGAGACATGCTCTTTTCTGTAGCTGCTTTCTTACAACTTCGACATTTCTCATGTGTATCTTTTTTGTAAAAAACCCCCAGTAATTTCTGTAATTTTTTTATTTGGAGACATGCTCTTTTCTATAGCTGCTTTCTTACAACTTCGACATTTCTCATGAGTATCTTTTTTTAATTTTAAAACACAGTAATTTCTGTAATTATTTTATTTGGAGACTGTATGCTCTTTTCTATAGCTGTTTTCTTACAACTTCAACATTTCTCATGCGTATCTTTTAAAAAATTTAAAAACCACAGTAATTTCCGTAGTTTTTTTCTACAAATTCTAGATTTCTCATACATAGCTTCCAAAAACAAAAAAAAAGGTCATTTCCATAGTTATTTTCTACAAATGTTAGATTTCTCATGCGTATCTTCAACAACAACAAAAATTAATTTCTATCTCTATTTTCCACAAATTCTAGATTTCTCATGCGTATCTTTAAAAAAACAAAAACCCAGTAACTTCTACAACTATTTCCTACATATTCTACATTGTTCATGTGTATCTTTAAAAAAAAAATCCAATCATTTCTAGAACCATTTTCTACAAATGCTACATTTCTCATGTGAAAACACAAACCAGTAATTTCTCTCATGTGTAATAAAAATTCTACATTTCTCATGCGTATCTTAAAAATAAAAGGTAATTGCTATTACTGTATTCTACAAATTCTACATTTATCATGCGTATCTTTTTTTAAAAAAAGAAGAATTTCTATAACTGAATTCTACAAAATCTGGATTTCTTTGTTGCTTCTTACTGTTGTTATAGAAGATGTTTTGTTTTTTTTAATATCGAGGATAATGGAATAAGATGAGGGGGAGAGGGAGGGGGGAGTCATCTATTGTTTCAAGGATACTGACAAGACTTCACACCTTCACACTAAACATGCTCTAAAGATCATTCATTTAATTCATTCACATTGTTCTTTACAGCCCAGCTGACCACAAGAGCCATACCAGGACTGACACTTTGGGGGGAAAAAAAAAGATACAACAAATAAAAAGACATTTTTAAACATGAAAAACTAAAAACACCATTGATCCCCAAGTTTCTCCAAATCCATGCAGTAATTATATCAGCTGCAAAATATTTTCTTTCAAGAATGCAAACATTATACTGGGTGGAATATTAAAAAACACCCAAAACCAAAACCAGGCACAGCACGCAAATCCAGCACAACTCCGTCAAGGGTCCAGGGCCCAGTGCTAAAATCAGCCCCTTCCTTTTACCAAGTCCAAGTGCGGTCAGTTCCTGCTATAATTAAAACCAACTGTGATGGAACAGATAGCAGCTAAGCCGAAAGCTATGCAGAGTCTTAGTGGAATCTGTAGGAATTTGTCTTCATCCAATGTATGCACTGGAGTAATGATGGTTGATGGCGATGCCATGAACACAGGCCACATAGCAAGGGAGTGGTTTGACGTACACGTCCGTAAAATACCCAGTGTATGCATCATCATCATCATCATACCATTAACCCAGTGGTGTGTAGGGCAGCAACAAAGCGCTTCCACTCCTGCCTATCCTGGGCCAACCTAGTCACTGATCCCCAAGAGTGCTGCATGGCCTTCATCTCACTTTCTACAGCGTCCTCTCTTTTCCGTTACCCTGAGAAGGTGGGGAAAATTCTCTCAGGTTTTGGTGGATCTGAAAAAGGGTTATCATCAACACACACGCACACATGCATGCATGCACACAGACACACACACAGTCACCAGCTCACCCTGTTGTTGGCGTGACTAACAGACGCTCCATGCTCGGCCAGGAAAATGCCGGCGGCTTGTTTGACGTTTTTGGCCGCCAGGTGCAACAAGCTGTTACCTGCAAAAGTTTGAAATTATATCAAAGCTCCAGTGAAATTACTATGATTTAGGAACTGTGGTCGCAAGTCATCCCACTTGAGCTCCTGGGGCCATGGTAAGATAATACAATTCTACAGCAACTGTGTCATGAACTGTGTCAGGCCCACGCACGACGTGAGTGCTGCATGAATCTACATTCGGAAGGAAGGTGGCAGGATGGTTAAGACGTTCGCCCGCCAACAAGTAAACCGTGAGGTTGTGGGTTCGATTCCCAGCCTCACCCTTTCTTCCCAGTTTGACAACAACAAAAAACTGAATGTCAAAGTCCTTCGGATGAGACTGTAAACCGAGGCCCCATGTTCGAACGCATGCAGAACATCTTGCACACACGTTAAATCCTGTTCCGCTTTTCGGAAGAGTAGGCCATTGTGTGCCGGTGGAAACAGATGACAAAATTTATAAAACCGCATACACACGGGGACTGAATGTAAAACAGCACATGAGTGCTTATTCAATTATCCTCAATATAATAGAAAAAATAAAATAAAATAAAATAAAACCGAGTCTGATACGATTCCCTGCAAAAGACATGCTCCCATCCCTTTATAACCGACACTCATCCAATCCCCATCAATTTGTCAACAACTCCTGAAACACAACAGATTGTTGTTTTTTTCCAACACTCTTGTATTCCCAACCCCACACTCTACATCTTAAAAGACAATTACTACCCTCCATAACAAAAAATAATCATCATCAACACAGACAAAGAAATGCATTAGTGTAGTATTCATTTTTGTTATTTCTTCTTCTTCTTCAGCATTCCCTCATATTGGGTAGAATAAGTAGTGTCTGGTCTTCTCCTGTGCTTGTCACTCTGCAGGAGGTCTGCCTGCTGGCCTCAGCCCACACATTCCCACTTCAGGGCAGCTTGTAGTAGGTTGTATAATTCACCCATCATTATTGCAAAACAAAATGGTTTGTTGCATGTTTTACCTGGTGTTACTGGAAAAAAAAAATTTTTCTTCCTTGCTGCATTATTTACCTGGCCTTACTACACAAAATGTTCTATGACATCACTGCCACAAATTTTTGGCGTTGCATTGTTGACCTGACCTGACTACACAACATTTTCTATGACATCACAGCCACAAATTTTTTCTGTTGCATTGTTGACATGACCTTACTACACAACATTTTCTATGACATCACTGCCACAAATTTTTTCTGTTGCATTGTTGACATGACCTTACTACACAACATTTTCTATGACATCACTGCCACAAATTTTTGGCGTTGCATTGTTGACATGACCTTACTACACAACATTTTCTATGACATCACTGCCACAAATTTTTTGCACTGCATTGCTAACCTGACCTTACTACACAAAATATCTATGACACAAATTTTCTGTGTTGCATCATTTACCTGGCCTTACTACAGAAAACTTTCTACTTCGACTTCTGCTGCTGCCCCAACACATTTCTGTGCAGCATTCTTTACCTGGCCTTGCCAAACAAAACCTGTACATTGCATTCTTTACCTGGCCTTGCCAAACAAAACCTGTACATTGCATTCTTTACCTGGCCTTGCCAAACAAAACCTGTACACTGCATTCTTTACCTGGCCTTGCCAAACAAAACCTGTACACTGCATTCTTTACCTGGCCTTGCCAAACAAAACCTGTACACTGCATTCTTTACCTGGCCTTGCCAAACAAAACCTGTACACTGCATTCTTTACCTGGCCTTGCCAAACAAAACCTGTACACTGCATTCTTTACCTGGCCTTGCCAAACAAAACCTGTACACTGCATTCTTTACCTGACTCAGGCTCCACAGCGTCAGGGGAACTCCCAGCCTTGATCAGCAGCTGGGCAAAGCTCTCCGGGCCGTACACCACGTCTGCGTTCTCCTCCACCCCCTCACTCCCCTGCTCACACACCGTCACCACCATCATTATCCTTACGGCCCACAGTCATAGGTCACACACAATCACCATCATGCTAACAGCCCAGTCGACCATACCTCACACATTATCAACAATCATCATGCTTACAGCCCAGTCATACTTAACATACAATCACCATCATTACAACCCACAGTCATAGCAAATCTTATTAACAGACCTGGTAAAAATATTTTTTAAAACCAGTCAAATTTCCAAACCTGTCTGCTCATGATGCACTACACACCAAAAATGGCTGAATAGTATACAAAACGGCAAACGTACTTCAAAGAAATAGCTGCCTAGGAAAATGTATTGAACTTTTGTGTGAAAACCAGTTTTACCCTCACTCTGATTTCAGTCAGCTTTGTGTGAGCTTTTACTTCAGTCAGCTTTGTGTCGGTTCTCACAAAGTATCAGCTTTTTATTATTATTTTAAAACTGGATATCATTATGAATTTGGCTTTGTGTGGAATCTCGTAAGGAATTAGCTTTGAATAGAATATCATTATGAGTCAGCTTTGTGTGGAATATCATAAGTCAGCTTTGAGTGGAATATAATAAGTCAGCTTTGTGCGAAATATAATTACAAATAAGCCTTTCAGCTTTGTGTAGATTATCAACACGAGTCAGCCCTGTGTGGAATATCATTATATAGCTTTGTGTGGTATCTCACAAGGAATCAGCTTTGTGTGGAATATTATGAGTCAACTTTTTGTGGAATATCATTACAAATCAGCTTTAAGTGGGATCTCATAAATCATCTCTGGCGCAAACGACCCAGCTGATTACAGAGCAGTGACCAGACAGCCATGAACACAGACAGACAGACAATCAATGAAAACAGACAGACAGACAATTAATGAAAGCAGACAGTCAGTCAGTCAGTCAGTCAATTACCTGCTGCAGAGCTAGCCACAGAGCTGTGTGACCATCAGAATTCTTTATCTCCAGATTAAGCTGATGCTGCAGCAAAACACGCACCACCGCATCGTTCTTACAGAACACTGCGTTGTGGAGAGGAGTGCTGAAAAACACGCAAATGACACACTTCAGCTAGATCAATGCACTGCGCATACACGTATGTGCTGTCTTTTGGATAAGTTGATATGCTGAGGTCACACGGACAACGTGTATTAAGCACGCAGAACCGTAGGTAACAAGAAATGTATTTTGAAAAATTCTGTTGTAAAAATGTACTTGGAAAAATTATGTTGTTAAAAACTGTCACCTGCGAGCAAAAGCAAATAAGTTTTGTCACACTTGAGATTTTTGTTAAAAAATGTCCAGACACATTAGCACCATTACTGAAACCAAACTTACAAATCTTAATAAAAACCGATTCCCTCTCTACCAGTGACTGTACCTCACACCAAACACATGGAAAATTGTCACTGAAAAAATCACTCGCATGTGTAAACATGCACACTTTCTCTACCACCCATCTGGAATACACACACACTTTGGTCCACGCACAAACATACATGTATGCAAGCATGCTTCAACATAACCATTCACAGACATACTCTCTCATCACTCAAACTTATCTGTTTTCCAGAAGCACTTTTCTCACACAATATCAAAAAACTGATCTTGTTCTCAAATTACACATACACTCACGAAAATCCACAAAGATTTGTTCTTCATTTGCTCATAGAATTTCATAAAACACTAACTCACACTCACAAATGCATGCGCTTACTCACTCACACACACACACACACACACACACACTCACACACACACACACACACATACACACCATCCACAAAGATTAGCTCTTCATTTGCTCATAGAATTTCGTAAAACACTAACTCACACTCATGAATGCATGTGCTTACACACACACACACACACACTCACTCACACAACACACACACACACACTCTCTCTCACACACACACACACACTCACACACACGCACACACTCACATTCACACACACACACACACATACACACACACTCAGACACACACCACACCCCCAACACAACACCACACTCACTCACACACACCAACACACATTCCACACACACACACACACACACACAAACCCACCCCAACACACACACACACACACAAACCCACCCCCAAAACACACACACAAACCCACCCCAACACACCCCAAACCCACCCCCAACACACCCCCAAACCCACCCCCAACACACCCCCAAACCCACCCCTAACACACCCACACAAACCCACCCCCAAACACCCCCAAACCCACCCCAACACCCCCAAAAACCCCCCCCAAACCCACCCCAACACACACACCAAACCCACCCCCAAACACACCCAAACCCACCCCCAAACCCACCCCCAACACACCCCAAACCACCCCCAACACACACACAACCACCCCAACACACACACAACCCACCCCAACACACACCCCAACACACCCCAACACACACACAAACCCACCCCAACACACCCCAACACACACACACTCTCACACCAAGTTAAATTAAATTTGACTTGACTTGACACCAGTGACGTCCTCCTCTATAGCAGTATAGTATACACTGGATCCACACTCACACACACACACACACACCACACAACACACAACACACACACACACACACAAACCCACCCCAACACACACCCACAACCACACTCACACCACACACTCACACACACACACAAAACCCACCCCCAACACACCCCAACCACACACACACACACACAAACACACCCCAACACACACACACACACACTCACACAACACTCACACACACACACACACAAACCACCCCCAACACACACACACCATCCACAAAGATTTGTTCTTCATTTGCTCCATAGAATTTCATAAAACACTAGCTCACACTCACGAATGCATATGCTTACTTAAGATTCAAGATTTAATTCCCCCTTTCACCCCTTTTGGGGTATGGAGGATTACAAACAAATTGAACACACACACACACACACACACAGAGACACAAACCCACCCCCAACACACACACAAACCCACCCCCAACACACCCCAACACACACACAAACCCACCCCCAACACACACACACACACACACACACACACTGCAGCTCACAGACCTGCCAGCCGTGTCCTGCACATTGGGGTCAGCGCCAGCCTCCAACAGGAGCTTGGCGACCTCAGCCATCTCTTTCAGCGTGGACGCCGGGGTCACCTCAGGGTTGAAGCAGGCCACCATGTGTAGCGGCGTCTCCTTGTCCAGAAATGTCGCCATGTTGGGGTCCGCTTTGTTGCCGATCAAAAACTTGGCCGAAAAACCGTCGCCTGGAAAAAAACACCACGACACGCGTATAATTCATTCTGCAGGTGGACAAACGACTCGAACAGTCTTAGGTTCAATTTCGCCCCAACACACACACACACACACACTCTCTCTCTCTCTCTCTCTTATATATCCCTAAGGGTGGGGACTGGATGTCCAAAAAGCACATGGGTGCTTATTCGTTATCCTCGATATAAAAGAATAAAATCTCTCTCTATCTTATATATCCCTAAGGGTGGGGACTGGATGTAAAAAAGCACATGGGTGCTTATTCATTATCCTCGAAATAAAAGAATTTGTCATTGTCATTGTCTACTTTTCTTTCTACTTTTTCCCCCGAACCTCGTGAAGAGTTATTGGGGGTACTGCAGTGTCGTTCACCAAATTTTTTTCTATTTATGTCGGTTGTATGCCAAAACCTGGATCTGCTGAGCTCATGGTTTTCCTGTCCATTCTGCTATGTTGTTGCTTCACTTGTGTGTGTGTGTGCGTGTGTTTGGAGGAGGGGAGGGGGGGTCTTTTTCTTTTCATTTTTCTTTCTTCCCCTATATACTGTATACACTAACATCACATTAAGCTGTGCTTTATATCTCTCCCAATCTCTCTCTGGAAATATACGATATTTAACTAGTGTAACATGGTACACCACCCTGTATCTTCAATGTGTTATGTTAAACCAAAGGACATGATCACCCCCGTGGGACTCCCGGGATATGCTTGCAAAGCGAGCATTGCAAGAATAGGATCCCTGCCCTCCAACCAGGCATGTCGTAAAAGGCGACTAAGGTGGAACCCTTCCTCCAGGTTGGGGGTTGGGCACAGGGCTAACAACCCTGTCCCGTAAAAGAAGAGAAGTTATGGAAACAGCAACAGAGAAAATTTCTACTTTTGCGTGCGAAGGACCTCCCGGGTCCAGTGAGACTCATATGAATGCTGATGGCCAAAGCCGAGAGGAAAGTGAGATGATGGCCATGCATCACTCTTGGGGATCAGTGACTAGGTTGGCCAGGATAGGCAGGAGTGGAAGCGCTTTGTTGCTGCCCTACACACCACTGGGTGTAATGGTTAATGATGAAAGGACATGATCTGGTGTAACTACAGTCCATCAGCTGATTGGGAAGCTGTAGGTGAAACCTACAGGCTTAAAGAACAAAGAGTCTTCTGAAGACTGAATACAGCCACCTATAGACTTTAAAAGAGTGATAGCATACAAACTTCTCATCCAATGTGTGCATTCAGTCTCACAGCGATTCCCAGGCAGGATGAGTGCATCAGAGAGAGAGATTCTGGGTGACCCCCTAGGGTGTTCAACTGGAAAACGCGCAACAGCAACAAACCTACGAGAAGCACACGGCTGTGCAAGGTTTTTTCCCCTTTTTCTTACTACCCTATCTTCTGCAACAGCTCCCTGAAGGAGGCCCATTATCCACTATCCACATTCTCTTTTTCTCCCTATACACTGTACACACTAACATCACATTAAGTTCTTCTTCTTCCTTTTTTGTCATGTTTCTCCCAGGGGAGGTTTGACACTGATGAGCCTTCTCCATCTCTCTCTGTTTTGAGCTTCCTCCTTATTTATGCCCCTTTCTCTAAGATCATCTGCAATACAGGCAGCCCAGGTCTTGCTAGGTCTTCCCTTTGGTCTCTTTCCTCCACTACTAAGTTCATTGCTCTTTTTATGATGTGGTGGTCTGCTTTCCGTTGAACGTGCCCAAACCAGCGCAGTCTATTGGTACTAGCTACAGACTTCAGATCATCAATTTTGCACATTCTCCGTAGTTCTTCATTTGTGATCCTGTTAACATTACATTTAAGCTGTGCTTTTCTATCTCTCCCGATCTCTTTCTGGATATAATACACAAGATTTTTTTCTGGTGCGGTACGTTCCGCTTGCCCTGTGTGTGTGTCCCTGTATCCACTCACTTACTATCCCCCTCACCTCGCTTGATGGCTTTGTGGAGGAGGCACTTTCCGGCGTTGTCCTTACGGTTGACGTCTGCGTGGTTCTTGAGGAGCGTGAGCGCCACGCTCTTCTGCATGCTCTGCAGGGCCAGGTCCAAGGGGATGTCACCCTTGTTGTCCACTTCATTCACCTTGCTGGGCAGCTGGTCACACACAGGGAGCGGATAGTGAGGATAGATAGGGACAGCTGTTGGTGTGGTGTGTGGGGTGTGTGTGTGTGAAAAGTGTGTGTGTGTGTGAAAGTGTGTGTGTGAAAGTGTGTGGTGTGTGAAATTCAAATTTTCATTTTTTAGCAGGGACATTGAAGAGCAATGAACTTCGTAGTGGATGGAAAGAGACCAAAAGGAAGACCTAGCAAAACCTGGGCTGCCTGTATTGCAGATGATCTTAGAGAGAAAGGGCATAAATAATAAGGAGGAAGCTCAAAACAGAGAGAGATGGAGAAGGCTCATCAATGTCAAACTTCCCCTAGGAGAAACATGACAAAAAAGGAAGAAGGGACATTGAATAAGCAAACCATTTTCTTTTTTTCATTAACCCATGTTTGTGTGTGTGCATGTGTGTGTGTGTGTGTACGCGCGCGTGTATGTGCAATGTAAAAAAAAAAAATCAGATGAAAAGTGATAGAGATACAAACACACAGGCAGACAGTGTGTGTGGTTGCTGCATGCATTTTTGTGTACACATCCCTGTGTGCCTGCCTATGAGTACAGAGCCCGCTTCATGCTGTAACAACTATCGTTTACTACCACGCAACTTTCAACCGACATTCTCCATTCAAACGTGACTTTTAAATCACTATCACCACCGCTACCACTATCACAAGATGCCAAACATATACTATGAACACATATTTCCAATTTGAAAAAATATATGCCACATACAAACAAAAAGGTCAATGTCTGATATTTCGTAAATCTATGGTTCATTTTGTTTTAAAAACCAAAAAAAAAGTTTAGTTTATCAAGGCGGTCCGTACTTGTGTGTATTGCAGATGATCTTAGAGAAAGGGCATAAATAAGGAGGATGCTCAAAACAGAGAGAGATGGAGAAGGCTCATCAATGTCAAACCTCCCTTGGGAGAAACATGACAAAAAAGGAAGAAGAAAGAAGAAGAAGTCCGTACTTGTGAGTCAAACTCGATCAGATAGAGAAAGACCACGTCCTCCCGATAGGCTCGGATGGCGGTGTGCAAGGGGAACTCTGTTTTGGCCTTGAACATGTTGTACAGCAGCGGAGCAGGCATCGTCTTGAAGTCATCACTGGTGAACTCATTCTGAAACATACCAGCAAGCGGTACAAAGCAAATGAGATAACAAGAGAGGAAATCTAGGGATTGGTCTCTTGGAGTCTTCTACTGCAGATCTGTAAAAAAAAAAAATTAATTTTTAAATAAATAAAGATGATGATCAGTAGTCAAGAGATAATGCATTCATCTAGGTCTTGGATTTGAACCTTGTCTGTGCCATAACTTCCCCACCCCCCCTTCCTTTCCACTAGACCATGAATGGTGGTCTTGGTACTACACACATAACACACATGATGTACATGAAACTCAATCATGTCCCCCCTCATACACACAAGCACACCACATTCAATGTTTTTCTTTTTTATTTCATGATTAATTAGTGTGTGTGTGTGTGTGTGTGTGTGTGTGTGTGTGTGTGTGTGTGTGTGTGTGTGTGTGTGTGTGCTGTAGCAGTAGTAGTGGTGGTGGTAGTAGTAGCAGTAGCAATAGCAGTAATAGTAGCAGCAGCAGTAGGAGTAGCAGCAAAGTAGCAATGGTAGTAGTAGAAGCAGTAGTAGTAGCAGTAGCAGAAGCAGCAGTAGTAGTAGTAGTAGCAGAAGCAGCAGTACAATGTCTCTGAATCATAAAAATGCCGATTAAAACTATTCTATAAAACATGCACGCATGCACACTCACTCACACACATTCACTCACACACACACTCACACACACTCTCACACACAACAACACCAACAACAAAAGACGTGAAGGACGAATGCATAACTCACCCAGTGGTTGGAGATGAGCTCTGAGCAGTGTTTCTTCAGCACCTCAGCCCCCATCTCCTCCGACGTCTGGTAAAACTGAATGCAGTTCTTCATGTTCACAAAGGAGATCAGCCCATTCTCACACCTGAACACCAATAACACAATGACAACAAGTTGTGAATTATCCACACACACCTACCAAAAAAAGTGTATGAAGCCAGTAGCTTATTTTCGATTCTGGTGTGTGTGTGTGTGTATGTTAATTTTATTTTTTTATTTATTTCATTTTATTTCTTTCTTTCTTTCTTTCTTTTATATCAAGGATAATGGAATAAGCACTCATGTGCTTTTTTACATCCAGTCCCCGTGTGTATGTGGTTTTGTAAATTTTTTCATCTGTTTCCACTGGCATACAATGGCCTACTCTTTCAAAAAGCGGAAAAGGATTTAACGTGTGCGCAAGATGTTCTGCATGCATTCGAACACGGGGCCTCGGTTTATAGTCTCATCCAAAGGACTTTTACATTCAGTTCGATTTTTTTGTTAAACTGGGAAGAAAGGGTGAGGCTGGGAATCGAACCCAGAACCTCACGGTTTACTTGTTGGCAAGCGAACGTCTTAACCGTCCTGCCACCTTCCTCTCTGTGTGTGTGTGTGTGTGTGTGGTGTGTGTGTGTGTAAGTGTGTGTGTGAGTGTGAGTGTAAGTGTGTGTGTTTTGTAGCAGAACACACAGACACACACACATACACACACAAATCACTGGACTGAAAACCTTAACTGCCAGGTCAGAAGTTAAATCATTTCTAAACTGACGATTCACTGCCATGAATGGAATGCAGTTACTCACAATCGTGACACCTACCCAACAAACTAGGAGGGCTATGGGAGAACACAGCAGAGACTTGAGTTCTAAAGAAGGCGAACTCTGAAAACAGAATGTGGAGCCCCTACGGTCGACAACTACTCGGCCAAATCACTCATACGCAACGACCAAGATCATACTGGCCTATAAGCTTAAAGTATATATCTATCTTCTTCTTCTTCTTCCTTTTTTGTCATGTTTCTCCCAGGGGAGGTTTGACATTGATGAGCCTTCTCCATCTCTCTCTGTTTTGAGCTTCCTCCTATAATTCATCCCATTCACTCTCAAAGGACTGGCAATACACGGCAGTCCCAGGTTAAGTATGTGGTCTCCCTTCGGTCGACACTTTCCATCCTACTACGAAGTCAAGTCTGGCCTTTTTATGATTATGGTGTCTCTTTCTTCTTCCTTTTGTCAACCCAGGGAGGTTTGGTACTGAGAGACTTCCATCTCCACTTTGCAGCATTCTCCATACTTCCTTATTCTAGATCTCTGCTTCGCCCATTTGATCTTTTGAGTCTCTTTCATATAAAGTTATTCTGCAGTTGATGATGTTGAGTCTGTTCGTGAAGTCCCAAACCTGCGCTGGTTTGGAAATAGTATAGACTCAGACATCCTTGCGATTCAACTTTCCATGGATCTGTCTCCTTGTCTTGAAGCATTACTATAAAAGTTACTGCATGTTGATGATCTGAATCTGTATAACCAGCTGCGCTAGGCTTTGGCAATATCAGCTTTTGCGAGAGTCCATCTGAACTTGGCAGCAACATCAAGTAGAAAGGCTGTGCTTGATGGGTTATCATCAAAAAGCACAAGCACGATTTCAGCTTGTTCTGATGATTTTCAACAAAAACAAAACAAGTAGAAGGACACAGTGGGGGTGTGGTATGCTAACAAAAACATCAGATTTCAGCATGGTTTACACATGTTTACAAAGTGACATCTTACACACACATCAACACAGCGCGCGCACACACACACACACAGCACAAGTGAACATTTCAAGTTTGACACTCACACACACACACACCACACACCCCACACACACCCTACCACAACACACCTACACACACACCTAACACACCACACACCACCCTACACACACACACCACCCTACACACACACACACACCACCCTACACACACCCTACACACACAACACCTACACACACCCTCACACACACACCCTACACACACACCCTACACACACACATAATCCCAACCCTCAGAGAAAGCAGCACACAAGCATACCAGACATATCCAGCTCTGACACATGGGCCAGATCGGAGGAGGCCCACTCATCGCTGCGAGACAGGAGGATAAACTTGTGAGCATGAACCTCGTGCCCTCCTTCCAGCTGTACCCGCAGATCACTGAAAACACACACAACCCCCATGCCCACACAATCTGAACCACCAATGACCAGGGGTGAGATAGCCAGCTGACTGGTTACAGCGTTGTGATGATAGCCAGGGATCGAGCCACAATAACGGCACCTATTTTCGGGAACTTTACCCTGGAGTTAACATCAATACTGACTCCACTTCCACAAAAGTCCTTTGGATGAGACTATATACCGAGGCCCCGTGTGCGAACGCAAGCAGAACATCTTGCGCACATGTTAAAAAAACACGGTCCGTCTTTTGGAAAAGCGGGCCTTTATCTGCCGGTAGGAACAGATGAAAATATTTTTAAACTGCATGCATGCAGGTGTCGTGTTGAGACACCATCCCCAAAGTCAGAATGCAGCTACCTCAATGGTGGCAATGCAAACTCTCACCACTGGAGAACCTCAGAGCTCTAGCCAAGGAACAAACAAAAGAAAAAAGACAACAACAACAAAACAGATTTATAAATAAACAACGAATACTGAGAGCTCAGGCACTATCAATGTTACAAGACAACTGGAAAAAGCGTTGACAAAGAGCACTACGTTTCTTTCTTCTTTTCTGATTGCAGTCAAACTTGACACATTCTGCATATCACCCAAAACTTCCACTCATCCCCTCTCCACCCCCCCCCCCAAAAAAAAATCAAAGGCCCAAGCCTAGCAAATATGTATTGTAACCACTTAAGATGATTGCCTTTAGTGATATACAGCTGCTTCTGCCTACTGCATAAATCAGACCAGTGCCTGTACAACTGCTTCTAACTATCTCTTCACTCTGGCTTGCAGCAGATTTATACTAAAGAAAAGTGGTGAAAGTCAAGCACACACACACAAAAGACCAGAAAAGGGGGTAAGGAAAAGACAGAAAACTAAGAGACACACTTGAGCGAAAGAGTAATTAATGCATGCTCAGTTCATGATCATCACAACAGCAAGAGCCTGAATACACTTTTTATACAGCAACAAAAATTTCCACTTCAGAACTCCTTAGCTTTCACGATTTTATTATAACATATAATTTGCTCATTGGGAACACTACACAACAAAAAAACCTTATCTTATCATGCAGGTAGCCATGTGCAGTGGCAGATCTGCACATGTATTGATTTAACAATCTAATTCTGTCAACATACATGACAAAGTATTAATCAATATTTAAACCCCAGGAAATCTGACTCATTTCATTATCCACATACTCCCCCCCACCCCCACCCCCCTTTTATTTAAACTCTCCCCCTTTTTAAAATAGAATCTCAATGTGCACGTGCGCACACATGTATACACACACACACAAAAGACACACACACACATCAGAAATATTTCAACAGAGATTTTTTTTTTTTTTTGGGGGGGGGGGGGGGGCACACAAAAAATATACTGATTAATACCAGGTACTTTCTACCTTACCTGTACTGCTCTTTGTCATAGAGGTCTGCAATGATTCTCAGCAGACGGGTCACAAAACTGCCGTCATTGTCCCCCTCCCCACTCCCCGCCACTGCCACCTGATAGCGGCGCTCTAGGTCGGCAAAGCGATTCTGAAGTTTGACATATTCCTCGCGCAGTAAGCTAAGATGATTCTGAAGTTTTGACACTTCATCTGAAAAAGACACGTCACAGGTGAGTCTGCAGCCTACCCATTTCAAGACTCCTTCTCCACAAGTCTACTATTGAACATGCAAGGCAGCTGACTACCCATTCCACAGCCACTAACATGGGCGATGGCTTGGAGAGCAAAATAACATGATTCGTATCAATGTGCCTGTCAGAATTGTAATTGCCCTTTGTGTGTTTGTGGGATGATTAAAGTGTTTTTGACTTGACTTGATGAACATCACACACAAACAGTGAAACACACACACACACACACACACACACACACACACCACAACAATCATTTAATGTATTCTGACTTTCCTAGTTTTCTGGCACGTCTACATACTTGGCTCTTCCATTGTAAACTTTTACAACAAATAAGTGACAAGAAAAGGCATATATATATGGCTATAGTGAGTTTTTCTGTCAGTGTTTTTCCTTTAAATTTAATGGTAACTCAGGTCTGGTCCTTCTACAGGTGAAATCTAAAATAACATTCCATTATTCCAAATCTTTCACGGGATGAAAAAGAGGCTGCATGTCCTTTTTAAGGCTTTAGATAATATTCTATACACCAAGGCATATCATGTAAACATTTCATCCACGTTTTATGGAAGACTTGGTAGGTCAGTTCTATTGCCACGGTGACATCATACATTTAATTACTGCTGTGGTTTTTTCTTTCATTTTCAGATTTTATACTTTGACTGTTCATATACAGGATTAAATATGGTCTAAATGTCTGATGGACACTAGAGCTGTATGATTGATATTAATGATAAGACCTTTTGACTTCAATCTTATAGATCCATGAAGTCATGGGTTTGAATCTCAGCACTGCCATTTGGCAAATCAGGGTTGGGGATTTTTATGATCTCCCAAGTCAACTTAAAGTGCATACCTGCAAGTGCCTTCGTGTGTTCGTGAATTCCTTTAGTTATATATTACACATGCAGAAAATCAAATACGCATGTGTTCAAGATCTCACAGCTCGAGGCAGTTTTCTGTGGGTTATGGAAACATGAACATAGAATTGCATGCCCAGCATACATCCTATACAAACATCGGCTACTCTGAAGTCAGAATGTGTTGGCTAAGACCAGCAGGAAGACCTTCTACTGAGCTACAACAGTACAAGTGCAGGTCAAGACCTCCCACACAAAAAGAGAACCAGTGGCATGCCCCACCCATTCAACAAACAAATTTTATACAAAGTAGAACACCTACCCAATGCCAAACCTCTCCCTCCCCCTAAAAACATACTTGAAACAATTAAACATACTGAACGTTATTGACTACATATGTGGCACAGCACGGACACGAAAGTATTCAGTGACAGGATTCAGGAGGGGGGGGGGGAGGGGGCAGGGCTTGAATATATATACAAGTAATTTGTATGGGAGTTCCTGTTCAATTGCAATCAATTTTATGGCTGACAGTATGGATGATCTAGAGGCACCCAACTTATAATCGGCTATCATAATGGAATGAATAAAGACAAGGTGCACTGGGCCAATATAATACCTCCACAATGGTTGACCACACACACACAAATGGGTAACTTCAACAGATTAACTGGCATCAGAACATCTACACCTTAAACAGCAGACGATCAGTTCCCAAGACAAAATGATACAACTCAAACTTGCTACTAAACCTAACAAAGAAGAAGAATCAGTAACGAAAACTGTATAACTTCAATGGTATTCAATCGTACTTCCATTCTAAAAAGTTTTTTGGGGAAAAAAGAACAATGATCTGTTGAATGTTAAATACATCTCTGACTGATTTTGGTACTTACTGTCAGCCATTTTGTGCATCCCACTAACCATGTGACCATTGTTTCCGGTCAAACACAAGGTCAAGTTCGCCTACTTTCGATATTGTTTATTCCTATAAAAGCAGACATTGAAGAATCAACATGTTGAAGAACCTGCTGAACTGACTGAAATATCGGGGTTCTGCAAGACCCTTTGATATCAACAAAATGAGGAGGGGCGGGGGTATTTTGCACAATATGGGCCAATCTGTTCTACAGTTTGAGAAATTAGCTTGACCTCCTAAACTGACCAATTTTTCCCTAAAAACAAACAAACCTAAAAGGAAAACAAAACCCAAAAAACAGAGAGAACAAATATGAGAGACAGACAGACAGACAGAGACAGACAGGCAGACAGATATGTATTAATGATTATTATCATTAGCATCATCACCATCACCATCATTATCATCATTATTGTAATTAGCACTATCATTCTTTATCAACATTACAATATTATTGTTGTTGGTGTTGTTACTATCACTATTGTTGTTAAAAACAGAAAGAAAATAAATCGGCAACAACATCCCCCACCCCCAACCCCAATAAAAACAACAAACAATAACATCAAAACACACCCAAAAAAAAAAGGTTAAAAGTTTATGAATGGGTTTGCTGTTGGGTTTGGTTTTGTTTGTTTGTTTGTTTGGGAGTGTTGGAGGGTGTCATGAAAAAAGCAAACAATAAGTAACCATTGCTGTGTTAGCCTCGTCTTCTCTGTTCTGTGTCTGTGTTTCTTCAGTGATATTGGAGGGGACAGTACGATATCCAGTCTGTGGTGTGGCCTCTTTGTTTGCCCACTAAGAGTAGGGGATCGATCGTTTGGCTGAGAGAGACCTGGCGCGTTTACATTCGGCTTAGCGCGTGACAGGTGTGTTCCTTGGCTGCGCCACGGTCCTCACGCAGGGAAAGAAAGAACGCTTTGTTTTGTGTGTTGCTGACCCTATGGGGTTGCTCTTGCTGAGGATGGGGGGAGGGGGGCGTGTGAAGGGGAAGTAGGGGGCATAGGTGGTGCCACTAGCTCTGGAGGGAAGGCGGGTGGGGGGTGGCTTGTGTGACCCATCTTAAAACGCACAGGGCCTTGAGGTTTTGCTGCTGTGCCTTTTGCTGTTCTGTGGCTTTTTGCCAGGCATCTGCTGCAGACTGCTGGGGTTTGGCATCTATGATAAACTGAAGCCCTGAAATCTTATTTGTAGTGTTTTGGGTAGAGGCTTATTTCATTTCATCTCGCCTATCCTGTAGTTTCTTGGACCGTAGGGGCACCACTGAAGATGTTGCAACCAGCATCCTCCACTCCCCGCTTTTCGTGGCAATTCGATCCACTCAGGGCTGGTCCACTCTCTGATGTTGTCTTCCCATTGTGGTTTTTTTCTGTGCCTCTTCATCTCCCTCCTTGTACTGTTCCCTGTAGGATAGTCTTGGCAAGTCCAGATGTTCGTGTGACATGCACAAAAACAATTTAGTTTGCATCTTTTCTGTTAAGTCTGGAGTTCTTCATATGGTCCGTTAGTGTTTTTAATTATGGCCATCACTTCCTCATTAGTGATGTGGTTTCTGTATGAAATACCAAGGAGTTTGCAAAAGCACCCTGTCTCCGTTGCCTGATTTCCTTTTTCAATGCCTATTGTTATGGTCCACATTTCATGTGCGTACAGAAATATGGACATGATCAGGGAACACATCAGTGTGATCCTGAAGCTGGTAGTAATGTTCTTGTCGTTCCAGAGGACTTTCAGTTTGGTTATTACAGCTGCGGTCTGGGCTATCCTTTAGAGAATTTTAGGTTTTCATCCTTCCTTCAACTCAATAGTTCCTAGATATTTGAAGCTATGGATGGTCTAGATTTTCTTGCCGTCTATAATTATGTACCCATCAGTCTTTATCTTGAAGCTGATGATAATGTTCTAGAAGACTTTCAGTTTGGTTATTACAGCTGTGGTCTGGGCTATCCTGAAGAATTTCAGGTTTCAATCCTTCCTCCAACTCAATAGTTTCGAGATATTTGAAGCTATGGATGGTCTAGATTTTCTTGCATCTATAATTATGTAAGTGGTGATGCCATTGGCATTTGGGGTTCACAAATAGCCTACAGAGCCCCGCCCTATCTTCCATTGGGTCAGCTTGCCATCTGTCCGTGACTGAGCTAATGGGAATGAGGGGCGTGGGGACGACAGAACAGGATCAGCACAGAAGAGAGGCACCCAAACAAGAAAAAGAAAAGAAGAGACCAAAAAAGTGTGTGTGTGTGTGTGTGTGTGTGTGTGTGGTGTGTGTGTGTGTGTGTGTGTGAGTGTTGTAAGTGTGGTGTGTAAGTGTGTGTGTGTGTGTGTGTGTACGCAGGCATTTGTGTGCGAAAGTTTAAGTGTGTGTGTGTGTGTGTGTGTGTGTGTGTGCGTGCTATGTATGAAATCTTGTGTGTGTGTGCACGCGTGTGCATGTGCACATTTGTGCGTGAAATCACATAAACACACAGACACCTTGTAGCTTTGTTTATAGATGTCAAAATCATAACCTGTTTGCAATTATATTTAAGGTTAAGGATTATCTTTGATCAGGATTTTGGTCTGCTTGTTTGTCTTGTTTATCTATCTTTGATCAGGATTTTGGTCTGCTTGTTTGTCTTGTTTATCTATCTTTGATCAGGATTTGGGTCTGCTTGTTTGTCTTGTTTATCTATCTTTGATCAGGATTTGGGTCTGCTTGTTTGTTTTGTTTATCTATCTTTGATCAGGATTTTTGTCTGCTTGTTTGTCTTGTTTATCTATCTTTGATCAGGATTTGGGTCTGTTTGTTTGTCTTGTTTATCTATCTTTGATCAGGATTTGGGTCTGCTTGTTTGTCTTGTTTATCTATCTTTGATCAGGATTTTGGTCTGCTTGTTTGTTTGTCTATCTTTGATCTGCTTGTTTGCTTTGTTTTTCTTTGATCAGGATTTTGGTTTGCTTTGTTTTTCTTTGTTGTTGTTGTCACCCTCCCCCTGTATATAGATATATATAGATATTGATATATGTATATATATATATATATACATATATCAATATCTATATATATCTATATACAGTGGTTACATACAGTGGTTTCGCTGCCCCATCATCATTTAATTAATCAAAGTGTCAGCCAACCCGATAAGTATACATTGTGTACAAAGCCGTTTATGTGTCAGGTTCATATGCCACAAGTTTTATTTATTTATCTATTCTTTTATTTAGAAGATAATAGATGTTGGAGGGTGAACAGAGAAGGTTCAGGGGATAGGGATGTTAGGACACTGGCACTCCACACTCAACAGAATGATGTGAGGCCATGCAGGGGTGTTATGGTAACACTTTTTATTGTTTCATCTACACACAACACACACCTGAAACAAAGATAAAATTCAGGTAACTACTCTATCCATATTTAACTAGGCACATCATTGATGAAAGGCACACACAGCAAAATAGTTATATTGTGGTCTAGCCGAATGTAAGAAAACCAAAATTCCTTTCATCACTCACACCAAAATGCCAAGTTAATCCTAGGGAACCAATAGAGAGTATACAGTTGTAAATCAGACAACTGAAGACTACAAAATAACTAGGAAAATCCTTTCCTCAATACTCTCATCTGACATTATGATAATGTCAACAGAACTTAGTCTATACTAAGATCTTTCACAACATTGGCCCCTATCATACCCCATGGATATTGTAGCGAGAGAGAGAGGGAGAGGGAGAGAGAGAGAGAGAGAGAGAGAGAGAGAGCACAGACACAGACCCGGTAAGGGGGGTTGTAGTTCAAAGGTTATAGTGCGCAAAGTGCACACTATAACACACTCCCCAAGCTTTTAAATGCAATGTCCTCATTGCATGCTCTGAATCAGATCAAAGAACTACCAAATCAACATACTGAAAATTTTTCTTCTGTGACAGCGATATTGAACACTGATGAGAAACTAACCAAAGAAAATCCAAGAAACAAAGCTTATGAAAACTGTAAGATATACCAACTAGGCCTATACTGATTAGGCCTGCTTCAAAGCCAACACTTTGACAATTAGCTTCATAACTGGCAACACAAGATTTACCCAGCAAAATACCATTTGCCATTCTCATCTTACCGTATTTTTCTCAAAGGCTCCTGAATTACTGTTACCATTAGCAAACACAAAAGGCAAATTATGTATATGCTAACCAACATAATCATAAAAACTATATGTAATACAATGACAACTTCCTGCAAAATCAAGCTATTTGCAACACAAAAGTAACACATACAGTAAAACATTATGCATTAATGCAACCCTGAAAAGAAAATAAAACATTCATAGTTACCTCAACTACAAATTGAAAACCAGCAATCACAGCCATACACTGTCAGTTAAGCACAAGCTGCAATCCTTACAGGAATGTGATGATTCCTATTCAACATAGACATATCTCTACATGGCAATCGCTCTTTCCTGAACCACTTTCCTCTGTCAGGAACCTTATGGGATAAACCCATATTAGGCCCTGAAAGCCTAGGTCCTTGTCTTTCTGGATGAGACATGCCAACTTGCCAATTGGCCCTAGCCAATTCATTCAAAGATCTCAAAGATCTTTCAGTCACAGCTGTGGACACCTTGTCACTCTGTCCACTATCCTTCCTTGTTTGGGGAGAACCAGAAATACCTGGTTTGGGTGGAATAGGCAGCAGCACCCATTCACCCTCCTGTGACTCATCATCCTCCATGCTAGCTAAATCCAGCAGAGGATCCTTACACGTCTTATCCAAAGACATGCTATCCACTATTCTATCTGTCAGTGGTCTAAAACCCTTCAAACTAATACTCTGAGGGGTTGAATCTCTCTGAAACAGGACTTTTACAGGTTTGTTCTTGTTACGCTTCCTTCTCTTTCTGTTTCCTTTTCCCAGCAGAAACATTATTTCCAACTAAAGCCGTAACTGACAGAACTGACTCACACAGGGATTTAACCTTATTCTCTAACACTACTATTTGTTGCTTTAGAGTCAATGTCAGTTCACCTTCCCCAGTCACATTCTCTTCTTGTTCTTTCTTCTCACTCAAACACCTGAGCGCTTCATTCCTAGCATCAAAGAAGGTAGTTTGAGGCTTCCTCCCTACCATATGGCGTAGCTCCTTTCTCAACTCTGAGTTGAAAAGTCCCTCGATAAACCTGTCCCTCAACAGGTAATCAGCAAGGGCGTCCGCCTCTCTCATGCGGATGGTCCTCTCCAGGCCCCTCAACACATGAGAATAGTCCAGGACCGACTCTTCTGGCAGCTGGTCCCGACTGTAAAAAGCAGACAGGAGAGTAGTGATCTGTCGCCTGTCACCAAACACAGCCCCGAGGATGTTGATGATCTTCTCTGGGGTGTTGGTTTCTTCAATCGTGTGCAGCGTTACCTCTCTTCGAGCCACACCCTTCAGATGGCTGAAGATGTAGTAGGCAGCCATCTCGTCTCTCATGGGGTAGGCCGCCAGGACTCGCTCCACTTCCATGGAGAAGTCCTCCACTGACAGGTCTGTCAGTTCACCAGAGAAGTGCTGCAGTTCAGGCGGGCAACACCATCTCATCGCATCGTACGCCATGGTAGACTGCTGAGCTGTGTGTGTGTAGTAAATAAAACTAACCTGCTATCCTGTCGACTACGCCAATTGTTGGAGGGTGAACAGAGAAGATTCAGGGGATAGGGATGTTAGGATACTGGCACTCCACACTCACAGGAATGATGTGAGGCCACGCAGGGGTGTTATGGTAACACTTTTTATTGTTTCATCTACACACAACACACACCTGAAACAAAGATAAAATTCAGGTAACTACTCTATCCATATTTAACTAGGCACATCATTGATAAAGACACACACAGCAAAATAGTTATATTGTTGTCTAGCCGAATGTAAGAAAACCAAATTCCTTTCATCACTCACACCAAAATGCCAAGTTAATCCTAGGGAACCAATAGAGAGTATACAGTTGTAAATCAGACAACCCAAGACTACAAAATAACTAGGAAAATCCTTTCCTCAATACTCTCATCTGACATTATGATAATGTCAACAGAACTTAGTCTATACTAAGATCTTTCACAACATTGGCCCCTATCATACCCCATGTAGCGAGAGAGAAAAAGAGAGAGAGAGAGAGAGAGAGAGAGAGCAGACACAATCTAGTGTCATACAACCACATACAAAATTAACCACTTTTGACACCAATGACTAACCATACACAAAGTCACACCTACATGTTGAAGTGCCTACTTTCACTGCAATTTCCACAGGGGCCTAGCTAGGCCTAGTCCTGTACTGCATTCCAGTCTAACCTTCAAGTCTTCAACTCTTTTAGTTTAGCAGTCAACTCTTATCTCAATTCAATTCTGCCATAGTGGTCTATCCCAATAGCTCTGTTACTGATTCCACATTATTTGGATCAGTGCAATTAACTGAAGAAGAAAGTTGCCTTGGACAGCCAGCAAGAGAAAGACTTTAAAATGCCATGTACACCCTGTTATGTTGGTTCAGTTGCAGGACCAACTGACCAATGAATACATTTGGAAACTGAGACTGAACAAATCCTAACCACACATCACATCAGCTGACAAACAAATTTAAATCAACCAATTTAGTCTTACATGACAAATCTGCTGGTTCAATAGAGAAGAGGGGGGGGGGGGGGGGTAATAGAGAGGGGGAAGGGGGGATGCTATTCAACAAGAAAGAGGCCCCACCTGTTGAATAAGACTAGCTGTAGCAAGCTCTGAAGTGCTTATTACATGACTGTTCCACTGCACACTCTAGGCTAGCCTACAGCAAGGACTCAGGCCATGAATAGAGAGGACTCCACTGTAGCTGACAAAGGCTGAGCCACCAGCTTCTAATAGGCCTACATTGATAACACTTAGCTACACTATTACACCCAGTTGCCCATCTTCTAGCTCACAGAGACATGCTGGACACTTAACATGAGAGAAGGTGTAACAGTACACAGGCCTGGTGAAATGCTAGGTCTCCCAGCCCACAACTATGGGTATACAAACAGTTGAGAGGTTTGTTTGTCCAAACAGCACACTGTAACTTAGAGGTTGACAAAGAAACCTAACTATAAGCAAATTGTGAAGTCTAAAACCAAGTTGAAGAATTATTTCTAAAAGGGGGGGGGGGGAGGGGGCGGGGTAAGGGGGGTTGTAGTTCAAAGGTTATAGTGGGCAAAGTGCACACTATAACATAGAATAAGCATAAACATTCACACCTTTCCTCCTTCTGTTTTTCCATGTCTCTTATATTCATACCGCACCTACTAAGGCATCCACAGAAATAAAATAAAACCCCACTTTTTGTGAAAGACTGGCCTCTGATGCAAAGCTCATGTGATTTTGCACACATTTGGTACGTTTGAAAGTGTTAAAATTTTCAGCAAACACTGTGTCTCCTCAGTCCTTTGTCGTCTGGTAGTTTCCTTAGGGCAATATGTATGCTGGGGTCAACACTGTAGGAACACAAGCAATCCTAATTAATTTTGATGATTATCTCCAACTTTAATGTGATTATCTGGTATTGCTCTATTCCTCAATCCCCCAAAACGACTCAGTGCATTTTTTCATACTTAAATAAAAAAAGGAAGTGAAAATCACAAAAAAAATTTCCGACTCACACTCTATACAAGATACTACATGACACCAAGCTTTTTTTCCTTTTTTTTTCACAACAGGCAAGATAATCCTGTAACATATGCAGCTTTGTAAATGTTGTCATGGGCACACAATGGTCTACTCTTAAGAGGAAGAGGTTTTAACCCATGCTCAAGATAGGTGTGTGTGTGTGTGTGTGTGTGTGTGATGGGGTTACATGTTTCTTTTTCCCCATTAAAAAAATTATTTATTTATTATTATTATTTTTTATACCCCTTTCAGTCACGAAATTTCCCTGCATGAAATTTGGGATGCTCTCCCCAGGGTGAGGGCGTCACCACAGAATGAATGAATGTCGCCCAAAATAAAGTACAAATAAAGTAGACATCAAAAAAGGAGAGAAAATGTATTGCTGTCAGGTGTTTTGTGAAAATGTGGTGTGGAGGCTAAATTTTGTCATCCCCTCCCACAGGCATACAATTGCCTACTCTTACGAAAAGCGGAAGAGGTTTCAACGTACGTGCGAGAAAGTGTGTGTGTGTGTGTGAGAGAGAGAGACAATGACAATGACAAATTCTTTTATTTCAAAGATAATGAATAAGCGCCCATCTGCTTTTTTTACATCCAGTACCCGCCCTTAGGGATATATATGATAATAAAATAAAATAAAGCCCATAGCAATACACTTACACAGTATACTAAAAAAAAATCTACACAAAATCCCCACAAAAATCAGGGAAGAGAGAGAGAGAGAAAAAAAAAGTAGCAACAAGTAAGAAAGAAAGCAAAACAGAAAACACAGAAACAACCGAAAAAATAACAAGAAACCAAGAGCAAAACAAAAGCGGCAACAACAAGGGGAGAGGGGACAACCGAATAGTCCCCCCTCCAAAAACAACAACAACCCCAAACCCAAGCCAAAAGAGAACCAAACAAAGCAAAACCTCCATAATATAAAAGGAGAACAAACCATGTAAATAGTATCATTTTGGCTAACAGAAAGAAACGTCAAAAATTCTTTGTGCTTTTATGGGAGGCAACAGCAATAGTAAACTACATGAAACAAATATTGTATAAGCAATTTGCTCCTCTGAAGACGGAGTATGGCTGCCTATGTGGTGAGGTACTTGAAAATAGTCATACACGAAAACTTATCACCTGGTGTACTTCCTATCTCACAGTGATTCCCAGGTGGGGTGAGTGAGTCAGAGTGCATGTTCTGGGTGACCCCCAGGGTGTAAAGCTGGGGAACGCACAACAACAACAACAGCAGCAATTTGCATCCCCCCCCACACACACACACGTACCCCCACACACACGCCCGCGCGTGCACGCACTCACACCAACATCAAATAGAGAGAGAGAGAGAGAGAGAGAGAGAGAGAGCTAGCTCAGAACTCAGAAACTTAATGTATCTCAGCAAATTGACAATGCCACAGAGTGGGCAAAAACCGGATAACATACACAATACCAAGCTCACTTTCAGTGAAAGAAATAATGAAGACAATGCACAAATACAAAAAAATACATATGTATCAAACACAATTCACTATTTTGATCTAAGTGTACCTTCCTTATGTCTGGATAAAATCAATACATATAGTTGAGAGAGAGAGAGAGAGAGAGAGAGAGAGAGACCCTGCGAATGCATATTGTGGTAAAGAAGCTAGCAGACGACAAAGGACTGAGGGGGTACAGTGTTTGCTGAAAAATAAAAAAAATTCAAACCTACCAAATTTGTTCAAAATCACATGAGTTTTGAGTCAGAGGCTAGTCTTTCACAAAAAGTGGTTTTTATTTCTGTGGATGCCTTAGTACGTGCAGTATGAATATAAAAGTTACATAGAAAAACAAAAGGAAAAGAGTGATTTTTTTAATACGGGAGTGCAGCCTGTATATTTCATTGAGTCAACGCAAGAAACGAGACCTAAAATAAATTTTGTTTTCTTTTCTTTATTTATTCTGAAATTATTTATACCCATATTTTATGTGTATTTTCGATTAAAATATGAATTTTCAGATTTGAATGATTTATAAATGATTTTGCAGTTTGACAGCTTTGCCCCATTGACTCATGGGTAATAGGCTAACAGAGTGTCGTAGCTCAATGGTGGTCGTCTCCGAGTGAGAGAGCGTGCAATGAGCAGAGGATCTTTTCGGCACAATGGAGAATGTATGTTATTTTTGTTCATTTTGGGATTTTATATTGTAATCTAATGATGTGTTCAGTTGTAAAACATACTTTTTGGTGATTTTGGAAGGATCTTTCTACGAATTATATTAAAATAGCATCTTGACCTGCGTCTCTTAAGGAAGGTCTCTCTCAACATTCATGTAAGGAGTCCTAGCCCAATGCTGGTTAGCTCTTGGCCTAGTGACTCGCCAAAGCTTTTTTGAGATTGACTGTTATCATGATCAATGAAAATGTAAGAAATGGTTTGAATCGTTTTCCTTTTTTATTGGGAAGAGTAATAGTAAGTTTCATTGACGGCGAAAATGAATCTATAGTTTATTAGTTATTTTTATATTGGTAGGATAGTGTTTACAAAGACCAAAACATAGCCACGTGTTTTAAAAGGGAAACGATCGCAACAAATCCAACCCGATTATGGGTTCCAAAAGTACGTTTTTACGAAGCATGATCATTTGAGAAATAAAGTGAATCGATTAGGCATAGAGGAGGCACCGTGGTCGAGTGGTTTAGGCGGTCAACTCATGATCCAGAGGTCGCGGGTTCCATCCCCGCTCGGCTCGGTGTGGTGTCTTTCCCTGTGGTGTCCTTGGGAAAGACACTTTACTCCTATTTTCCTCACTCCACCCAGGTGTACAAGTGGGTACCAGCTCTGCTGGGGAAGTATCTGGCGACAGACTAGCTTCCTGTCACAGGGGTGGTGAAAAACCATCAGTTCAATTAACCCTATAGAAACCGGGATAAGCTCCAGCTCTATAGGCCTTCTGCTGGGAGTTGCCTTCTGGCTTGAAAGATTAGGCATAGAGAACAATGTTTGGAAGGGAAAGTTTGAAAAATCAGGCCACGGTGATATGCAGTATAGACTGTAGTGTGGCGAGCAAGTTCTCACACCTAACTGAGAGAACATGTATGTATGGCTAATATAGTAATAATAAGTCTAACACTAACAGGCAACTAATTCCATTTCATTTATTGATTGGCATACAGTCATTTTTGCTAGACACTTCAAGCAAGATGGATTATTCTGATTTTTTTCATGAGTATGTTAACCAATGGACCATTAACAGTTCACCCAGGATCGTCACTTATAATGGCAGGTAATTTTTTTTAAACCACTACAAGGGTCCTCAAAAGCAACCAAATTTGCAAGAAAAAACAATGCTTAACAAACCTACCCAAACTATGACATGTTAACTCATATTTGACAGAAAATGCCTGGTTCTAAGGGGGATTACTTTTTTTTTTCTGGTGGTACATTGTGAAATAGGATCTTAAGAAATCTTAGAAAATAAGGAATCTGGTGTAGGTCTAATAAAAAAAAAGAAGGTAATATCCAGGACATCTTGAAAATGAAAAAAAAAGACCCATATACTTGATGGTTATTTAAACACATCACACACCAAGAGGTTCCCTCACCTTTCTTCTTCTTCTTCCTTTTTTGTCATGTTTCTCCCAGGGTAGGTTTGACATTTATGAGCCTTCTCCATCTCTCTCTGTTTTGAGCTTCCTCCTTATTTATGCCCCTTCTCTAAGATCATCTGCAATACAGGCAGCCCAGGTCTTGCTAGGTCTTCCCTTTGGTCTCTTTCCATCCACTATAAAGTTCATTGCTCTTTTTTTTGATGTGGTGGTCTGCTTTCCGTTGAACGTGCCCAAACCAGCGCAGTCTATTGGTACTAGATACAGACTTCAGATCATCAACTTTGCACGTTATCCATAGTTCTTCATTTGTGATCCTGTCTTCCCATTTGATCTTTGTCATGTAGCATAGCATTCGGTTTTCGCAGTTCTTCAATAAACGTTTCAACGGTTTTTGTTAAAACCCACGTCTCCGAACCATACAGGAGAACAGGTTTGATGCAGGCCTATATATCAGACAGCGTCTCTCCAGTGGGATTTTCTGATTTCCGAGCAGACTTGCCAATTCTTTCCATTTCTTCCAAGCACTCGCAATCCTGGTTCTGACAGCTAGCTGATTTTTCTTCGTAGCTCATCATCTCTCCCAGGTAGCAAAATTCGTCTACCACTTCTGTCTTCCCTTGTTCAAATTCTAGCTCCTTCTTTCCTGCATCAGTATTTGAGCAAATAAATGTTAGTAATGCAAGAGTGGCCTTTGTGTATCCTATTCCTAGTGAGCACTGTTTCTTTCCTCTTTTTTTCCGTACAAAAAGGGGTCTTCAGGGTGAATATGGAAAAATTGAGTTGTCAGTTTGTTTCATTTCATAGAGCTGCATTTTTGAGGGTGTGTGTGTGGAATTTTTCCTGTTAGCTGCTATTCCGGTTTTCAAGAAAATGTTCTGGTTTCCAAAATTTAAAATAAAACCAAAGCCTGCATAATTCAAGTAACGTTGACGTTGATGCCCTGCTGGTTTTCACTAAGAGCAGGATTTGAGAAAGGGCGCAAATCTGTAACGGCAGGATGTATTGATTTTCCTAAAATTTTTCATGGAACTGGAAGTGTGGATTAAAAGAATTCAGTCATAGTTGCCAACAAGTCCTCTTTTCCTAGAAGTTTTCCTGGTTTTTAGCCAAATTCCAGTTTTCAAGAAAGATTTTAAAAGTTTTTCTTGTCATCCCTATCTCAGTATCTGTAAACCTGTTTTTTCCCCTTTCCCATTTGTAAACCTGTTTTTTCCTAAGAGATCCTGTTTTTGGGTTTTTTTTTTTAAAGCTTGTTTTGTCATTCCCATCTCTAAACCTGGTGGGACCTAAGAGATCATAATAACTGCAGACCAATACTAGCTTTGACCAGTTGTGTTTACAAGTTGCTGGAGACGATGATCAACTCCCATCTTGTGTTGAAACTGGAAGCGTATAGCCTTCAGGGTGAGGAACTGTGCAGTTTTCTTAAAAACAATTCCACTGTAGACCATCGGTCCACCTGAAGATGACTGTTTGCAAGACTAATTTTAACAAGCAACACGTCGTTGCTATGTCTATGGAGTATGGGTTCAATTTCCATTCGTGCCCTTTCTTCCCAGTTTGACAATAAAATCAAACTAAATGATGAGACTTAAACTGTATAAACCAAGGCTCCATGTGCAAATTTATACACACAGAACATCTTGCACACATGTTAAAAACCCATTCTGCCAATTGTAAGAGTAGGCCATTTTATGCTAGTAGGAATGGATGACTAAAATAAAAATTTAATCCATGCACACAGGTGTCATGTTAAGAATCTATACCATCCTTAAAGTGGGAATGCAGCTACTAAATGGTGGGAAGAAAAAAGGTTGCTTATATCTATGAGACTATATAGTACTTCTGCAAAAATCTCACCATTGGTGAACCTCACAGCTTTAGCCGAGGAACGCAAAAAAGACAACAAAATTATCTTGTGTATGTGTTTCTCCCACAACGTGATGACTGTCCTTGGTTGACCAGGGCATTGATGCAAGGAATGGCAGTAGGGTTGGTTTCAATTAAACCTATTTTTATGTACTTGCATAATTTTTATTGAGATTTAGACAGGTATGTTTCCAACTTCCTTATTACGACATCAGTAGGGGACTAACATTTAATCAGTTTTTCTTTCCATCAGCTTGCAAAGGCAGCTGGTCAAAGCTGTTGGCCTGCAGTTATTTGGATTTTGAAGTCTGCCGATTTAGGAATAGTGACTTAGACCATCTGCCACACTGGAGGAAAGAACCCTATTGTCCAAATTTGTAGACTTGTGAAAGTGTTGTAAGCAGTGACTTTGGGAATGTTAATTGAAGGTCTGTAATGTATTTTATTGGGTCCAGCAGAAGACTTATTAGAGGTCTGCAAGGTAGATAATATTTATAATTTTTTGTTCAGGGAGTGAAAATGAAAGGTTATAATCTTTATGCTATCAGAGTTAAAACTCAGGGGAACTTTTTTTCTTTAAAAATATTCCATTTTTCACAACAATTAAATAATATAGTACTTCATCTATGCCTCTTTCTACTGCCTCTCTGTCAGAGAGAGAGAGAGAGAGAGAGAGAGTGTGTGTGTGTTGTGTGGTGTGTGTGACTGTGTGTGCATGCATACATGTGTGTATGTGCCATGCGCTATGTCAGTATGTGTAAACATGAATAAAATGAGATAATTTTTGATATTAATCATGTTGACTGCTCTGTTATGGATGCGTCAAGTCATCCCCTGAATGGTTTCAGAATGAGCAAGGTAAGGATGCACTGCAACGAATCATGGATGATTGTGGGATTTCAATGTCAGAGGAGGAAGAATGTCAACTACAGGCACATGGTCAGGTGAGTGACATTAGCACACAAGCAGATGCATAGTATTACCTAGTGTACTGTATTTCACAACATATGAACATGTATTCACTATTGTTTCACCCACATGCATGCTTAGTTTAATTTCTGTCTGCTTGTCTGCCTTCCTGTGTGTTTCTTTCTATGCACACAATTATTTTATAGCAGGAAATCAATGTTTACAGTATGAGTGTTGGATATATATATATATATATATATATATATATATATATATATATATATATATATATATCCTTGTTTGTGAAGTGCTAGTGTGTAGATGTAAATAAAACAAACGACTAAACACTTAAAGAGAAGCACTGTACAGTTCAATAATTTAGAAATAAAACACACAAAAAAGGGGAGTGGGGATAAAATAGCTCAAGACTGAACAGTTCTTTATCACAAAAATTCTGATATTGTATGAAAAAAAGGGTTTCCATTGTCATCATGAGATGCAAAAATGCAGATTAACATCATTAAGCTCTTCAGTTTCAGGGGGCTTATCCTCCTGATCCCCTGGGGAAGGGGGGGGGGGGGGGGGAGCTACAAACCCCCACTTTTTTCCTTATCCCTTTTCACTTTTTTTGGCCTGTTCTCTTTGCTGATTAACTGGGGTTTTTTTATTGCAAAATTTGTCAGCATTTTTTTTCTCATTCAGATTTTATCATGAGCGGATCATATTACAAGTCTTACAAAAGTGTGTAATAGCTCTAGACACCATATTGTCCAAATTTTGGATTTAACAGTGAGGTATTATTCCAGCTATTCATATGTGATATTTTTGAAGGACGCAAGAACATTTTTCACAGATACAACTTTAGGAATGTGATAACTGATATCTACTATCAGATTATTTGGTAAAACATACAGATCTGTTTTTACACAGCTGAATTATATTTTTAAAATAATGACAGTTTCACCTTTGAACTGGCATTATTTAAAAACAACTCAACTTTGAATCTGGAAAGCAGAAATAGAGTCAGCTATTTGGGATTTTTTGCAAGATAATCTGCTGAAAGATTTTGATCCTGTAGTGAGGCTGTACTGTAGTAGTTCATTTTGATAGTAGTTTATGATGCTTGTGAATGTTTAATATCACTCACTTTGGTCTGTGTTTGATTTGTCAGGTTGAAACCGAAGCACTTCCATCGTCACAGCAGCCATTGCAAGCTAGCCCTAATGTCCAGCCTCAGTACATCACCGTGCAGGCAGGCCCCACTGGTCACCACTCAGCTCATATCACGGGACAAAGAGCCGTTCTGTCTCAGATCCCAGGAGATCAGAGCAAAAATGTTATGCTTCCCACTCAAAGTGGGAACAACCCTATAACTGGAATGGTGGCAAGCAAGCCGCATGTGATTCCAAGAACGCCCACTTCAGGTGTGGCAACACCAGCTGTTTTTACCGTGCAATCAGTTAATGGTGGCTCTACCCCTGGACCCAAACAATTTGTCATCAAAAGCGAGGGTCAGACTCGACTTGTTTCCCAGATGGTCAAACCTGGAACAACTTCAAGGATTTATTTCACTGCGAAACCACTGACTTGCTCAGGTTCTAATGGGCAGCCTGGGTCATCAACAGCTACATTAGCAGGGAGTCCAGTAGTGCTAAGTGCACCTTCCATGCTGGTGCAGTCAGGTAACTCCCAGCAAAAGCTGAACATGAAAAATGTGTTACCAGGCAGTGGCCTTGTACTGCAGAACAAGCCACAGATGCCTTTAACAGGTGTTCCACTGACCACCCAGTCAGTCAAAGTTGGTAGCCCAGGAGCCCAGAAACAGATTGTTTGTGGTCTTCCCAAGCCAGGCAGCCCTGGCACCCAACTTGTGGTTTCCAAGAAAATCAGAGTCCTCGGCCCTGGAACCCAGATTATTACTCCAGTCACATTGGCAGGTCTGGGAGGCACAGCAGGTAACATAAGACATGTGTGTGTGTTGAAGGGGCCACCAACTAATCCGCACAGTTTGTTGAAGCACAGTACAGTACCTCAGATGGTGGTGAATTCTACAGGACTTGCTGGGGCTGAAGTAAGAGCTGTCTCCCCTAGCCCCTCTCCTGGACTCGCACACAGCAATATCCATTCTTCAGTGAGTTGGGATGGTTCTCGATCACTCAGCAACTCACCTGTTCCTTACCTTGGTAACATTCCAACTGTTGTGACCCAGTCTGTTGCAAGTTCAAGAAACTTCACTACAGCAAGTGCCAGAAACTCCGCTGCTGTGAGTGCCAGAAACTCCGCTGCTGCAAGTGCCAGAATCTCCGTTGCTGCAAATGCGTGTGTCACAGCAAATCCTATGCACAATGAGGAGATGTTGAAGAGAGCATTCTTGAATACAAAGCCAAACAATGTAAGTTGTTGTTTTCTGGATGGGGAGGGGGGGGGGGGGGGGGGGGGTGTTGTAGTAAATAAAAAAGCACTTTAAAGGGGCAGAACTTAGTTTTTTGGACATGGGGGTGGAGGGTTAAGGGAATTGGTTACACTGTGTTGTGGTGTTTCTGTTTGGATATAAACTGATCATGAGGATAATGATGCATGGGAAAGTAGTAGTTTTGAGGGTGGGGGGTGGGTGGGTCCCTGACTTAAATGTTGAGTTCTACTGCTGTAAAAGTTATGATGAAAGTTATGAAACAGAACACTCATAGCTAGATTAGAAAGAAAACCAAGGAAAAAGTCATTTGGTCTGTGGAAATCACAGAAAGACCCTCACAGTTGTCTGTACTAATAATAATGTTATAAGGAATTTGTATGGCACTGAATCTTGTAATTAAGCGAAAAAATCAAAGCACTTGCATTCATAATACAAGTGTGCAGTCATTCACAAAAGATTTTATAACAGATTTCAGGAAGGTCCTTGGACTTATGCAGTTGTTGAGTAGGTTGAACCATGTGTTTTTATATCACAGACATTGATAATATTGTGTTACCTACTCAAAATGTGTACATGACCAAAGGGATGATTTTTAACAATTTAGGATCTTGATGGATTTCGACTCTCGTCTTCTTTTATCTTTTGCGCAAGTGTGTGTGTAAGAAGTGTCATTAACCCTAGTAGCGCTAAATAAACAGCAACAAGCCTCACTTCTATTGGCTGAATTAACATTGGCTAGCATTGTTTTGGAGCAGGGTGGGCTCAAACAACCCTTGATATTGATATATAAAACTGAATTAAATGTGTTAAGCTATAGATCACTGGAAAGAAGAGATAATATGCTTTTAAATGAGTATAATTTTATAATAGTGTGTAGTGTTTATGATTATGTAAAAAAAAATTCAAAAAAAAAAATCATGTTCGCACTACCGATCACTGTTCCACTGTCAGGGTCCCGGATCGATTTTAACACGATAAGCAAAGTTCTTGCGGTGCATAAATGTCATGATTAGGTAAACACTATTTCTTGACATTAGTTTTAAAAAAATAAGGAGTTTGTATCGCTTTATCGGTCACCAAATACTCGGAAAAGTTCAGCGACAGGATCGACGCCATCGCGACCGTCATGGCGGAATGTGCGAAGTGGTGGCTTTCTATGACAAAAATACAAAGATCGCTTGATTTTATGTGATGCAAAGTACTCAGCAGCATAGCGATTTGACTCAACAACAGTTATTTCGAAGCCTCGTTGCGTCAAAATAAAGTAAAACAATCTGTGACGTCGAAATCGCCGAGTAGCGAAAAAGTCCATCCAGCAAAACTAGCACCGCTCGATTCAGTCCGATCGCGATCGATTTTTACCAAGTTTTTCAAAAATATTCCACAATCCTTACCTCATCGTCTCTCTCATTGTTTATTTCAACCAAATCCAGCCTCTAAAACTCCTCCTCGCTGTCAATTTTGTAAAAAAGCTCGAAAAACGCTTGAAGAAATTCTAGTGCAAACGCTGGCCGCCATTTTTGTTGAAGACGATCTCGGCTGGTCCGAAAAAAAATTAAAATACACTCTTAACCAATCAGATTCTTCGTTGCTTGTGTGTGTCAAACGACCTTCACCCCTTTCTGCGGGCCTACAACGGCCTTAACATTCATTGGCTGACCTTTGAAAGCGAAAGTAAGCTTTCAACTATGACCACCCACGTCATCCCGGAATATTCCGGGATCCGCCACACAGCCTAGACCCGCCTTTACCGGAATATTCCGGGAACCGCGCCACTAGGGTTAAGTAACATTGTGAAAAATGTTGCTCAGCCTCGGCTATGTTTAGGACATGTAAACTTGTGTGCTTGTCTTCTTTTGTTTTCCCTTTTTTTTTTTAGTATTGTGCTTTTACTTTATTATGTCTGAATTCACCTTTAGTTTGCTTAGCAGTGAGTATGACTTCCACATTTTGCATGGCTTAGTTTTTTTATATTTTTAAATGTGATGTCTAAATTTCTTCAAAAAGCTTTATAGAAAATAATGCCAGGATTGGAAGCTACTGCTGGCACACCAAAAATAATTAGAAACACAAAAGAATCTTAAAAGGAAAATGTTGAGAAAACTGAGCTTACACCATTTTTTAACCCAGCCCACCAAAAAACCCCAAAACAACCCCAACAACAAACAACTCCACAACAACTCAACAAAAATGGCTGCTAACCAATAAAATAACTGGAATGGGGGGGGGAGCATTCCGGTTATTTTATTGGTTAGCAGCCATTTTGTTTCCATAGTAATCAGGATGCACAGGGTTCAAAGTTTTTACAAAAATTGTGATCCATCTATTTGACCAAAGAAACACTGCAAATGTTGGTTAGGAAAAAAAATAATGTTTTTCATACTACTTACTAGTGTGATGTCTGGCCTTAAAACAGTGTAGTTGAAAGTATTTGATCAGTGTGACAGCCTTTTTTTTTAAAAAAAAGAAGAAAAGTTGACCCCATCTTTGTGTTAATAAGTTTATATGCATATTTGACCTTGTTCTGTTTGTTTGTTGCCCCAACCTTGCTTCTGTTGTAGCGAGCTCAGTTTCTAAAGGGTTGTAAGGACCCACAGGTGCAGAAAAAGCTTTTTGGTCTCCTCAGTATAGAGGATCAACAAAAAGTTACACAGAAAATGGGACCAGTGGCATTCTTGCAGCTGGCCAGAGAAGAGGAACTGGCAGAAGCTGTGGAAGAGGAATCAGAAGAACTGGGCCATGCTGAGACATATGCGGATTACAAACCCAGAAAAGGTGAGTTTGGATTTTTTTTTGTTTTTGGATAATGATAAACTCTTGACAGGTGGGTGTTGTTGTTCTTTGCTTTAACGTCCTTCCACTTTAACCCTCTTGTTGTTGGATTCTGCAGAGCTAAGCTGCCTGTAGATTTTGAATTCTTTGAAGGTTTTCTATCCTCAGCTGACTTTCTTTACTCCTAAGACAATTGTGTGTGTTCATGACAAGTTATCAAGCTGAAATTTGTCACAAGCTAGGTATGTCTTTGTACTTGCATTTAGATGCAAGTTTATGTGTCTGGTCACCAGATGTCTTGTCATTGTCACCTTATTTGTCACCAGTCACAGGGGTATATACGATAAAACAGCAAATCCTCCATGGATTTGACAATAGTTCATGCATGTTATTTCAAATAAGGAACTGACGCCTAGCTGATGTGTTTACCAATGGTTATGTGCAAATGTACTTCAAGGATGTATCACACAATGTCCCCATAACACTTGTTGTTTTAGGATGTCTTGAGGAGACAGAATTTTTGTTTAACTGTGTTTTTCTTCTTGAAAACGAGTAATATTCAATCAATATATGGCCTTTATACTACAGTTCATATCTGCGTGTGCTACCACATGTTTATAAACTGTACAGACATGTATTATTGTACATGACTGTCACACTGTCACCACTGTCACCCCACAGGTGTGACAAATTTGAAACAACACAGATCGTAATCCTAAAAAAGTTTAATCTTTGTAGTCTAACTAGTCTTAATCTTAGTAGTAGTGATGGCACAGGGTCACATCACATCGCAGAAAGCACAAATTGTGGATGTGTGGGGGGTGTACCCATTGCTGTCGCCTGTCGAATTTCGGCAGACCGGAGACCTATTTTCTTTTCCTTCTTGCTGTTTTTGTTGCCGGTATATCTGTTCATTTCTGCCATTGCACTGTCAAAAGAAAAGTGTGGTAATAATGAGAAAATAGTCAAAAGGCATCACGTTTTCAAGTGTGTATGCCGCGGATGCTCCGGGAGGTCAAATTTCTCTACAGTCAGTGTGTGTAGCACAGGTCACACATGTGCCATGGAGCACGTTATTTTCTTGGTCACTCTCCTTCCTAACTGCAGCATTTCCTTCCTCCTCTTCCTCATAAGTGTTTAATATCAGACTCACTTAACAATTATCGTTTAAATTTTTCTACTTCCAAGACAAGAACATTCAATTCATCGTCTCTCTAATCAGATGAATCATCTGCTACCAAAGAAGACTTTTTTTTTCATCTCGCTGCTACGATTGAATAAGGTTCTGGTCGCTGGCTGTCCTTTCTTCCTTCTCTCCCCACTACACGCATGTTAGTGGTCTAAATTTATCACTGGCACCTTTTTCTTCTTCTTTGCGTTGCCTATCACTGGCACCTTCTAAAACCCTCCCTGCATTGCCCCACCAATTTTCAGACACATTGTGTGAAAACCATGAGGTCTGTAGATCGGTGGTCTAGAGGTAACTCGCCTCCCTATACAGCGAAAAGTCTGGGTCGGAAGTGTGCAGTGGTTCGAATCCTGTTTGGACCTGAAACTTTTCCCCATCCATTAGACCATGAGTGGTGGCCAGGATGCTAGTCTTTCGGATGAGACGGTAAACTGAGATCCAGTGTGTTACACATAATTATTTAGTGCATGTAAAAGAACCCATGGCAACTAGGGAGTTGTCCCTGGCAAAATTCTGTAGAAAAAAGCCACTTTGATAGGGAAACAAATACAGTTGCAGACAGGAAAAAGAAAAAAAAAAGGGTGGCGCTGCTCTTGTGGCAACGCACTCTCCCCGGGAAGAGCAGCCTGAATTTCACACAGAGAAATCTGCTGTGACTTAAAGTGGTATAACATTTTTATTTTAAAAAGTAAATAAAGTGTGATGGAAAATACTGCCTACGTGGGCAGCACCAATGTTGACTGTGGTCATATTGGAATCTAGTGACGGCCAAAATTACTGTCGGCTGCGGTCATAACGGGGTTAAGTGATATTAGACGATAGGGAAAAGGATTAAGTGAAAGGAAAAAAAGGGAGGGAAGTATGAGTATGAATAAGCATGTATGTGCAAGTTCAAGTGCGTACATAGAAAGAGAAGAGAGAGAGAGTTGGGGGGGGGGGGGAGTGTGTGTGTGTTAGGTCTTCCTCAGTTGTTTTCAGTTGGTTCTACTGTATTGTTTATGCTTGGCAAGTAGCTATGTGAATGACCGGCTCTATCACTACTGGAGGTCATAACCATGTGTTTTCCTGTGCTGATCTATGAATCGGACATACATGCTTAAAAATATACTTGATCCTCTCTCTGTTTCTCTCAGTGTCTGTGTCTGTCATTTTTCTCCCCCACACTCTCTCTTTCTGATTGTGTTGTGCTGTCAAATATTATCTGAAGATATTAGGCAGAATAGTCATCCTGAGATTGTGCGCAGCCTCGCTTTATATTTGTGTAAAGCCTTTAGAATAAGAGATAACTTGGTATCTTAAGTCATATTTTTGTAAATAACTTTTGTTGTTTTTGTTATAATACAAATTTTGTTGATTTTTTTGTTTTTGTTTTTATCCCACTAAAATACTAAGCAGTTCAGCAAACCCCTTCATGTATGGGTCAGTGGCCTTTTTTGTGAATAAATCTTTCAGGTTTGAGTTCTCTCTTTCTTTCATCTTTCTTTGTATGAAAATGGTTCCAGAACATTCCCTCCTCCAACCTATTTCATGACCTATTCTTCAGTGTGCATTGAAAATATGATATTTGTGTGGGACGTCATATGGTGCTGTGTTTGCTGCCCAGCAGCTGTGATTGAGTTACTTGGACATTGTAGTTGTCATTTTTGTTTGTTTTTTTTCCTTTAATTTTGCTTCATCGAGGGCTTATAAAATAAGAAAAAACAACCACCCTAAAACAACACCAGGTCTCATATGAGATGGAGAGGATAGAGAAGACCTGGCTTAATTCATAGATCTGTACTCCACTCTCCCTCTTTTTTTCTCTTTGTCTTTGTTGTTGTTATCTGTGTAATTGCTAGCTTGACAGTGAAAGAATGGGCTTCTTGTTTGTTTGTTTTCACAGTGACTCTTTTGCTTGTTTAAGAGAGGTAAACCTATTAAACAGAAATGGACCCCCCCCCCCGCACACACACACCATCACCACTCCTCAAAAACCTCCTCAAATCAAAACACCCCTTCCCCAACCCCCTGCCGGTTTCATCGTGAATTAAAGACAGCTTTAAAAAAAAAAAAGATTTTAAGACAGCTGTTCTGGCATTTTATCTTTTTGGTGGCTCTTTGGCATACATCGTGACATGTTCATTGTTTGGAGTGTTATTTTTCATTTATGGTCATGACGGGATCTCGTTTTCTTTTTCTTTCATCATCACCGTTATCATTCTTAACACCTTCTTCTTTCTGTTTGACCTTTTTTTTTCTCCTTTCAGCCAGGTTTATTCCTCGGTCAATTTGAACCCTAAATTTGTGACCCCATTCTAAACCATTTGCAGCTCTAGGCAATTTGTAGTGCACGCTGCATTGTTGGAATTAGGCCCACCAGCTGTCAGCTCCATCAGTATACAGCTTTTTTTGTGTAGCCAGCTACAGACACGCACGCACGCACACACGCACATATACACACAATGTGCACATGCACTTAACAACACTCTCCCTAAGTGGTATTTCATTGAAACACTGATTGTATATATATGTTTCTGCTGTGATTACAGTAACAAATTTCCCATTGTACAAAGTTTATCCTCATCTTATGTTCATTTTGGGGGAAGATAGGGACAATGACAGGATCACAGAGTCTTTTAAGTGTGACAATGAGGGGATTGGAAGCCTTGTGGACCATGCACAGTCTGCTGACTGCTGTCAGCATATGATGAGAATGAAAAGCAACTTTTTGGATGGGAAAGGACCTCTGCCCCTGTGGCGATTTTGGGGGGTGGGGGGAAGCTCTTGCACTGTAAATAAAAAATTTTATAGAAAAAAGAGTGGGTAAAACTCATGTTTATTATGTGCCTTTTGTAGATTGACACCATGTGATACTTTAAGATGTTAGTATTTTTGTTTTGTAAGTGCTTAGGTGCTTTTTTTTTCCTTCCAAATTCCTTGTTCACATTTTATGTTAAAAAACCCCACTGTGATTTTTTAAGTATATTTTAGACTTGTGACGAGAATGTACCTTATTACATCATTGAAATGCACAATGCCCACCCCCCAAAAAAAACAACAACAAAAAAACCCAAACAAACAAACCCAACCCCAAACAAACCCAACTCCCCCTCCTAAAAAACAAAACCAAACAAAATCTCCCCCAAAAAACAAAAACCTACACACCCACTCAAACACATTTTTTTGTGTTGTGGTATTAAAAAAAAACTGTTTTCTCTTTAAAGCCCTGATTTGTTTAGCAGGAAAAATCACTGCCGATTTCTGTATGCAACTTCAGGTTGCATTCAAGGGGAGGCTGAGACATGCATGTACATTTTTGAATAATATATTTGTCTACAAGTTTTGTTAACCATGTTTCTTAGCCTATCATACATGGGTGATGTAAATAGTTTACATTACTTCATTCAAAACCCCCCACCCTAAACAAACAAACAAATCTGTTATTCATATTTCTAGACTTTTGAATATTTGTCTATGTCTTTATTAGCTAGGGATTTCCAACTAAACCAGTAATAGTTTGTTATAATACATTTTCTTACCTACAGGTTAAGTGGAGAACGTACATTTTCTTTTCTTTCTTTCCTGTTTAAATTGACACCCCCTCCTCCCCTCTCTACTGCCTGGTTGCAGTGCAATACGGGCAGAGGCATCCAGACCAGGTTGTGGAGTCCAGTTCCTTGGCCAGCGTGGAGCCGCCCGATGTCTACCACAGACTGACCATGCCAGAATCCGTGATTGACGCTGGGGTGCTGTCCTCTCTTCAGCTGGAAGCTATCACATATGCCTGCCAACGCCATGAGCGCATTCTACCTAATAGCGAACGTGCCGGCTATTTCATCGGTGAGTATTTGGGGTATGGGCAGGGCACACAACAATTAAAAAAAAAAAAAAGGGTGTGAGTTGGTGTATGGTGGTTGTTTTTTGTTTGTTTTTGGGGGGGATTGCTTGGTTGAGAATGAATCACAGAACTGGTCAGCTTGAAGCATGGTTCATATTGATAGTGTATATACTATCGTTTGAAAGAGTCCCTCATACTTGTTTACCCCTGGGCAAAGCTCTGTAGCGTGAGTGTTTTTGTGTGTCTGTGTGGGAGAAAGAGAGAGAGGAGAGGGGAGAGAGTGTGTGTGTGTGAGAGAGAGAGAGTTTGTTATGGTTTGTACTTTTTATTTTTATTGTCAGTCCCCAAAGTCAGAATGGGGATACCTTTATTGTGGGCAAAAGACCTGTAGTTGCTTACATAAAAAAATCTCGCCATCGGTGAACCTTGGAGATGGTACTTTGGTAGCCAAGGAACAAACGCCATAACAAAATTGTAGTCAGCAGTGATGTGCTGACGAAAAAACACACACGGCCTCGTTCCTCAGTAAAGTTTTTCATCATACTGTTGATAGCTGATTCAGGAGTAACTGCCAAAAGATGTTTAAGTGAAGATTGCATGTTGGGTTGCTTTTTTTTGTTGTTTTGTACCAGCGGTTTGACAAGGTCTTTTGACTGTCGTTTAGGTGATGGTGCTGGTGTGGGAAAAGGCAGAACAGTGGCAGGGATCATCTTTGAAAACTATATCCAGGGACGCAAGAAAGCTCTGTGGTGAGTTGCTCTTTCTGTCTGTTTATCTGTCTGTCTGTCTGTCTGTCTCTCTTTCTCTGTCTTGCACACCCACATGCACATGCACGTGCACACACACACACACACACATACACATACATGCATTCTGTCTCTCGCTCTTTCTCTCTCTCTTCTTTCTTTCTTTCTTTCTTTCTTACACACACACACACACACACACACGCATGTTCTGAGTAATAGCTGAACAGAACACACTACAGAAAAAAGGCTGAGATAATATCATTCAGTGTTTGACTTGTCTGTAAGTTTCTGATTAATTATCTATGGGCATTCCGTGTTCCATTTGTTTGTAAGTTTTGTGAATAATTAATATCTATGGGCTGTTGTGACAGCTTCTTCTTCTGTGTGGTGTGTCATATAGCCAGAACATTATTTATATACCCCAAAATTTAAAGAAATAAAAAAATCTCTTTGCAGGTTGAGTGTCTCCAATGATCTGAAAGTTGACGCAGAGAGAGACCTGTGTGACATAGGAGCCTCAAACATAAAAGTCTACTCCTTGAACAAGGTAAGATCATACCTGTACAGATCTCTATCATCTTTTACAACTTTTCTCAAAGATAAAAAGAAAGCTACCCTCACCCCCCAAACAAAAATAACAGCATCAAAATCACATACCCCAGCATACACATACAAACACACACACACGCACACACACACATATGGGTATGGTCTGTAGTGTTTATCATTTGAAAATACATAATGTATTATTCAAGAAAGTGAGAAAATCTGCGAGATATGGGTTTTGTTTAATTCTTTAGAAAAAAGTTTGTTGCCCATGTGACTAAAGAAATGCCTCATGGAAGGAAAGGCCTTTAAAATTTTTTTTTTTTTTTTTGCTTAATGAGCTTAAAGTTGAGGAAGAATTAGTTCAGGTAAGAATATAATATTTTATGAAAATATCCATATGCTTGTGAGGGAAAAAACGGCAACAAAAACGGTCTCTGTCATTTGTTTTCAGAGAAAGTTTAACTCCAAATAAAACAAGTGTAGAAATTTTAGTGGGATAAATTATGGAAAAGTTCTTAATTTTTTGTGGTATCTGTTGCGATTTGGAAAGTTTGTGCAAAGGTTACGGTGACATTACTTTAATGGTGTATTTAGCTGTGTGCGTCCGAGCATGTGTGGATGCACATGGGTGAAAAATAAGAGTGTGAAGTTAAGTGTTTTTTTTCTTTTTCCCCCCATTCTGTTCCCAGTTCAAATATGCCAAGATCAGTTCATCCGAGAATGGCAGTGTGAAGAAGGGCGTGCTGTTCCTCACCTACTCTTCGCTCATTGGAGAGAGCAGTCAGTCGCAGAGCAAGTACCGCACACGCCTGAAGCAGATCATCAAGTGGTTCGGGAAGAACTTCGATGGACCAGTATCCTTTCGCTTAGTTGTGTGTTGATTGATCAATCACAAGGCGGAAGCTTTGTGTGTGTGTGTGTGTGTTGGAAAAGATAGCTTTATGGATAGAATTTAGTTATAGCACATTGCCAGACAAATCAGCGATGGAGGACATGATAGGGACATGATAGCCACTCTGATAGGGAAACAAATACAGCTGCAGAAAAAAAAAAAAAAGGGTGAAAGGGTGGCGCAGCGCTAAGTGGCGACGCGTTCTCCCGCTCTCCCCGGGGAGAGCAGCCCGAATTTCACGGAGAGAAATCTGCCATGACTTAAAGTGGTATGAAATAAAATCTGAGCGCTTTGATTTGTTGCTTTACAAGATTCAGCGCTATATAAATTCCATACATTATTATTATTATTATTATTATTATTTCAAGAAAAGACGACTTCTCGCATTGGGAAGGGTGGGGATGGTGTGGGGGAGAGAGATGATGGAGGGGTTGGCACACTGAAAATAATAAAAAATGGAAAACTGTCTGTTTAAGAGGGGGAGAGAGAAAGGTGGCTGTATATTTGCCATGGTTTTACAGCCCCTTTTGGTAAATATCCGTTCTTCCGAAGTTTAATTTAGATTACCCGGTAGAAATTCACTATTTTCAGGGATAACTGGCTCTGCCTTTTTGTGTGCGTGTTTGTTGTTGTTGTTACGGTTCTTGTCCTTAACCCCATTCAGATCATATTTGATGAGTGTCACAAAGCCAAGAACCTGTGTCCCACGGGCTCTGGCAAGCCCACCAAGACAGGTGCCGCTGTTCTGGAGCTGCAGATTCGACTGCCCATGGCCCGTGTTGTGTACGCCAGTGCCACCGGTGCCACGGAACCAAAGAACATGGCCTACATGACTCGTCTGGGCCTGTGGGGCTCTGGTACTCCTTTCAAGACCTTCACAGACTTCATCAACTGTTTGGAGAAAAGGTAAAGAGGGAGAGACATGGTAGGGGGGGAAGGGGGGGGTAGGGGTTAGGAGGGGGATATGAGAGAGAGAGAGAGCAGTAGATCAAAATAGTAATGGATGATACTAGTTCTGGAATGTTCTGCAAGGCCACAATGAAAATATTCACCCCAAAAATTTGTTGCGGGAAGTGGGCATTTTTGGTCGCTGGAAAAGTCCTAATCCTCAGAGGGAAAACCCCTCTACCTCCCTACCCGAGTTTTTATTTTATGTTCACCCCCCCCCCCATTCCTCACAGGAAAACATACGCAAGCAGACTGGAAAAAAACAAGCTAGAGAAAGACGCAGGCTATACCCGGGTGGTTAAGACTGTTCGACTTCAACCCCGTTGGTCCATGACGTCCTGGGTTCGAATCTCGGCGGCATCTTGCGCATTCAGACTGGAGATTTTTACAATCTCCCAGCTGAACTTTAAAGTGCAGACCTGCCAGTGCCTTAATCCGTGTATATGTACATGCAGAAGATCAAAAATGCACGATCCCGTAATTCATGTCATTGCTTGGTGGGTCACAGAAACACGAACACACCCAGCAGACACACCCTAAGGCAGAATGCGGCTACCTTCATGGTAGGCAGAAACGGGTCGCATACACCAAAAATCTCATGAATGGTGAACCTTGGAGCTCTAGCTGTGGAACAGGGGTGGGGTGGGGGAGGACTGGGGAACCCTATAGAGAGAAAAAACCGATACAGAGAAAGGCTAAGTTAAAAAGCCCTGTTATATATTGTTGTGGTCTTACAGGGGCGTGGGTGCTATGGAGCTGGTTGCTATGGAGATGAAGCTGAGCGGCATGTACATTGCTCGGCAGTTGAGTTTCAAAGGGGTGTCCTTCAAGATCTTGGAGAGTCCTATGGATGAGGACTTCAAAGAGGTGTATGACGCTGCTACTCACTTGGTGAGTCCCTGGTTTTTCTCTGTATGTGTGTGTGTGTAGGGTGTGTGTATGTATAGAGTGTGTATGTGTGTGTGAGGGATTTTGTGTGTATGTATAGGGTGTGTATGTGTGTGTAAGGGATTTTGTGTGTGTGTGTAGGGTGTGTGTGTGTAGGGTGTGTTTGTGTTTATTTTTATTTAATTTGTTTATTCTTTTATTTCGAGGATAATGGAATAAGCACTCATGTGCTTTTTTTCATCCAGTCCCCGTGTGTATGCATTTGTGTACATTTTGTCATCCGTTCCCACCGGCACACAATGGCCTACTCTTCTGAAAGGGGACCTCGGTTTATAGTGTCATCCGAAGGACTTTTGGGGAGAATGGAGTCTGCACTAATGTTAACTCCAGAGGAAAAATCCTCTTGAACGGGAATTGAACTCCGGTCAGCAGATCACGAGCGCATCACGCTAACCACCAGGCTATCTTGTCCGGGTGCGTTTGTGTGTGTGTGCATGCATGCGCGCACAACCGATAGGAGGTGTGTGGATACTTCAGCTACCATGCTTTATCAAATGAAAATAATGTGTAGAATCTGTTGACTAGTAACATTGCCCTTTAAAATTTTTTTTTAAGCAGTTTAGATTTTCAGGAGCATTAACATAGGGACCCAGCAAATGTAGCTCACTATTGTGTTGGGTTGTTAAAAATGTGGCTGAAACATCATTCGTGAGACACTGTGAACGTAACTTGGAAAGTCATCACATAGTAGATGGGTGTTGCGTGTCTTGCGTAGTGAGCATAGTTTTTCCTATCTAGTCCAGTGACAGCATTTGAAAAGTTGACCATCTTTACATGATTTGGAATTCCTGATTTTAAAAAACCGAAATCACGGTAGTCCACATGGGTGTAAGTGTTTGGATATTTGGGAAATCCATTTAAAAAGACTTCCCACTTTTTTAAAATTTTAAACTGACAATAAGATGATGATTTTTTTTTCTCTTTTCAAGTATCTTTTAATGGGATGTATGTATCTGTGTGATTATATGAGCCTTAGTCTGTGTTTGTCATTGATTTTACCCTTGACCATGTATTATCCCTAATATAACGTTTTGTAGCCAACTCTGTGGTGAACAAGATTAGAATACAATTACTTTGTCAGAAAAAGAGAAAGTCTGGTGGGTTGTAAGCTATACAATAAACAGGAAAACATTGGTGCGCGCACACACACACACACACACACACACACACACAAAGCATGCATGTGCACACATGCTCATGCACAGATGGTTATAACATGCCTTGGGATAAGATTAATAAGAGATTACAAGGAGACATGTATCGGGATAAAAATGGTGTGCCCAAGATTCTGACTCTGACTTGTGCTATTTGTCTGATCCATGTTTGATTTACAGATATGCTTGTAGCCCACACAAATTTCTCTTGCCTTTGAGATAAAGCAGTTGTATTCATATGTGTTCATAATAGCACCTCTTTCTCTATGTGTGTGTGTGTGCAGTGGATGGAGGCGAGGTCCATGTTCCAGAAAGCTGCTGACCTGAACCGTGCAGACAACCGCATGCGGAAATCCATGTGGGCTCAGTTCTGGGCCACCCACCAGCGTTTTTCAAGCACATGTGCATATCGGGAAAGGTGGACCACTGCGTACAGCTGGCACAGGATGCTGTGGACAGTGGCAAAGTGAGTATCCACGTGGGGTCGGGAATTGTGATGACTGTGTTGTGTTGTACTGTGCGGTACTGTCGTTGTGTTGTTTTGTATTGTGTTGTATTGAGCGTGCAGTCAGCATCAGGGATTGTGTCGTGTTGGGTAGGGAGTAGTGTCATGGCAGATTTCTCTGCATAACATTCAGGCTGCTCATTTCTCCATGGAGACTGTGTTGGCGCAAGTCACTGCCATCCTCCATTCTTCCCCCCCCCCCCCCCTTTTTTTTCCCCCTTCTTCTTCAGAATTTCTCAAAAGGCAGCTGTCTTGTTGTGTGGAAGTTTGACATCCTCTCTCTTGGGTAGAGCAGCCAGAATTTCACGCAGAGTAATCTGCTGTGGCTGAGAGTGGTATTCAATACCATGAAACTCCCTGCTAGATCACTGATTTATTCAGACAAGCTGTCTTGTTTCGCCTTGTCATATCTACATCACTGCTTGTGGCTTGTGTTTAAATTGCACTAAAGAGAACTTGGGGTGTATGATTATCAAGTCTTCAGATTTTATAGAGTTTGGATAAAAATGGGGCACAAATTTGAGAGGAAGATTTCACTTTCGGAGGATAAACAGGAAGCTGAACTTAAAATTTTTGTTGGGGGGGGCTAATAATCTTAAAATTTTGTTTATAGAGTTTTCTCTTAAAAGTTTACTGTTGATATTTATGGCTTTTTTTGCGCTTGTGTGGACATGTATGTGCTTTAGGTGATGTATGTGATGAATGTGTAGAGAACCCTAAGCAGGAATTCTCTAGGTCACCACTCCAACTCCTAGCACCATCTGATCCGGCACCAGAAATGGAATCCTAGACTTATTCCTATTGTCTTTAGTATCCCTAAAGAGGATTAGGGCTCATCTACTAAATGGGCTGGGAGTGATAAAGGGGGGATAGGAAGAGGATAGAAGAAAAAATAAAAAAATATAAAAGGAAGAAAGTAAGTAGTAGTAAAAATTAATCACCTCAGCTCACTCAGCAATCACACTGAATACACCGTGAATGTGACGAACAACAACATTCATTCAATGCAATTCTCCAGGCCAAGCAAGTTGGGTTCACAACTATTATCTGCTACTACTACTGACAACTACTATTAAACTACAATCACACACATCACCAATTGTACTACAAATACAGTTCAAAACACAAATTATTCTATTACTCTTATTCAATTCTCAAAACATATGTCCAGTTACTCAAAACATAATAATGTCCAGTCGTCAACACACAACCAATCAAGGATCCGTCTAGATCAGAGACCGAAAGATTCACAACTGACCAAATCAATTGAAATGATCAAAAGGATAATCAATGATGATCACCATGGTAAATGATAAACAATCATGACGATGAGCGATAAACGATGAATCGTAAACAATGAAAGCGTTGAATGAAGAATAAGCGATGAAAGCGATGCTCCTGAAATAAAAAGGAACAGACAATCAATAAACCATTTTGATCTCTTCATGAAATCTTATGACAGGATCAAGGATACAAATCAAATCACAAGATCCACACTTTCAGGTATAACATATTAATGACAACTTAATATGATGAATACCCACACAGCAAAAACTGAAACACTAACCAGAGTTTGCCACAGTAAAACAAATCTTCAAAATGTACTCTCAGTTTAAATACCCATTTCCCAACTCTTATGAGAACAATTATCCTCACAACAAATCATAACATATGTGTCAATCTTCTGAAACCTGTACGGTTTTGTTACATGGTTGGGGAAAAATCAGTATCTGCATTAGATATTGTTTTCAGTTGTTTTTAAGAGATTCATGATTGCTTGATCAGATAAAATAAAAAGTAAAATGGCAACTCTCTGAGAACATAAAAAAAGTTATGCTTTATCCAAAGAGTTGAAAGCGTCCGCGTGTAACAGACGACGCCATAAGAAATAAACATTTCTATATATGCAGAAAATGATTCCAAATACATTATCACTGATTTTGTTGATGACAGAGTAGGATGCCTTTGATTTTCAGATTTACATATTATCTTTGGAATTTATCAGTTATACGATTTTGAAAATGTGACTTGGACACGAGTCAAAAGCAAATCAAAACATTAAATCTATAACCACATCATGAAATTTATCAGGTTCAAAGTTTAATGCAGTTTAATATTAAATCAGTGTGATGTGTAAAAGCTGAGTAAGGAAGATATTGAAGTTGCATGCTTTATTACAGACATAACATTTAATACATACGTCCCGCGCGTAACACAAGACACCGCGCACCAGAAAAATGAAACAATGCAAACATATTTGAAGTGAATACATTTTATTTGTTATCAATTGAACACTGAAACACAGGAGCATTTCAAGCAACCCTTTGGCACAATGGCAGTCAATTTCAATCAAAATAGTAGTGCTGCCTGGCAGTTATGTCAGGGTTTCCGACTGGACGGGTGTCTTCCATGGGAACCCAGGCTATGTCATCCGTTGGGGGCCAGATGTAGTAGGTTCTCTTGGACTTCAGAAACTTCAGCTCAACCTCCTTCATCTCCTTGTCTGAGCTGAGCACCTGAAAAAAACCCACAAAGAATTATACACCTACCTAGAAGATATATTTTACATACTATCACAGAGAACATGGGTAAAATATCTGAATTCTCTGCTGCACAAACCTGTGATAATAATAAAAAATCAGTGAACAGAAATCCACGTTGGTATACTGCAATCCTAGAAAGTATTGCTGAAAAATAAACAAAACAAAACCTTCATTATCATTGACTTTTTAATCCTAGTAGCGCTAAATAGACAGCAACAAGCCTCACTTCTATTGGCTGAATTAACATTGGCTAGCATTGTTTTGGAGCAGGGTGGGCTCAAACAACCCTTGATATTGATATATAAAACTGAATTAAATGTGTTAAGCTATAAATCACTGGAAAGAACAGATAATATGCTTTTAAATGAGTATAATTTTATAATAGTGTGTAGTGTTTATGATTATGTAAAAAAAAAATCCCCCCAAAAAAATCGTGTGCGCACTACCGATCACTGTTCCACCGTCAGAGCCCCGGATCGATTTTAACACGATAAGCAAAGTTCTTGCGGTGCATAAATATCATGATTAGGTAAACACTATTTCTTGACATTAGTTTTAAAAAAAATAAGGAGTTTGTATCACTTTATCGGTCACCAAATACTCTGAAAAGTTCAGCGACAGGATCGACGCCATCGCGACCGTCATGGCGGAATGTGCGAAGTGGTGGCTTTCTATGGCGAAAATACAAAGATCGCATGATTTCATGTGATGCAAAGTACTCAGCAGCATAGCGATTTGACTCAACAACAGTTATTTGGAAGCCTCGTTGCGTCAAAATAAAGTAAAACAATCTGTGACGTCGAAATCGCCGAGTAGCGAAGAAGTCCATCCAGAAAAACTAGCACTGCTCGATTCAGTCCGATCGCGATCGAGTTTTACCAAGTTTTTAAAAAATATTCCACAATCCTTACCTCATCGTCTCATTGTTTATTTCAACCAAATCCAGCCTCTAAAACTCCTCCTTGCTGTCAATTTTGTAAAAAAGCTCGAAAAACGCTTGAAGAAATTCTAGTGCAAACGCTGGCCGCCATTTTTGTTGAAGACAATCTTGGCTGGTCCGAAAAAAAATTTAAAATACACTCTTAACCAATCAGATTCTTCGTTGCTTGTGTGTGTCAAACGACCTTCACCCCTTTCTGCGGGCCTACAACGGCCTTAACATTCATTGGCTGACCTTTGAAAGCGAAAGTAAGCTTTCAACTATGATCACCCACGCCATCCTGGAATATTCAGGGATCCGCCACACAGCTTAGACCCGCCCTTACCGGAATATTCCGGGAACCGCACCACTAGGGTTAAGATAGGCACGTAACCACGACACCTTCATAGTGGTTGACCTGTTATGCTTAGTACAAATAATTAACTTCAAAGATGCTCCACCAAAAAGCAGCAACAAAAAAAATATAACTCATATAGATTCTGTGACAAACCTTTCTGTAATTATTCATTAATTCTACAATTAACTTCCAAATGTATTAAGAATTCTAAGCAATTGTCTATTTCTGGCGTCTGATCGTAATTCTACAACCATCCAATTGGTGTCGAGGTTACACCCAAGTCAATCCATATGTTTTTGAAGTAGTAGTAGGATTTTTTGGGGTGAATCGTTTAAATCAAAACCACTAATCGATCAAAACATTCAATATATAAACGTTTTCAATTTATAACTGCAACAGAAATGTAAATATTAAGAAAATACGAAAAGGACAATCAGTCTAATCGTCCGAGCGTAATGCGACAACTTTCACTTTGTGTCGCAGTTACACCCCAGTCATTAAAAAGGCATTCCCAAGTTATAATTAGAACCTAAGCATTTTTCGTTCTTCACTTTAAACACAAACATTAATCGATCACAACACTTTAAGATATAAACACTTTCAAGTGACAAATCGCGATAAATATTTAACAATATGGAAAAATCGCATCAATGACGACTGGTCTGATTTTCAGGTGACTGGCCACTCCTGGGTGTTTTCCCTGTATTCCATGAAAAAACCCCATAATTTGCTTTAAATTTACTTTATTTCTATTCATACACCATTTGCAATTCACATTAATAATTAAAAAGCAGTTGCAATACTCACCAGTTTCAATGTGGCTCAATATTCTGCAGAAACTCCCGGTCAGTTGAACATTCCGTCCGAGTGTAACTCAGAAATAGAATCGCGACACCGTACACATTTCAATATGGGAGAACCAATCAACGCACAGTCGCGTCCAAAAATAGAGAGAAAATGACGTCATACATGGAATACCTTGTATTCTTCTGCTACAGAGCCCCAGTGATGAGTTTTGAGAGAAAAAAATCCTTTTGATTTTGCTGGGCGTAACGCAATTTTTTGCGACACCTCTGACGTCATTTTTCTGGAAAGAGTGTATTATAAAAACTTGCCGACTTAAGAGTCTGATAAACATCCATAACTCATAAAAATAACTTTTATTTTGAGATGAGATGGAAAGTAGGTCACTCATGCTAAGATTAGACTTGAAGTTCTGTTGCACACGGCAGGTCATGAATGGACGCTTTTTTTTTAAAATTAAAAAAGTTGTGTGTTAGAATCCAAAGTAAGGTATATAATGTAATATAATGGTTTGCATTTTCAATCATCTTTAAGTTCCAGTGCAGTTGTTCGGGCTAATTGGTGACTGAAGTCAGAATTTGTGGAAATGCAAACTGCTTCAATGGTGATGTATTAAAATGGAGATCATGAGCAGTGGATTTTTTAACAAACAAATCAGTTTTAGGATATAATGGCTTGTTGTAGCACATTGTGTTTGATTGTGTTGATAGTTGTACCACTTTTGATTAAACATGCAAAGTTGCACACCCCAAAATTAATTAGAACGATTTTTATCTTTTATTGAATGTGACACCCCTCTTCTGCACAGGTTTCCAAAAAAAAAAAAAAGTATGTTCTTTCGAGCCAGAAGGCCCATAGAGCCGGAGCTTATCCCGGTTTCTGTAGCGTTAAGCGAACTGATGGTTTTTTACCACCCCTGTGACAGGACGCTAGTCTGTCGCCAGATATTTCCCCAGCAGAGCTGGTACCCACTTGTTCAACGGGTTTCAAAAGAGTGACCCATATCCATTATCCACCAAAATCACCACATACAATAACTACTAGTCTTCCACATTTCATTTACTTGAGGACAGCTGATGGTCTGTCCTATGAAGCTGTGTAAACATTAATTCACATTAATTTAATTCAATTAATCCCCAATGACATTCCAAAGTCATTGCACCTGTTTAAGGATTGCTATATCATTCCTCACAAAAACTAGAAGTTTGCATTCTTAATAATAACAATCATTACAAAACCACACTAGGCTTTTATACACATATACACAGTGATAAGCCTTAGTTTGATTTCTTCAGCATTTTGTTGGCTGAACAATATTCTTCCCAAAATCGAACCTAGTACAACAAAGACAATGACTAAGCTCAAATTTGCCACTTGCTTTCTTGTTCAAAATATCACTTCTAAATTCACAAGCTTGAAACCTTCAAAAGCGAAATTAAACAAGATACCTCATAAACCTTTCCAACTTTTAAAAATTAAGACGAAGTTAGCTTAAAAAGAGCAACCATACCTTAATGGGGAACATCAGAGTCTGCGAGTCTTCAGCAAGCATGCTCTCCCCTCTACGTCTGGGAAGAAGTAAGGGTTTTCAAAAAGACAGGAAGTTTAAAATCAAGGGAAATAATTCATCAAGAGAAGATTGCTGTTGGTACATGGGAGTGATTTCCCCTTTTTGGTGTCAACAGAGTAGTGGAGAAAGGCATTTTCTATCAGTTCAGCGCCCCTCCTTTTCCTTCTCAACCTAAATCAAAATAGAATGTATTTCTGCAGGCTTTCCTGAATTTCTGGTGGTGGTGGATTTATATGCGAGTGAGGGTGTGGTATTGGACATGTGTTTTTTTTTCTATGGGGCTTGTAGTTGAATGTGCTTGGGCATGTATGTGCCGTGTGTGTGTGAGAGAGAGAGAGTGAATGAGTGAGTGTGTGTGTGAGGGGTGTTGTTGCTGTTGTTGTTACACTTGGACGTGTTGTGTTCAGTGTGTGGTGATTGGCCTGCAATCCACTGGGGAAGCCCGCACGCAGGAGTTGGTGGACCAGGAAGGAAGCGACCTGGGCGACTTCTTCTCCACTTGCAAGTAAGTGTCGCCTGTCAGTCCCTAGTTTTCCCTCCTGGGTGGTGCTGGGGGACGATAATAATAATAACAATAATAATGTATGGAATTTATATAGCGCTGAATCTTGTAAAGCAACAAATCAAAGCGCTCAGATGACATTAAAAAAAATAATTATTTATGCGTGTGTATGCGGTTTTTAAAAATTTGGTCATCTGTTCCCACCGGCACACAATGGCCTACTCTTTCGAAAAGCGGAACAGGATTTAACGTGCGCGCAAGATGTTCTGCATGCGTTCGCACACAGGGCCTCGGTTTATAGTCTCATCCGAAGGACTTTGACATTCAGTTCGATTTTTTTGTCAAACTGGGGAGAAAGGGCGAGGCTGGGAATTGAACCCAGAACCTCACGGTTTACTTGTTGGCCGGCAAACGTCTTAACCATCCTGCCACCTTCCTTCACGGGATCTGTAAGTATAAAAAGCATCCCCACCTTCTGGAAGTTCTGTGCTAGGATTTCCCTCCTTTCTATTCCTCTCTTTGTTTCTGCCTTTTTTCCTTTTTTACTGTGAATCTTCTTGTCTGTTTTCTGCCTCCTTGGTCCATTCTCCTGCCTTTCTTCCAGAAAGACTTGAAAGATAGTGATTCTATCCCGTGCTGTGAAATCAGATAAGCTGGGCCTGACTTGACAGACCCTTAATGACAGTGCAATGCATTTTCACTCACATGACAGACCAGTATACTTGCTGTCTGAGTATTGGGTGAAAAAGATCAGTATTTAGCTCTAGGGTTTGTTTTGTCAGCATTACTATAATGTTTTTAGTTGTGCAACTGTACAATCAAAGTGTCTAGCTCTAAAAGATGTCTGCAACAGGATTTGAACAGATGTCTGTAGACATTTTAAAGAGGACTAGGCCTCTTAACACTTGAGAATAACATTTTAACAGAACTAGTTTAACGGATTAGGAGGGAAGGGAATTACAAAATTGACACCAGAAAAATCAACAGCAACAAAGCAAACTGAACGTTTTCTGAATAGCTAAGTCAATGAGCCCTTTGAATGGTGATGTGATTTCAGGGGGTTGTTCACAAGTTTGGTGGAGAAGCATTTCCCAGCAGCTGACCACAACAAGACTCTCGATCTCCTCAACCTGGGACTGTACGGCAACAGAAGTGACAGCTTTTTGGGCAACTATGGGTTGAAAAGAAAAAATGGTAAGTTGGCTCTGGTGGTCGTAATGGCAAGATGATTGATTTGGTTTGTAGGCACTACCTCTGTTACAGTGAGTTTGTCTTTTTATTGAATCTTTTTGTTTTTGAGGGTAATGGAATAAGCACCCTTGTGCTAGTTTTTTACATCCAGTCCCCAAGTGCATGTGGTTTTGTAAAGTTCATCCATTCCCACCAGCATGCAGTTGCCCACTCATCTGATAGGTGGAACAGGTTTTAACGTGTTCGCAAGCTGTGCTGCATGCTTTCGCACGCTGGACCTCAGTTCATAGTCTCGTCCAGAGGACTTTTGGGGGGGAGTGGAGTTGGCTCTGATGTTAACTCCAGGTAAAAATATCCCCTCGGTGGTGGCTCAAACCTGGGTTTGAATCCTGGCCATCAGATGGTGAGAGCAGCGCTCTTGGCCACCAGGCTATCCCTTCCCCCCGTATCTGAGATTGGGAGTTGGATAGCATAGTAGTCAGAGCGTCTGACAGCCTGGGGTCCATTCGCCACAGGGGAGCCCGTTTGAGGGGACTTTCCCCCAGGAGTTAACAGCAGTACCAACTCCATTCCCCCAACAGTCCTTCAGATGAGACTATGAACCGAGGTCCCATGGGCAAACACGCGCAGAACTTACTTCGTATACGTTAAAACCCGGTCTGCCTTTCAGAAGAGTAGGCCATTATGTGCCTGTAGGAGTGGATGACAGAATTGTTTTTAAAAAAATGTATGCACACTGGTGTCACATTTAAAGATGATCACTGGTTGGAATAGGGCTACCATAATGGTGGGCTAAAACAGTCACATAGGTAAAAAGAGTGTTGTCATTGATGAACCTGAGAGCTCTAGCTGAGAAATGAGGGGTGGGGGGGGGGAGTAGGGATTGTTGTTAGTTAGCTGTTAATCTGTTGTGAATATTTTGTTTTTGTTTCTTGGCTAGAGGTACGTCAAGGGTGAGATTTTTGCGTGTACAACTCCCCCCCCTCTTTAAGGTAGCCCCATTCTGACCTTAGGTTTTTTTTTGTATCAACAGAGTAGTGGAGAAAGGCATTTTCTATCAGTTCAGCGCCCCTCCTTTTCTTTCTCAACCTAAATCAAAATAGAATGTATTTCTGCAGGCTTTCCTGAATTTCTGGTGGTGGTGGATTTATATGCGAGTGAGGAGTGTGGTATTGGACATGTGTTCTATCTATGGGGCTTGTAGTTGAATGTGCTTGTGCATGTATGTGCCGTGTGTGTGAGAGAGAGAGAGAGTGAATGAGTGAGTGTGTGAGAGAGAATATGAGTGAGTGAGTGCATGTTGTCCATGGATGATTACATCTGCTGCTGTGAAAATGTAAGCACAGAGCGTTTCACCTAAATTCTTGACAGTGTGAAAGTTTGTGCTGTTTGGGAAGAACTCATTGATGTTACCGTATGATGCCGTATGTGATGCAAAATGTAAATTTTGAGTGGATTATATGTCTAGTAAGAGCATTCAACTTCAACCCCAGTGGTTGGTAAGAATCCCGGCTCTGGCAACTGGAGAACTTAGGGTGGGGATTTTTGCGATCTCCTGGTGAGCTTACAGTGACAGACTTGCCAGTGCCTTAATTCCTTTTGTGCATAGACTGTTACACATGCAGAAGATAAGACATGCATGTTAACCCTAGTAGCGCTAAATAAACAGCAACAAGCCTCACTTCTAGTGGCTGAATTAACATTGGCTAGCATTGTTTTGGAGCAGGGTGGGCTCAAACAACCCTTGATATTGATATATAAAACTGAATTAAATGTGTTAAGCTATAGATCACTGGAAAGAAGAGATAATATGCTTTTAAATGAGTATAATTTTATAATAGTGTGTAGTGTTTATGATTATGTAAAAAAAAAAAAAAAAAAAAAAATCATGTGCGCACTACTGATCGCTGTTCCACTGTCAGGGCCCCGGATCGATTTTAACACGATAAGCAAAGTTCTTGCGGTGCATAAATGTCATGATTAGGTAAACACTATTTCTTGACATTAGTTTTAAAAAAATAAGGAGTTTGTATCGCTTTATCGGTCACCAAATACTCGGAAAAGTTCAGCAACAGGATCGACGCCATCGCGACCGTCATGGCGGAATGTGCGAAGTGGTGGCTTTCTATGACAAAAATACAAAGATCGCTTGATTTCATGTGATGCAAAGTACTCAGCAGCATAGCGCTTTGACTCAACAACAGTTATTTCGAAGCCTCGTTGCGTCAAAATAAAGTAAAACAATCTGTGACGTCGAAATCGCCGAGTAGCGAAGAAGTCCATCCAGCAAAACTAGCACTGCTCGATTCAGTCCGATCGCGATCGATTTTTACCAAGTTTTAAAAAAATATTCCACAATCCTTACCTCATCGTCTCTCTCATTGTTTATTTCAACCAAATCCAGCCTCTAAAACTCCTCCTCGCTGTCAATTTTGTAAAAAAGCTCGAAAAACGCTTGAAGAAATTCTAGTGCAAACACTGGCCGCCATTTTTGTTGAAGACGATCTCGGCTGGTCCGAAAAAAATTTAAAATACACTCTTAACCAATCAGATTCTTCGCTTCTTGTGTGTGTCAAACGACCTTCACCCCTTTCTGCGGGCCTACAACGGCCTTAACATTCATTGGCTGACCTTTGAAAGTGAAAGTAAGCTTTCAACTATGATCACCCACGTCATCCCGGAATATTCCGGGATCCGCCACACAGCCTAGACCCGCCTTTACCGGAATATTCCGGGAACCGCGCCACTAGGGTTAAAAATCCTGATATTCATGGGGTAGGTCATGGAAATGCAAACATACCTAGCAAGCACCCTGTACCTGGAGAGGGATGGGCTTGACTAGATTCAACTTGCCCAAGAGAGAATTGCCTGAAAGGTTGAATGGAGTGCCTGAGGAAGTCATAGCAGGGGAGAAGAGAGATAATGGTGAAGAAGAAGCAGCTAAACTGTCCCATTTCTTTTCCTCCTCTTGTTCAGCATTTCAGAACATGCAGTCCTGTGCACTCTGCACCTGTTCTCAAGATTATTTCAGCATTCAGGAGGGTGCTGTTTTGTGGAGACTCTTGTAACGGAGGGTACTGATCTTACAGTTACTCCCTGCAGCACATTGCTCATGTTCACCATGTCTGAGGGTTGGAGAAGGCTCTTTAAACGTTCGTTTTGCTAGATTCTCATCAGCGTGGTTCATCAAGGGAACAAGGACTTGCATACTATGGACATGATTGGAACTGATGTGATTTGAGCGTTGTTTCTGTGTCACAGATGACTTCCTGGGATCGTCAAGCAAGCGGTCAAAACTGGAGGAAGAGATGGATGTGGACTCGGGCTCGGACTCCAACTCTATCAATGAAGACTCAGACTCCGACTCATTGAATGATGGCTTTGACTCTGACGATGACTCTGATTATGACCGTCGCCCGATCAAGTGGTACGATGGCAGTGACAGTGACGATGCCCAGGCTGCTGATGGTACGTCAAGTGTGGCGTGAAGAGGATGAATTTTGTTGGTCTGCGTACATGTGTATTGTGCTTTTGTATTGTGTGTTGGCTAGTATCCAGTGTCGTACGTTGATTGATTGTATGATGTTCGCCATATCACACAAAACCTTCAAAACTGCTCTTTTAAAAAAAAAAAAGCCCAACAACTTTCAACTTGGATTTGAAATCTGTTGTTCGTTATGTTTAAGGAGAGTTGCATGCCTGCAAATGATTGAGTGCAAGCGCTTCGATTTGTTTGTATTTTACAAGATTCAGCGCTTTATAAATTCCATATATTATTATTATAACTTAAAAGTCTAAAATAGTGCAGGTTTAGTCACTTAGCAACCAAATTGTAAAATGTTTAAGTAAGGACAATACACAGAGATGGAAACATACACATTTACACACGCACACACTCAACACACACACACATTTAACACAGACACATTTACACACACACACTAACACACACACACACTCTCACACTCTCACACACTAACACATTCACACTAACACACAACATTCCTACTTTCTTGCTTTCAATCAGCTTCCCTCCCATGCCCACCGTACCCTCAGTTCTCTCTCTCACTACTCGTTCTCTTTTTTTGTTGTCTGGTGTCATTGTTTATGTGTACACACACACACACACACACACACACACACACACACCACACACACGCTGTGTTTTTCTGTCTGTCTCTTTGCACATATTACTTAATGCTCACCTGCATTTGTACACAAGCGCACACTGTAGTGTGCAAGTTAAATCATTCCATCGCCATACCCCTATTTTTTTCTGTCTATACACATGCACACACCTTTTTAATAACAGAGACAAGCTTTTGGCTTGGTACTTTGACAAGTAGGTCTACCATCGCCGCATACAGAATTTCCAAATGTGATATATCCAACAACCTGTTAACACATCCAGAGTCCGGAGCTAAAAGAGAGAAAAGGAAAAATAAAAACAACAAATCCAGTTTCACTCTGTACATAGTTGCAGTGATAATCTCAGATTTAAAGTTGCATGTGATGGCAGCCCTGAAATGGCCCGAGTGGTTGGCAGGGCTTTAAAGCAGTATGATTGGATTGGTCATTAGTGGACTGCTTAGGACTCTTCGTCAGCCTTTGCATGTATTCATGTGGTGTGTCATTGTTTCAGCGTCCAAAAAGAAGAAAGGCAAGGCCAAAAAAGCCAAGAAGCCTGAGAAGAAGAAGAAGAAGAAGAAGAGGAGAACTTCTGATGACGAGACAGACGACTTTTGTGACAGAAAACTGGCCAGTATTGCCAGTTTGAAAAAGAACAATACCTTTGCTACCTTTGATCATAACAGCACCAAAGATGACCCAGACAATGAGAACGGTGAGCGTGTGTGTCTGTGTGTTTTATTTATTTATTTATTCTTTTAATTCGAGGATAATGGAATGTGTGCATGTGTGTGTGAACGCGTCTGTGCCTGCATGTGCGAGTGTTGCTGTGTGTGTGTGCGTGTGCGTGCATGCGTGTATTTATGCTCACTTGAGAATTCCCTATACTTCAAAATTTGATGTGGATGGAAATTTGTTGCTATTTTGATATATTATTTCTTTAATTTTGCTTTTGCCATATATGCAAGTAATGCAGTTTATGCCTTCAGAAAAGTAGTTCGTAGTGTGCTGGTAGGAACAGATGACCTGTGTGGTTGGCGAGGCTATAAACAATAATATTAATTGATTGATCAATGAAATTTTAAAAAAAAAAACCCCAAATGCATGCACACTGGTGTCGTGTTCAGACATCATCCCTGAAGTCGGATTGCAGCTGCCTTAAAGGTGGGTAAACAGTTGCAGATGCAAAATCCCTGCATTGGTGAACTTTGAGCTCTAGCAGAGGAATGAGAAGGAAAAAAAATCTTCTTTGTGGGTGTCTGTTGATGGTGTGACACTTTGAGGGGGAAAAAGTTGGGAGTTGGTGTATATTCAGTGCTTGAACATAGTGAATATTGCTGCTGAAAATAAGGTTACAAAACACAAAATGTGTGAAAAAATGTTATGTACAGATTGATGTGGCCAGCTGAACTGTCTGTTTGGGTGTGTGTGCATACATACATGCATGCGTGTGTGTGTGTGTGTTGTCAAGTATGTCAAAATGACGTGCATGTTTTGCTAGTGAGCTGTACGTACGTAGCTCATCTCATTTTCGTCCTGCCTTTTCCCTTTTTTGATTTCCTTCTCGTCTAGTGCTGCTGTCATGTCTGTGAGCGTTCCTTTTTATTTATTTATTTATTTTTCTACCTGTGAGCATTCCTGTATTCATTCATTGGTGTGTGTGTGTTGCAGGGATGCTCCGGGCCCTGCAGATCAAGAAGGAGCTGCTGAGCAGGATTGAGGCTCTGAACCTCCCCCACAACACCCTGGACAGCCTGGTGAACAAGCTGGGAGGCCCAGAAAACGTTGCTGAGGTACAGTCCACCAGGCCTCTGAGGGAACAGAGTAGACATGAACAGTTCATTAAATGGGATCAAGAAGGCCGGTAGTGAGGATAGATTCAGATGCAGAATACTCTGTTAAAGCCAGTTTAAGACATGCAGACTTATTTGACTCCTCCCCCCAAAAAAACAACAACCAACAACCCCAAAAACCAACCCCCAAAAACAACCCCAAACCTCAACATTATATGATTGTAATCTGTCAAAGTGACTGAAATGCAAGTAGTTCGGTTATTAGCCACAGAAAATAAGTAAGTTTGGGTCGGGGTGGGGGTAGTTGGGTATTTTTATTTTGGAGGGGACAGGTTTTTTTGGGGGGGGGATGAGCAGTTAACCCTAGTAGCGCTAAATAAACAGCAACAAGCCTCACTTCTATTGGCTGAATTAACATTGGCTAGCATTGTTTTGGAGCAGGGTGAGCTCAAACAACCCTTGATATTGATATATAAAACTGAATTAAATGTGTTAAGCTATAGATCACTGGAAAGAAGAGATAATATGCTTTTAAATGAGTATAATTTTATAATAGTGTGTAGTGTTTATGATTATGTAAAAAAAAATCCAAAAAAAAAATCATGTTCGCACTACCGATCACTGTTCCACTGTCAGGGCCCCGGATCGATTTTAACACAATAAGCAAAGTTCTTGCGGTGCATAAATGTCATGATTAGGTAAACACTATTTCTTGACATTAGTTTTCAAAAAATAAGGAGTTTGTATCGCTTTATCGGTCACCAAATACTCGGAAAAGTTCAGCGACAGGATCGACGCCATCGCGACCGTCATGGCGGAATGTACGAAGTGGTGGCTTTCTATGACAAAAATACAAAGATCGCTTGATTTCATGTGATGCAAAGTACTCAGCAGCATAGCGCTTTGACTCAACAACAGTTATTTCGAAGCCTCGTTGCGTCAAAATAAAGTAAAACAATCTGTGACGTCGAAATCGCCGAGTAGCGAAAAAGTCCATCCAGCAAAACTAGCACCGCTCGATTCAGTCCGATCGCGATCGATTTTTACCAAGTTTTTCAAAAATATTCCACAATTCTTACCTCATCATCTCTCTCATTGTTTATTTCAACCAAATCCAGCCTCTAAAACTCCTCCTCGCTGTCAATTTTGTAAAAAAGCTCGAAAAACGCTTGAAGAAATTCTAGTGCAAACGCTGGCCGCCATTTTTGTTGAAGACGATCTCGGCTGGTCCGAAAAAAAATTAAAATACACTCTTAACCAATCAGATTCTTCATTGCTTGTGTGTGTCAAACGACCTTCACCCCTTTCTGCGGGCCTACAACGGCCTTAACATTCATTGGCTGACCTTTGAAAGCGAAAGTAAGCTTTCAACTATGACCACCCACGTCATCCCGGAATATTCCGGGATCCGCCACACAGCCTAGACCCGCCTTTCCCGGAATATTCCGGGAACCGCGCCACTAGGGTTAATAAGAACACTGAGATAAAGTTTGCATGTTAGTTGTATTTGAATGTAGTATTGAGGAACATGCTGCGTGAGGAAGGAGAACTTGTATGGGGAATGAACTACCCGGGCTGTGCCGGATTGTTCAGTGCTGGGGGTTGACCTTGGTCCCTAGACGTCTTGATTTGGGAACTAGGTGTAGACACCATAGATGCTTGCACACACACACACACACACACAGTATTTTTCGAATACTACATGTGAACAGACGTTAAGTACAAGAACAAATGAACATAAACACCCACGCATGCACACACCCACACACACACACACACACACACACATGCGCATGCGCTCACACAGTCAATCTCTCTCTCTCCTCTCTCTCTCTCTCTCTCTCTCTCTCTCTCTCTCTCTCTCTCTCTCTCTCTCTCTCTCTCTCTCTCTCTCTCTCTCTCTCTCTTCACTTGCACTCACGTATGATCACTCTCACCACTGGACAATGATCACAAGAATGAACTAAATAATTTCCCGCCCGAGGGCCTTTTTCTCAGCTTATCACTTACGTTTTCCCTCGCATCATTCAAACCCCTTCTCCCCCACAAAGAGAGAAAGAAAGAGGTGCTTGTTGATGATGTAAAATCGCCGTGTTTTTTGTGGTGTGTGCTCAGATGACGGGCCGGAAGGGGCGGGTGGTGCAGAAAGACGACTCGGTACAGTACGAGTCTCGCTCAGAGGAAGAAGTGTCCATGGAGTACCTCAACCTCAAGGAGAAAGAACGCTTCATGAACGGAGAAAAGGTAATGTACGGTTTGTCCCGTTAAGTGGTGTTGTCAGTGTTTGTGTTAGTAGTAGTAGTAGTAGTAGTGATAATTTTATTATCATCATCATCATCGTTATTATTTTGGTAATGATTTTTGTTTTTGAAAGAGCGTCCTGTTTGGGAGGAACACATTTACAGAGAATGGTATTCTTGTATGAAGTCAAAATCTAACTTAGGTTCTCTCAAAACCTGACTTTTTTTGGGTGCTGAAACCAGTTTTTCTTTCCCCTTGAATTGTGGCCCTGATAGGGCCTCTGTGGTTGGCAGGGCTATCAAGAAGATTGCATGGGGTTGGATTGAGTTAACCTAAGTACTGACTCCACTCTCTGAAAGTCCTGCAGAGGAGACTATAAACCAAGGTGCCGCATGCCATCGCATCTTGAGCACATGTTAAAACCTGATCCACCTTTCGAAAGAACAGGTCATTGTGTGCGGGGAAGAACGGATAACAAAATTTGACAAAACTGCGTTCACGAGGCAAGCTAAACGCCAAGGCCTGCATTACAATCTTGAGTGTTGAGAGTTGAGATTGTCTGCAGCCCTGACAGGCTCTTGGCATAACATCAACCTGCTCTTTCCTTGCAAGGGGGAAAAAAAACCCCCCTCAGAAGTCAGGAGTATGGTTGCCTGTATGGTGAGGTACTGGGAAAAGTACCCCGCATGCCCACTTTTCATCCAGTGTGTATGCATACAGTACACTCTGGCAGTGATTTCCCCAGTGGTGGGATGAATGAGTGCTCGCATGCCCACTTTTCATCTAGTGTGTATGCATACAGTACAATCTGGCAGTGATTTCCCCAGTGGTGGGATGAATGAGTGCCCGCATGCCCACTTTTCATCCAGTGTGTATGCATACAGTACAATCTGGCAGTGATTTCCCCAGTGGTGGGATGAATGAGTGCTCGCATGCCCACTTTTCATCTAGTGTGTATGCATACAGTACAATCTGGCAGTGATTTCCTCAGTGGTGGGATGAATGAGTGCTCGCATGCCCACTTTTCATCTAGTGTGTATGCATACAGTACAATCTGGCAGTGATTTCCCCAGTGGTGGGATGAATGAGTGCTCGCATGCCCACTTTTCATCTAGTGTGTATGCATACAGTACAATCTGGCAGTGATTTCCTCGGTGGTGGGATGAATGAGTGCTCGCATGCCCACTTTTCATCTAGTGTGTATGCATACAGTACAATCTGGCAGTGATTTCCTCGGTGGTGGGATGAATGAGTGCTCGCATGCCCACTTTTCATCTAGTGTGTATGCATACAGTACAATCTGGCAGTGATTTCCTCGGTGGTGGGATGAATGAGTGCTCGCATGCCCACTTTTCATCTAGTGTGTATGCATACAGTACAATCTGGCAGTGATTTCCTCGGTGGTGGGATGAATGAGTGCTTGTTCTGGGTACCTCCCAAGGGCGCTAGGCCGCCAGGGAACGTGCAACAGTGAACCATGTCACTGACTGACTGGTCGCCTGCTTTACAGGCCCGCCTTCACCTCCTTTCACGCTGTTTGTCTGACTGGTGTGTGTTGTTGACAGAATATTGCCATCATATCGGAGGCTGCCAGCTCGGGGATTTCTCTGCATGCAGACCGTCGAGCAGAGAATCAGAAACGCAGAGTGCACATCACTTTGGAACTGCCGTGGAGTGCTGACAGAGCCATTCAGCAGTTTGGTGAGATGTTGCTTAACACTTGTGTTTTGTGTGGTGTGTTGTCTTTTTGTTTGTGTGTGTGTGTTTGGTTTTAATGTGTGTGTGTGAGTGTGTGAGTGTTTTGTGTTGTGTTGTCGTTTTGTTTGTTTGTGGGTGTGTGTTTGGTTTTAATGTGTGTGTGTGTGTGAGAGTGTGTGAGCTAGTATGTGAGTGATTGTGTGTGTGAGAGTGAATGAGTGTGTGTGTGAGTGATTGTGTGTGTGAGTGAGTGATTGTGTGTGAAAGCAAGTAAATGTGTGTGAGTGAGTGGTGTGTGAGCGAGTGTAGGAGATGGGATGGTTAGAAATATGATGTATGTAATGCCAGTTTTATTATTTAAAAAAAAAGAGATTTGAGGGGGGGGGGGGGGAGGCGCAGTTTTTCCGCCCTGAAATCAGTACTTAAGAGAGAGGGAAAAAAGCAACCACGAAAATATTCTTTTACGTACCATACCTTTTCTAGATCAACCGCAGGTACATGGCACCTACAGTGTGTGTGTGTCTGTGTGTGTTCGAAGATTTCATGTGGATGGGTGACTCTGAGACTATAGAAATTCACTGATTTTTTTTTTCCCCCCCTAAGGTTAAGTGCTGTAAGGATTTATCAGTAGCAATTTTTTTAACCCCATTCAGGTTAAAGATGATGGTCTTTACATGTGCATGTGCCAACGTTTTGCAGGTCGTACCCATCGATCCAACCAGGTGAGCGCGCCAGAATACGTGTTCCTCATTTCTGATCTGGCTGGGGAGCGTCGCTTTGCCTCTACTGTTGCCAAGAGATTAGAGAGTCTGGTGCGTTCCGGTTTTTGTCTCCAGTTGTGTGTAAAATGTGGTGTTGTTTTTTTCTCTCTGAGTTTGTTTTTTTCCTTTTTATTTTATTTACCCCATTGGCATAATGTTTCAATTATGTGTGTATATATGTGTGGTGTGTGTGTGGTGAGAGAGAGAGAGAGAGAGAGAGAGAGAGAGAGAGAATGTTCATGCATGTGTTTGCCTCCTAGCAAAAGTATTCTGAACAGTGAAAAGGGGGAAAAAAGTGCTCACAAAACCTTTCCCCCTAACAAATTCTGATGTTAGAAAAACACATGCCTCAGTGAAAATACAAGCTTTTGTTGTGCATTGTTTGTTGTGGCCTAAGGTAAATGCAGGGGAGAAGAAGAAGTGGGCCTGTTTCTATGGTCAGTGTCTGTTTTTCAGGGTGCTTTGACTCACGGTGACAGACGAGCGACAGAAAGCAGAGACTTGAGTCGCTTCAACATCGACAACCGTTTTGGCCGTCAGGCCCTGGAGACGGTGATGAAGTCCGTCCTGCAGTTGACAGAGCCCATTGTGGACCCTCCTGCTGGCTACACCAGAGAGGAATTCTTTGATAGTATGTACCAGCGTTCCTATGTGTCTGGATGTGTGTGTGTGTAAGTGTGTGTACATGCTTTCACGTGCGTGTGAGTGTTTGTGTGCCTGTGTGAGAGTGTGCATGTGTGTGCGCATACCTAAATTTAATTCGTCTAATGTCACTTAGAGTGAACAGACGTAAAATTGAAGCAAGAACAACCACCTCTATTTAATGAATTGTGGGTTTTAAGAAAAAACTTGTATTTCCCTCCCTTTTTTTTTTTTTTGGAAGAAGAAGCATGGTTGACTGATGTTCTTTTGTTTTTTTTCTCGATTTTTACAGATTTGAAAGATGCCTTAGAAGGAGTGGGTCTCATCACCATCTTTGATCGCAAAACGAAAGCTGCTAATCTGGAGAAAGGTGAGTGTTGTCAAACAGGCCAGGGCTTATTTCAGTCGTCATCTTCTGTGTCATCTGGTGTTCCCATGCCACTCATTCTGCTCTCTCTGCCTCAGTGACTTATCAGCTTGTCATGTCATGTCGCATCCTAAGGGTCAGAAAAGTCCACAGGGAGCTTCTCAGTGTTAGGCTGTAATGGGGCCACCAGTGAGAGGGGCCCTGCACTGCTTCAGGGTTACTTTGGTGGTGTTCACTGGTGGCCTGCTCTGAGCTAACCTACACAGAACACCATCCACCAAGCCAATTAAGGATAATGATATAACTGCACAATGCAATGGAATGCGATTCGGTACTGTACACTACAGTACACTGTTATACAATACAATATAAAACAGTATAATAGAATCAGGGAGGCACCGTGGTCGGGTGGTTTAGGCGGTCAACTCGTGATCCAGAGGTCGCGGGTTCAATCCCCGCTCGGCTCAGTGTTGTGTCCTTGGGAAAGACACTTTACTCCTATTTTCCTCACTCCACCCAGGTGTACAAGTGGGTACCAGCTCTGCTGGGGAAGTATCTGGCAACAGACTAGTGTCCTGTCACAGGGGTGGTGAAAAACCATCAGTTCGCTTAACGCTACAGAAACCGGGATAAGCTCCGGCTCTATGGGCCTTCTGGCTCGAAAGAACATAATAGAATCAAGATTTAAACAATTCACCGTGTGGCTGTTGCTCTCTCACTATTTTTGGTCCATTTATCTGGAATGATCTCCCCCTCTCCCTTCGCCAAAGACCTATTTATGACACTTTTAATTCCAGCCTCAAGGCATACTTACTTCAAACATGCTGTTTGGTCTCTGCCTTCAACAGCTGAAATCCCCATCACCCCACCTTCCTCTGTGTGTGTGTGTGTGTGTAAATTTGAAAATTTTAAAACTATTTTTTGATTAGCTGAGTGTGTAAGAATAGGCTGAATGCAATTGCTTTGATTAAAATTAAATAAAAAAAAAAGATAAAAAGATAAAGTGCTGTATAATTCTATATTCTTCTTTTCTTCGTCTTATTATTATTCATAACTCCAGTGGATGGTTTGGGAAAGTGGACCAGAATGGAAGCTGTAGTTTTATGGCTGGCTGACGGTGTTTCAGACTACAACAACATGAGCAAGTTCTTGAATCGCCTCTTGGGTATACCCACGGACCTGCAGAATGCTATGTTCGAGTACTTCAGCAACACCCTGGCAGCAATCATCATTGATGCCAAGCGGTCTGGCCGCTGGGACATGGGCATTTTAGGTAAGTTCTGTCGTCGTTGTGTGATGTGGCGCTGTATGGTAAGTGTGCCGTTAGTTCATGTAGCATGATTCAGTGATAGGCATATCTGTTTATATAGAAAACTCTGCAGCTCGACTGGTCCTAAGAAAGAAAAAAATCTGAACACATCACTCCTCTTCTGCGATCTCTTCACTGGCTGCCTGTCTCACAAAGACGAGTATAAGATCTATACCCTCTGTTTTAAATGTCTCCACAAATCTGCACCCTCTTATCTCTGTAACTGTCTTCACCTGTACACTCCATCCCATTTGCTTCGTTCAGCCGCAGATACTTTGTGATTTCGAACACCCAGATTCAAACAAACCACTGTTGGCCGTCGCTCTTTCTCTGTTTCTGGTCCATCCACCTGGAATGACCTCCCTCTTTCACTTCGCCAAAAGCCTTCACTTGATACCTTCAAATCCAGCCTCAAAACACACTTATTTCCTACCTGAGACTTTCCCCCTCATATTTGTCCCTAATTTTCAACAGCATCTTTCACCTAAGTGTGTTCGCGAGTGTGTGTGTGTTAGTGTGTGTGTGCATGCGTGCGCGCGCGCATGGATTTGAAATCTGTTTTCATTATGTTTAAGGAGAGTTGCATGCGTATAAATGATTTGAGTGCAAGCACTTCGATTTGTTTGTTTTTTATAAGATTCAGCGCTATATAAATTCCATATTATTATATAGCGCACAGTTGAGCATTTCATGATTTTTGTGTGTTTGGAGCAATGTTTTGTCTGAAGGGGTTGATACTGCCCAGTAAGCAGGAAGGTGGTTAATGTGGGAACGCAATGTTGTAAGCACCATTGACTGGAAAAGACCTGTAACCTCAACATGTAGCGTGTGGTGTTGCTGTGTGCAGACCTGGGCTCTGGCCAGGAGGTGGTGAAGAAGCTGGAGACCAAGGTGTTTGTGGGCAAGCCAAACACCAACTCCGCCAGGACTGAGCTGAGCACGGTGAGTGAGCCTCGCCGAGGGGTTGTCTTCCCCTCTCGGGGTTGTCTTCCCCTCTCGGGGTTGTCTTCCCCTCGTCTTCCCCTCTCGGGGTTGTCTTCCCCTCTCTGGGTTGTCTTCCCCTCATTTCCCTCCCAGTCTGCGCTGCGTGCGCACAGTCACTGAGAATGGAATTCAATTGGATCAAGGAAGAGAGGGAGATGAATTGTCGGTGCTGGGAGATGATGGTTTTGAATAGAAGAAATGGGGTAAAGAAAGGAAGGGAAGGGGAAAAAACCCACCAATATTATTCACAACAGATTTCCCCCGATTTCGGAATACGGTGACCTAAATGGTGGGGAGAAAAAAATGGTCGAACACGCAAATATCTCGCCATTGATGAACGTTGGGAGCTCTAGGCGAGGAATAGAGGGGAAAAAAAAAATTACAACAGAGAGCAAGAAGTTGAATAAAGTACACACTGGGCCAGGCGATTTTTGCATTCATGCAGTTGTTTACCAAGAAAAAATATAATCACGATACCTCATCATTTTTAGTTATTGGTATGGCCATCACAATCTCTTCTACTGAACTTGTAAACAACAGCTTGTAGGCCACTCTGCCCCATCTGCTCGATCAGTCTTGACAATATTCTGATGGAAAAAGCCTTTAAATCTGCTTTACAGGTATCCAAATCCTCTCTCAGCACACATCCTAACCATTGCCCTTAAAATTTATTTAGCAAATTTTGAAAATTCATAATGTGCTTAAAACGTTACTGATTTGGACACAGTGAAGTGTAAACAACACGACGGCATCTTGTTAACGCAAAGCTGCAACTTTTGCGAGAGTCCCATTTATGTGAACAACAATGGCGGCACCCACAGTAAACATGTGTTTGCAGGCATTAGTGGGCGTTGGCGTGAAAACTGAGTTTTGTTTTTACTGGGCCGTTTGCGGGTGGTTGCTGTGGGGTTGAGTTAAGACAATAATGATTTCTGCAGTCAAGTCGGGTGTAAGAGAGAAACATATTTGACTCTGGAGACTTGACATAGAGGTCATCCTCAATCAGCAAGCTTGAGAGAAGTAAACTACAAAAGTACTCCTTGGAAAAAAAGAAAAGTAGAAAGCCATGATCACCTTAGCAACGGATGTATTTAGCCTGTCCTGAAAACCATGGTACGTTTCTGATTTTGGAGACTGACCATGTCCTTGAGAACCCAGAGAGGATTTTCTATGTGTGTGTGTGTGTGTGTGTGTGTGTGTGCGTGCTGAAAACAGACTAGGGGGAATGTTGATCTGTTGCCTGGTTGTACTGACCATGTTGTGTGGGGTTGTGTCACAGATCCAGGTAGAAAGGGGTATGCCCTGGGACCGAGCCACCAGTATCTGGCAGAAGTGCAACGCCCTTGAGGAGGGCTTCTACACCTCCACTCAGGTGAGCCACTGACTGTGGGCGAAAAATGCTGGGTTTTGGGGTTGTTGTTTTTTTGTTTGTTCTGCTCTTCTTTCTCTGTGTGGGTGTTGGTATTTTTATCTTTTGTCTGCGTGCATTCCAAAGTGGGTGTAGATTGGGAAACTCAGTATACCGATCTGTGTGGTCTTGTGTGTTCTTGCGTCTTTCGAAAAAGAAAAGAAAACAGATTGGGGAATATTAGTTAACTTATTTTTGGTTTTATAAATTTTTTGTTTCGTGAAGTTCATGGGTGCAATGCAAAGTTATTGTATGTTAAACCTTCCCTCCCGTCCCCCCCAATCCTCCCATCTCTGACGGACCATCTACATGTAGTTTTCCTACCCTGCAGAAAGCTAACAAAAGGTCTAGTAGCTGTGTTGTCTATGAAAGGGTGAACTGATAGCCACTTGCTGGTTATTTTAGTTAGAACTTTTAAGTTACACAGTACTGGAGAAGAAAAAAAGAGGGATTCTTTCTAGTGATATAAGTATGTCTCAATACTGCCCAAATTCAAGGGAGGAACCCCCCATTCTTGAGATGTGGTTTTATGATATGGCCAGCTTTGTTCTTGGAGGTATTGTTCGTTTTGTTTCTGAATGAGAGGTAAGACTGGTAGCTTCTAGGTCATGATGTTTGGCACTTAACAACAATTTGTTGAAAAAAAACAAACAAACCCAGTGGTAAGTGTAGGTGATGGACACAACACCTGAGCAAGAAAAACCACATACACACAGGGACTGGATGTAAAAAAGCACATGAGTGCTTATTCCATTATCCTCGATATAAAAGAATAAATAAATAAAAATAAATAAAAGTAAAGTGTGCAGATTTGTGTGCAGGCGAACGTGATGTGTACGACACAAAAACAGTTATTGATACCTACACACGTGTACACATGTTAACATGTGCTCTCTCTCTCTCTCTCTCTCTCTCTCTCTCTCTCTCTCTCTCTCTCTCTCTCTCTCTCTCTCTCTCTCTCTCTCACCTCGCTCTCTCTCATGATTAATTTTGTTATGGTTTCATTGATCTGTTTATTAACTTACTGATTCAGTCATGCTTGTTTGGCTTGTTTGTTTCTTGTTGGTTTTTTTCTGGGGGCCTGGTGTAAAAAAAAGCCTTTGGCTTATCCAATTACTGTCAGTAAAGTATTGAAGTTCTCTCCCCTCTCTCTCTCTCTCGTCCGTTCAGCTTTTCGAAAGAGTAGGCCATTGTGTGCCGGTTGGAACAGATGACAGAATCAACAAAACCGCATACACACAGGGACTGGATGTAAAAAAGCACATAAGTGCTTATTCCATTATCCTCGATATTAAAGAATAAATAAATTTTTAAAAAAATCTCTGTCTCTCTGTGCGTCAGAAACACACATACACACCTGCTCACGATGCACACAGACATGCTTTGCATACTTACATCCACGCGCGCTCTTTAAAACCAACAGACGTTGGTTGAGGGATGTGTCATGTGGGGGATGGTGGTGTGTTGCGCAGGAGCGCAACGGCAAGCGCACGGCGGCCCTGGTGGTGAAGCAGGGCGTGAACAAGAAGAAGGAGAAGGTGTACAGCCTGTACCGCCCCAACACTGGCCTGCAAGCCCGCGCCGAGACCATGGAAGAGATCAGGAAAAAATACAAGAAGGTGAGGGGTGGGGGTGTGGGGGGGTGGTCTCTTTTTTTTTTGGCTTTTTGTCTTGTTTCACTTTGGGTCTCTGTCTGTCTGTCCGTTTGTCTGTCTCTCTCTCTCTCTCTCTCTCTCTCGCTCTCTCTGTCTCTCTCTCTCTCTCTCTCTCTGTATCTAAAGTCATATTTTTGGTCCCTCTCTCTCTCTGTCTCTCTGTATGGGCCAATGGCCTTTTTGTGAATAAATCCTTTGAGTTCTCTCTCTCTCTCTCTGTATCTTAAGTCATATTTTTGGTCCCTCTCTCTCTCTCTGTCCCTCACCCCCCTCTCTCTCTCTCTCTCTCTCTCCCCCCTCTCTCCCTCCCTCTCTCTCTCTCTCTCTCTCTGTGTGTATCTTAAGTCATATTTTTGTTGTTGTGATTGTTGTTATACAATAACATTTTGTTGTTGCTTTTCCTTTTTTCCCCTTCTCTCACTACAATACTAAGCAGTTCGGCAACCCCCTTCATGTATGGGCCAGTGGCCTTTTTGTGAATAAATCTATCAAGTTTTTTCTCTCTCATTTTGTTGTTGTTGGTAGTGTAGTATTCTGTCCCTTGTCATGTGTGTGGTTATGACTGTTCTGCCTCCAGAGAAATTGATCAGTGTTATTGCTAAGTAGCACTGACTTTGCTTCATACTCAGATTCTACTGTTCATGAAGAGAAGTGAGGGACGCTAGGTTTAATTGAAAAGGAGTGAAGTGTGTAGGGGGGGATGATGGGAGAAAAGATTTTCCTTTGGGGGGGGGGGGGGGGGGTCCCTTGATAGTTTTTTTGTGTGGTGTGTTTGGTTATTTCACTCTCTGCTCAGGCGATTGCATGGTTGTGTATCCGGCCGTTTATGACTTTATGTTATGAGGATCCCTGAAGTCGGAATGTGGTTACCTTAATGGTGGGTAAAAATGGTTGCACGTGCAAAAAGCTTACCATTTTGTGCTCTTCAGCAGAGCTCTGGCTGAGGAACAGAATTTTTAAAAAAAAGATGAAACAAAGTTATGATCATGTATATATATATATAATATCAGTTATGCTGGGACCCTGCATGTCAGTGGTAAAAGTTTTTTGCGCATCAAACGGGGGTGAGGGAGAAAAAAAGGTGCAAAAACATTGGTTGTTCTGTGTGTGTGGAAGGTGTTGCCCGGTGATGCGGAGGAGTGGTGGAAGAATCAGTACGACGCCTCCTCCTCCATCTGCATTCACGCTTACTGGTGAGTGTTGTTTTTCTTCTTACAAGTGTGATACTTTTCTTCCTCTCCTGTGGGCATGCCGGGGGCCTATCAGTATAAATAGCATCCCCACATTCTGGAAATTCTGTGCTAAAAATTTCCTCTTTTCTATCACTCTCTTTGTTTCTGCCTTGTTCCTTTTCTTCCTGTCACCTCCTTCTTGTCTATTTTCTGCCTTCTTGGTCCATTCTCCCGCATTTTTTTCAGAAAGACTTAAAGATAACAATTCTCTCTAGTGCTGAAGTCGGATGCGCTGGGCCTGACTTGTCAGTTGCTGTCTGAGCGTTTGATGACAAAGAAGTCCTTTGCTTCCTTTTCTTCTCTCAGTCTTTAGTCTGTCGACCTGTCTACATTGCAGACAACAGTCTATCTCTGATCTTGTGCAGTAGTTTTGTTTCTTGTGACCCATCATAATTTGGCGGGCTCTGTCTCTTTGTTGGTGAGACAGAATGAGGTTACGCTAGTGCACGCATACATGTGTGTGAGAGAGAGTGTTGAAACTTTGTGTGCACGTACAGGCGCATGCATGCACTTTGTGGGTGTGAAGGGGTGTGAGAGTTTGCACTTTGTGTATCTAAACGAGCAGGCAGGTTCCTCACCTTGGCTTTTATCTCCCATCTCCAATTTATGAAGGATTACTTGTTGGGTGACTTGAAGCCATTGAATAACAAACTTCACCGTTTCTCAATTTGTCTTGCCCACCCCTTTCCCCTTAGAGAATTAGGATGGTCAGAGGATCCACAAATTTGAGAGGATAAAAAATAATGGCTTGCTAATTTTATATATTTTTTTTAATGGAAGGAAATTAGAAATAATTGATTGATAATTTTTTTCATTGGATGTGATCTTCACATTGATATATCAGAACAAATAGTTTAGTGTGTATGTGCATGTGTGAAATAGTTCCAACATTTTGACCCACTTCAGGTGTGTCTTTCATTTTTTTTGAAATTGGTCTCTCAAACTTTTTGGATACCCCATCACCTCTAAAGTAGCCCTCATGGTTGACTAGTCTGTGAAGAACTCGACGGAACTCTCGCCCCACCGAAACATATCCTGAACTTCTTTGACATCTGTGCAGGAATGGCAACTGCAAGAAGGTGACCCAAGGCATACCCTGTGAGATAGGTCTGCGCACACGCCAGTACCACGTGCTGTCTGGCTCGGTGCTGTCCGTGTGGTCCTGTGTGGAGTCGGTCATGTCCTCCCTCCCCGGAGGCACTATGACCAAGATGCAGGTGGTGCGTCTGAGGGCCAGTGCTGACGAGAAGATCGTGGGTAAGTGGAGTTTGCCCTGCAGGGCTTGGGTCACGGCTAGGGCTGGATTAAGTGTGTGTGTGTGTTTAGGGGTTGTAAGGGTGTGATTTTGTTGTTGATGTGGTGGTGGCTGTGGGTGAGTTGTTTGTAGAGCTACGTATGTTTATTTAACATGTGGGGAGCAGATTATTCTTTTTATTATTTTTCGTTTTTTAGCTCTGCTTGTTGGAGAAAGGTGTGATTGAAGGAGGGGATGGTGAGGGTCACGTATGATGAAATTTCAGGTGTGTGGTGGATAATGGTGTCACTGAGGTTTATTCGACAGATGGTTATGGTCGAGGTTTTCCAGGAACGATGTGAGTAGCCTTCTTATATACATATGGCATAAGTTCAATTCTGTTTGTCGACCTGCTGTGTGTGTGTGTGTGTTTACCTGTAAAGGTCTGACGACTTTTGTTGCTGTGTGACTGCAGGCAGCCTGATTCCCCCGAGCTGCATGGACCCTCTGATCAATGTGCTGAGCAAAAACTCCTCCAAGACCTATGTGCAGAACTGCACGCTTCAAGCAGCTGTCAGCAGCCTGAACGGCTCCCCCGTCCTTCTCCGCCGCCTCTGGCCCTTCCTCCTCCTCCTCCTCTCACACACAATGGTCCCACACAGAGAAGCAACGGGGAAGGAGATGGTGGCGACCACTCGCAACCGGCAGCAGAAGTGTCCGCCCCTTCCAGGCAGCCTGAAATTCTGTTGAGCATGCCGACTTTGATTTGAGAGGGTGTGGAGTCGACGCGGTGTGGGCTGTGGAGGTTCCTTGATTACAAGTGGTCTGAAAGACTGGCTGCCCTGAAAAGTCTTTTTTTATTTTAGTGATACCTATTTCGAAGACCAGAAAGATTTTGGTGCCGAGTCCCGTTTTGTGCATGCTTGTGTGATCATACACTGATCTAGTAGGTTAAACGTGGAGTTCACATTTGCCCGAATGAAATCAAGGACGCTATGCAAGATTATTTCAAGCTAGCTTTTGTAGGGGGCTAAAGAATCTCAGCACAAATTATATGGGATGTCTTAATCACCAGGAAGGTCATAGAAATAAACCTGTAAGTCAAGGATGATATTTTGACCAATGAAAAAGACTTAGAAACAAAGGAGTGAAAACAAGAATTAGAAACAAAGGAGTGAAAAAAAGAATTAGGCAGAAAATTTTAATAAACATGAAGCACGTAGGAATAATCAAAAGAAATAAAGTAGAATGTTTTGATCAGTACAAAACAGAAACAAGCTAGTAAGTGTTAGTGCAATGTTTTAATCATGCAAAGTACATATAAACAAGAAATAAGTACTTTAAAAAAAAAAATCAACACCGAGTCCACACAAACTACATATGAAAACCTGAATCAATCCAATCTTGTTTAGACCAGCCATGGAGGCCATATCGGGGGCTGTCTACACTTGACAATAATTCAGGACGAGGTAAAGGGTGTAACGCAAAAAGCTCATGAAAAGGATTCAGCGTGTGAAGTAGAATATTTTGGTAACTACACAACACAGAGAAGTAGATTGACAGAACAAAGAAAAAAGTTTTTTTTTCTTCTTCTTCTTGTGGCTACATGGTTAAAGGACCCTGACCTCTACTGCCTGCCCAGCTCCACATCCCCTCTTTGTGGATGGATGGACCACAGCATCAGCCCCTGCCTGTGTGATGCAGAGACAGTTGCTGAATAACCCAGACAAAGGTCAATTCTGGATTCTTTCTCTTCTTTATCTTCTACGCTATAACCCAGACAAGATTTATGATTTTTGTCTTCATTTATATTTTTCTTTTTTTTAAAAACAAAAACAAAAAAACTTGTGCTGGGGTGATGTGTTTTTGGTACAAAACGACCCATGAAATCGAAATGTGGCTACCTTAATGGTGAACAAAAATCGCCGCATACGCAAAATCTGACCAATGGTGAGCCTCGGAGCTCTCTGAGGAACCAAAAAAAAAAAAAAAAAACCAAACCCACACTGTCAGGCGTTGACGTAAGCAGTGTAAGTCGGTGCTGATGGCCTGGTCACAAAAGGAGAAAACAGACAAGGCACCAAACCAGCAGCTGAGGCGGGGTGGGGACAATAGCAGCGGAACCTTACAGGGTGCCTGTCGGAATGACAGAGAAAACAGTTGGTGAGGACGCCACCTGCCTACATAGATGATGTGGCAGTCCTTTTCCTTTGGCAGTTGGAAGGGAGGGTGGTGTTTTTTTGTCTCCCCGCCTAACTTGTGGAGTTTTGAGTTTCTCTTCGGCTGTCGGACCGTGGATGATGGTCTTTCTGCCTTCTGTGTCGACATTGTGTAACATGGTGCCAATGTTCTGCAGCAGCACTCACCAGTCATCTGCTTCTTCAGTCACAGCCGTGATGGAAGACGTGGATCTCTTTCTTTTTTTCCTTTTTTCTTCCGTTTGATTTGTTGTTTTATGATGTCGTCGACTTGGACTGGTCATGAGACTTCCATTTGCTATGACTTAGCCAGTCCTGCATTTATGAGGGAGGGGGGACACTTTCATGAACAGCAAGATCATGAGCAACCTGTTTGAAAACCAAAGATTGTCTTTGTCTTTGAGCTTTTTTCTTTTTCTTTTTGTACTGCCTTGTCTTGCTAATGGGTACTTGACATATTATCATCGCGAAGCAAGTAACGCTGATTTACAGAGCTGGTGTCTTGCATGTTCATGGAGTCGGGACGAGGTGTGAGCACACATGTGCAATACGAGACGAGCTCACTGTGTGCATGCATGCTTGATTGGCTGGTGAAACGACAAGAGGAGTGCCTTGCAGGTAGCCCATGAACAAGTTAAACCCAGTGTCTGTGGTTGGACTCGCATCACCGGTGTGCCTGTCGGCAGAACTGTGCTGTACACCCACCCGTGACTTTGACTGGGGTGGAGTGAGTGCTGCTACCCTGGGTGACCTATCCTCGTGTATGGCGTCTGTCCGTGTGGCTGTGTTTTGATCTCAGAGAGTGGTTGGGGGGAGGAGGGGAATGAAGGGAAACCCCTTGTCACCTGTCATGCTGTCTCCTCCCTTATTGCCATATCGTCAGTGCGTGGATCACAAAAGGTGTGAAGTATCGAAAGAGCTTGGTGCACAGTGCTGATGTGTGGGCCTGTCATCCAATGAGGGAGGTGAGGTTGGGTGTTTTTTTGGTAGCTGCTGTGAGTGACTGTTGGCAAAACGAAAATCGTACACAGTGAGAGACGGTCTATGACGCTGCTTGTGAAATGCTAGGGGTTTTGTGTGTGTGTGTGTGTGTGTTTTTACAAGTGAAATCCTATGTGATCCTTGAGTGGTGAATGTGTAATGTCTATCTGGTTGTTTGTGTGATGTCTATCTGGTTGGTTGTGTGATGTCTATCTGGTTTGTGTAACACGTATCTGGTTGTTTGTGTGACGTGTATCTGGTTGTTTGTGTGACGTGTATCTGGTTGTTTGTGTGGTTGTTTGTGTAATGTGTATCTGGTTGTTTGTGTATACATTTTTTATATATTGATGTAATTGCTGAGTACTTGTGTGCTGGCATGAAGGAGGAGGTGTAAATGAAATGCTGCGTGGATTTGATTGTGAATCACTGAATGAGTGCCCATGGGAAGCTGGTGCGTCAGGGTTCGTACGGTTTGAACAGCTTTAGTAACTGAGACACCTATTTCAGTGTCTTAAATGTTTGTGTGTACCCCCCTTCCCCCCTTCCCCCCCTTCCTCCCTGTGGGGATGCTGGGGGCCTGTCAGTATAAAAGGCTTCCCCACCTTCTGGAAATTGTATGCCAGGAATTTCTTCTTTTCTATCCCTCTCTTTGTACCTGCTTTCTTGTCTATTTTCTGCCCTCTTGGTCCATTTTCCTGCCTTTTTTTCCTGAAAAAAATGTGTAGACTACAAATGTCTACTCCATGAATCGCACCCTTGAATTTCTTCTTTTAAAAACACGCACACAAAACTCAACACCCCTCTCCCTAAAAACCAACTCTTCCCAAAAAGAAAAAAGAAAAGAAAAAAAAAAAGAAAAAAAACCCATAAAAAACAAAAAACATGTATTTTGAAAACTCATTTGTACTGAGAAGTGTGTATGAAAACTCATTAACTTTTGTACTGAGAAGTGTGTACGAACCCTGTAATGAGATTCCTTTTTTTGGTTTTAGATTCCTATTTCTGTATCTTTAGTTTGTCATTTTTCAACTGTCAGTGTAATGTTGTTTGGTTTTGAAATTTTTCTCTCTCTGGGTTTGAAAAACTGGTGAAAAGTTAATTTTGGATCCTTTTTAAAAAAAATTTTTTTTGTATATTTTTAGTACAAACCCTTGTGCATAAAATGTGTGTGGTTAAAGTAGTTGTACTGTAACCACAGGGTATCAGAAAGGCTGTACACGATTTATGGCTATGTTGATGATTGACTACTGTCACAGTGTCACCGTGTTAAAATCGGACACGCCTGGGTTATCTGTTGTGTGTGTGTTTGTGCTGTGTTTGTGAGTGTGTGTGTACATGTGTGTGTGTGTTTGTGCTGTGTTTGTGTGTGTGTGGTGTGTTGTGTGCCGTGTTGTGTGTTTGTGTGGGAAGTTGTGCTGTGTTTGGCAGGCATGGTACATCTCTGTGAATTCTCTGAAATGTGCGAAAAGAAAGGGAGAAAAAAGTGAAACCACGACAACTGATCAAGGGATGTAACTCGTCCTGCCGTACTGGTTTAGTCTCCTTTCCCAGCAGTAAGTACCACAGGCTTTTTGGGTGGGGTTTTAAAGTGGTAGGGTCTACATTCATTCGCCTCCTCTGGCATTGTCATAAATCTGAGAAGAAAGTTCTAGATTTCCTTGATAGTGGAAGTTCACTCATGACCAAAAAGAGATGGAGATCTTTGCAGAACGATTGTTGCAACACTGTCAGCCTGGAAAAAAAAACGTTCAGACTGTATGCTTTTATATCTAGCTCTGTGTCAACCAACACCCCAAAGGGTTCATGATCAAAGTGATGATGTTTTTGGGGTAGCCATTTCTGAAGGACCGCCCCCCCCCCCCCCCCCCACCACGCACACGCACACACACACACACACACGTCACCGTCACCGATCCCTCAGATTCTGAATCCTTTGGGGCGCCCTCAGGTGTACTCTCAGCCGCCCTCAGGGTGTCTCTCAGCTCCATGTCTGTCCACTCTTGATTGTTGTCCTCCCATTTCTTCCTTTGTCTGCCTCTTCTTCTTCCTCCCCTTGCTGTGCCTTGTAGGATTGTTTTAGCAAGACCAGAGGAGCATGTGACATGACCAAACCACTTCAGTTTTTGTTGTCTGGCGAGTGCTGCTTTTTTTTTTATGTCAGTCCAAATTTCTTCCGTCAACTTATTTTCCGTTAATGTAGTTAGTTGGAATTTTATTTGGGGTATAGTCTCAGGTATTTGTAAGTAGTAAGTAGTTGAAATTTTACAGAGTGGCTTTGGCTATCCCCTTTATTGTTTGTTGGAATTTTAGGGAGAAACACAGGTTTTCCGTATATGGTTGGTTGGAATTTTGGGGGGTAACATCTGGTGTCCCCAAATGATTTTACAGGGTTGAAGATCGCATGGGAGATAATGTTGCGGCATTTATGGAATGATCTTTGTATGCTTCACATCCATTTTGCACATGGTGGGGAGTTCTGTGTTTGTGTCTGTCTGCCTGTCTGTCATCTGCCTGCCTGCCTGTCTGTCTGCCAGTTTGTCTGCCTTTGTGCTTGTCTGTCTGTGTCTGTATTTAGGTGTGTATGTAAGTCATTGCGATGGCACACAGCCAGTGAACTGTGGGATATAAAAGAAGAGCATGAAACATGATTGTAGACGTGTGTAGATGACGGGCAGTCTTTTGTATTTGAAATGGTTCCGTCAATGCTGAGGGCATGCATATATGCGTGCATGTGTGACAGGCTGAACGTGTGCTTGTGAATTAAGAGTGCAGGCGTGTCAAGACAGCAGTTTCTTGAGATTCTTTTGGAGCAGCATTGTATACATGTGGTGTTGAATCTGCCAATATTTAAAAACCTTGTGTACTGAGGCATTTGCATGTAGTAGAGCTAGAAATGTGAACAAACAGACCAGCAGATTATGTACAGATGTGATAACAGATCACGTATACAAATTGAGGGGCACGGTCATGGTATGAGAGCTATGGCCGCGTATGTATTCAATCCATCACAAGTCTTTCATACTTTTGATATGTATTGCATTAGTTAACCACCGTGGAGTGTTTCGTGTGTATTGAGGGCGTGAACGGCAACTTGTGTGTCGTAACCAAGTCTGTGTTGTGTTGATTTGCCACGGTTTTTTCCTCATTACATTGGTGCATTTGATGTCCATCATAGAGTGCAAGAAAAACATATCCAAGAGGACTTGTGCTTAGGTGTGAGCGTGCCTACTGGCTTATATGCGTGTATGCTAACATGCGTTTGTGAGAGAATGAATGGTTTTGTAAGTAGTGTACCCTAGAATGTGGTACCTGCCATTTGTATGTATATGGCTTTCCCGTCAACTTTGGCCGTGCAGGCCCTGACATGGCTGCGGCTTGAACACTGCTCGCTGTGCAGTGACATTGATCTCCGTTGAACGGGAAAGAGGAGAAAGAAAAATCAAAGCAGCACAGCTGTTCTGCTTAAGACTACATGATAACGTGTGCATCCTGTCCCAGACTTATGGTTTTATCATTGAAGTCCAGTTACTGTGCGTTCATGTCTCCTTATGACCAAAATCCTGTTTTTGTGATGTTGATTGATAAACGTCTCTGTATTGTTGACTGTTGGTGCTTTCATTCAGTCATTCTGGAAATGTTGTCAGTATTTGGAGTGGGAGGGGGGAAAAAGAAGAATATCTGCGAGAGTATGTTAGGAATGGAGGAGTTTAGTGACTTGGGTTGGGGGGGGGATGTATGCCAACTCCAATGCCTCCACTTGTGTGGGGTACAAAGCATAATTTTCAGAACAAATGGGGAAGTGGAGTTTGCAAGTTCCTTGTGTCGTCGTTGGGGGTATGTGTGCAAGTTCACAGTCTAGTCGTATGTCTTTCTGAATGTAGGTATTCTAGTGCCTTGGCCATCATTCCCAGTTTTAATATTATATACATATAAAAAAAAACAAACAGCAAAAAACCTTGACCACGTTTCAGTTTGTACATGATTATCTCAATATCTGTAATATGTTTATCATATATCATCACAGTTTTTTTATATATGGAGGCTGTATTGGTGTGTGTGAGATGTATGTTCAGTGTTGAATCTAGGGTGCGTCCTTGCGGGATTCCCGCATTTTTTTCATAATCACCGCAAAATGACGCAGGCAGTGCGCCCCAACGGATGCCAAAAAATCCTGGACAGTGCGTTTTTGAACCAACAGTGCAGGATCGCAACTGCCATTTGTATCATCTCTATAATTAAGCGCTTCTTCTGCCGAAGTTCTCCGTTGATGCTTCTGATTGGCTAAGCGCCTCACTTTTGACCAAGCACAGAGGCCCTACGTAGTTCGTCCTTGTCAGTTCCTGCAGGGGTCATCAAGTTCGTAGGCTACCCCAGGGGGGCAAGATTTACTGATTTGCGCCTACAAGCCATCTTCATAATAAAGCGGGCTCGTTCTGCTCTTTTGTCTTCTTCGTTTATGTCATAATCCAAGAAGCCTTGTACTCCAAAAATAAGTGCCGTGATTGAGACAGAGATCGTTGAGGAGATTGCAGAGGCTGCGTTAACAGCAGGTTCCTGCTGTTATGGAGCAGATAGATCTGGCCAGACAAGTAGCCCCAAAAGGCTTGAGAACAGTGATCATGGCCTGCAGTAAGATAGATCCCCTGTGTATCAAAAATGGAAAGAGCAATGCCTTCACTAAAGGAGGATGCCCTAATTACAGAACAGAACTTTGAGCCTCATGCAAAAACACAAAAAACACTGCCGATCACAGAAAGACGTCCATGAGTTAGGACTCTCTCTCTCTCTCTCTCTCTCCCCCCCCCCCCCCCCCAGGTATGTTTTTCATGCTATGAACAGACGAAAGAAAAGCATTTTGTAATGGTGCTGTTGTTTGTAGGCTACTCCTTGTTTCCATTATAAGTCATTGTGGCCGCTTGATATGCTGTTCTTTTGATTGTCTTATATGCATTGACTTCATGTTTTGCTTTCAAGGTTTATTGTCTTACTGTTTTGTTTAATTGGATGATGTACTTGGTGTGATGCCACCAGGAGAGCTGGCTTAGATGGAAAATGTGACGATCTCTTTTTGCATTTCGTTTCCTTCACTTGCCTTTTTGCCTTGCCCACTGTATGTATTGTGGCCAAAGGCCAATGTACATTAAACCTGTTCAGAGTTCTCTCTCTCTCTCTCTTGGGAGGCACCGTGGTCAAGTGATTTAGGCGGTCAACTCGTGATCCAGAGGTCGCGGGTTCGATCCCTGCTCGGCTCGGTGTTGTGTCCTTGGGAAAGACACTTTACTCCTATTTTCCTCTCTCCACCCAGGTGTACAAGTGGGTACCAGCTCTGCTGGGGAAGTATCTGGCGACAGACTAGCGTCCTGTCACAGGGGTGGTGAAAAACCATCAGTTCGCTTAACGCTACAGAAACCGGGATAAGCTCCGGCTCTATGGGCCTTCTGGCACGAAAGAACATACTTTTTTCTCTCTCTCTCTCACTCAATCTCTCTCTCTCTCAGTGTACCATGTGGGGCTGGGGTGGAAACAAGACTTAAGATATTGACTTAGATAGTGACTTTAGTTTAACTATCATGTAGATCTAAATCTAGATCTATCTCTCTGCAGGTGGAAATTTGATCTATCTCTCTCTCTCTCTCTCTCTCTCTCTCTCTCTCTCTCTCTCTCTCTCTCTCTCTCTCTCTCAAAAACAAGACTTTGACACTGGCTTTAACCTTAAGTAGATCTAGACCTAGGTCTATCTCTCTGAATGTGGAACTATATATGTGGTCTCTCTTTCTCTCAGTGTGAGGGGGGGACTTTGATATTGGCTTTTACCCCCTCCCCCCCTTCTCTCTCTCTCTCTCTCTCTCCTCTCTCTCATTGTACCACGCAGGGGAGAGAAAAAACTTTGATATTATGATATGGCTTTTACCTCTCTTCTCCTCTAGATCTATCTCCCCAACTGAAAATACAAATTTGACTTTGACCCCCCCCCCCCCCCCTCTCTCTTTCTCTCTCTCTGTGTCTTTCATCCCCCCTCTACCCCCTCTTTCCCCCTCTCCCCCCTCCACTCCCACTCTGACTCTCCCTTCCCCCTCTGTCATGAGTGCTAACTACAGATTTAACTGCAACACTTATTAATCCTGTCATGAGTGCTAACTACAGATTTAACTGCAATACTTATTAATCCTGTCATGAGTGCTAACTACAGATTTAACTGCAATACTTATTAATCCTGTCATGAGTGCTAACTACATATTAACTGCAACACTTAAGGTGAATATTTAATCCATAGTATCTGCCTGTTTGCTTTGTTTTTCTTCCTTGAAAAAAAGCAGAGAGTACTGTAAGCAAATGATGCTTTTCCCCTTTTTTATGAAGGGGGGGGAGATGCCCCCTTTTTTTCATTTTAGGGGGCCCTTGGGCCCCTATTTTTGAAATCCTAGAATCAACACTGTATGTTTAGTGTTCAAGTCTTGGCCGTGTAAAGTGATGATAGAAAATGGTAATGATTGTGCAAATGGTAACTACTACCCCCCCCCCCCCCCCCCCCCCCAAAAAAAACCAAAAAACCCAAACAAAAAAAAACACAAAATTTTTTTCTTCTCCTCTCTCTACTGCAGATTGTAACACTAAAAAAACCAAAAACCAAACCAAAAAAAAACACAAAATTTTTTTCTTCTCTTCTCTCTACTGCAGATTGTAATCCTAAAAAAAAAAAACCAAACAAAAAAAACACAAAATTTTTTTCTTCTCCTCTCTCTACTGCAGATTGTAACCTAACCCTTCTATTGCCTGTGACAATGAAGACAAGAGTTAGATAAATCAACACATCCCCCCCCCCCCCCCCCCCCCTTCCCAAAAAAACAACCCAAAAACCTAAACCCACCAACAAACAAGATTGTGCAAGCCTCTCTAGTCCTATTTAACTACAACAAAACACACACACACACACACACACACACACACACACACCAGACACAAGACACTGCAATTTTGATTCATTCCAATTATTCTGTTTGCAACACCACATGTTTGCTGCCTATCATCAGTGGGGTATTTTTTTGTGTGTACTTTTTTTTCCCTTTCCCCCAAAAATATGTTGCTGTTTTGTAGCCTTTTGTAGCTTTTCAATTTTCTAGCTTTTCGATTGTATTTGTTGTTGAGTGTAGTCCATGTGTATCGTCCCACACGTTTTGTCTTTGCGAAGTTTTACCACATGGTTGTTGTTGGATGAATGATCATATCCTTTCCCCTAAGTCTGTTTCACTCGCTGCAGTGTACTAGTTGCTGCTGCAGCAGCTGAGGACATGGGGATGGAGGAATACTTACTTGTGTTGGGAGTTTGGTTGTGGCTTTCAGAGCTGAGACTTAACGGTGGTAACGAGAGTTTTGTCCTTGATCAGTTGATTTCATGAGTAAGACTTAACCAAGTCAGGCTTTGTTATGGTAACCTGTTGCGTCATTGTAGCTTGTTAATGGTGGTAGTAACTCGTTTTCCTGTTTCTGTCGACTTCCGTCATAAAGTGTTGAGGATAAAGAACAAGTGGAACAAAGGGGCGTATGTAGTATTTTGTTTTTTTAAAAGTTGAATTGTTTTTGTAAAGGGTTAACTTTTTGTGTTGAAGGCTGGTATTTTTTTCTGTATAGCATAAGCAAACCAGTGCACCTGCTTTTTTTTCCTGCTTGTTTTCCTTTTTTTTTTTTTTTGGAGGGGGTTGGGGGCTTAAAATATAATTTTGTGTCTGAAAATTCCATTTTGGTCAAAAATGAAGAACCTGGACTTATGACTGCTGTCCTTTAGATGTTGCCTCAAAGAAACACATCATCTGAAATCTCTACTGAGGAGGTTTCAGAGTGAGTGTGCATGCATAGCAGAGTACCATTTTTCTGCTTTTGACAGACTGGTATCTTTCTCCTCCCATTTTAAAAATTGCGATGAAAAAAAAAGATTTGATTAAAGCTTTCAAACGAAATAAATCATAATCAGCCTCTTTAAGTGTGGACACTTAATGAAAGCAGTGCAAACAGTTGGTTTTTTTTAATGATGCAATCTCTTCCCCCCAATCTTTAAAATTGTTATTGATTCTGAAAGAAGTATGAACAAAATGATGATGAAAAATTGAGGCTATCTGTTTTTGACCAACACAGTACAGAGTAACTGGGGATTGTTTGCTGTGAGCAGAAATGATGCAAGGTCTCTCTGTCTCTCTCTCTTAAAATACTGGAAAAATACATCAACATTTGGAGGTGCACTGGTCAGAATAAATACTTGAAGTAGTGATATGTGTTTTTTTTGAGAATGCCATAAACATTTACGCTTCTGTTATTGTCAATAGGTCAGCTTATTTATTATTATTTTTTATGTGTTCATACTGGTTTTATCTATTAATAATTTTTATTATTTGTTCATACTGTTTTTACTTATTATTGATTTTTTTTGTTCCTTGGCTAGATATCTAAGGCTTACCAATGGTGAGATTTTGCATATCGACTGTTTTTACCCATAATTAAGGTAACCGCATTCCAACCTAGGGGATGGTGTCCAAGCATAACACCTGCCTTTGTGCTTGTGTTTTAAAAATTGTGTCATCCGATCCTACCAGCACAAAATGGCCAACACTTCCAAAAAGCAAAACGGGTTTTTAACGTGCGCACAGGATGCTTTGTGTGCGTTTGCACTTGGGGGCTCGGTTTCTAGTCTCATCCAAAGAACTTTCCGGGGAGTAGGATCGCAGCGCTGATGGCAACTCCGGGGGGCAAATCCCTTTGAATGGGTGCCTCAGTGCTGGCTAGATCCCAGGCCGTCAGGTACCGTAACTCCTTGACAAGACGGACCATGCAGGTTTCTGTCAGAGCGGAGTGTAGTGGTTGGCTGCTTCTGTACTGTCAGCGGCTTTAACACAGAATGCCCTTTTATTGTATAATAAGGGCTTGTGGATAGATAAAGAGTTTTTGATTAGTAGTGAAGTGAAAGAAACAAACATTCCTTTTTTTCCTTACTTAATTTTTGCCTCACAAAGAAACAGGTAAGTGAACGTAAAACATTTAAGTTAAGAATATTTTGCTTATTTAATTATAAGAAATCTTTGCAACTTGAACTGATTGCCGTGCTTCTGTCAGTTCCGACAGTTGGATTGACAATGTTTGTTATACGGCTCAGATACAAGAAAAGCATATTGTGATGTGAAGAAGATCACTCCATTCCTGCAGTATGTTTGTGAAGACAAAGAGAACAAGCTGTATGCAGAATCTGCCTTTTGCCATCCCATCACTGCAAGTTCCACTGCAATATTTCCCTCCCCCCTATACCTCCTCTGTCTGGCTTCGGGGATTTAAGAGGGATCGAGGAAAAGTTTTGGAGGGATCTGGAAAAAGCCTTTAAACTTTTTCTAGATCCTTGCAAAACTTTTTTTTCTTGATCACTTGAAAACTTTTTTTCTCGATCCCTCCAAAACTTTTTCTTCACCGTCATCTATCCCGTGGTCCCATAGACTGTGGGGGCACCACTGAAGATTTTGGAGGTTGCCAAAATTGCCAATGGCACCCTCACAGTCTACGGGACTATAGGCTAGGTGCAGGTGAAGGTAAAGTTTTGGAGGGATCAAGAAAAAGAGATGTTGGCCCTGGACTGGAGGTATAAACTACACAGAACAGTCTGCTAGCAAGTGAAAGGGAGGGGGATCCTGATGTGTGGCAGATCTCGTTCTGCTTTCAGATTCTGTCAGGTTGTAGCCAGTGTCTGGTGTGTCAGGGGGCTGGTGAGAACTAGAAGATAGGAGGAGTTAAAAAAAATAAATTTGTATCATCTTTTGGGGTGGGCATGGTGGTAGCAGAGTATGCAGTCTAGTTTTCAATAAATGGCTTCAGTATTGCCCTCGTATCTTGAACAGAGAAAGAAAAATGGGTATTTGTTCAGTAGAATTTGCCTGTATCTTGATCATGCTAATTATCGTCAGTAAGGGTGCATATGTGAGATCAACGTTGACAACCACTGGATACCACACAGGTGCAGTGTAGGCCTGTGTGGAGGGAAGCCAAAGAACACTCAGTTAGGGAATTGTTGGTGTGGAAAGAGCAAGAGAACAGGCTGTGTGTGGTAGAGGGGGATTAGGGATGGAATAGGCAGCACTGGAACTTCACTGAAGGCGGCAGCAGAAAAACAGCTTTTCACAATCCTCGAAGCGAAATTGTGCAGTTTCTCAACAGTGAAGGTTAAGAGTTATTTATGATAGTGGAGTAGGGCTATGTATATGAGTAGAGTTAGAGTAGAGCTAGATCCGCACTAGTGATGTTATTTCAGCTACATAATAATTCCTTGAATTTGATTCCACACGACAAACTTGATGTATGTGTCATTCGTATCATATCTTGTTTCTGTTTGCAAAAAAACCCCAAAAACAAAACAAAACACACCCAGCAACTTGGCCCTTGCACACCTTCTTTTTTTCTTCTTTTTAAAACAAAAAAGTTTTCCCTGTTGTGTATCTGCTTTTAGAAGGTGAAGTCAAGTTTTATGAAGAATGTGTGTGGTGTGGTGTGTTTGTGGTTTGCAGAAACAAGTGTTATTCCATTACCAAGTGGTATGTGATATGATTATGCAGTGGTTTGTTCGCATGTGATTTGAATGGCGTTTCCATTTCCAGAGTTACAAGCCAATAAATGCTCATGAATTACAAGAATGGTTTGTGTGTGTGTGTGTGTGTGTGTGTGAGCTGTAAGTGTAAGCAGAGAGATGAAATCACAACACTTCTGTGCATAACACCGAGCCACTGTTATATGATATTGATAATGTTTGTACCAGAATTGAATATGTATGCTTCTTATGGTAATCTATGTATGTTTACTACCTGTAGGTGAAGTTGATACTACATCTACCAATGTAGTCAGTAAAGAATTGCGAGCCATGCTTTGAAATTAAATGCATGTAGATGGAAACTGGAAGTACAGTGATCACTCATCTTGATCATGTCTTCTTTTATAGTTATTTTAAAAAAGAATTGGGAAGTTAAAATCGTTTGGCACAGAGTGTTGGGGAATGGTTTCAACAAATCTGCTTGCTTTTTTACATTTTATTTGATAGTAGCTGGAGTCTGAATGAAGTGCGAAAGCTTAGAAATTTTGGTCACTGTTGATTATAGCTTGATGCTATTCATCCCACTAGTCTCAGCTAAGAGATTTTATTTCGTTGCTACTTCGCTGATATAGTCTCTGAACTCTGTTTTAGTCAGTTATACAGGGTTCAGTGCACATTTTCTGCCTGGCAGTGATAATTTGAATTCTGATGGATATGCATCCAGCTAGGGTGATCTGATCCACAGCTTTCTGCGACTGATTGCTTTTGCATACTGTTAGTCATTTCTCCCTTGGACATTTTGTCGTCTGCTACTCCTTGTTCATTTCGTCCATGTGCACTTGCTTGCACAACATTTTTATTCTAGCAAAATTTGTATATCGGTGTCAGGATTAAGAACACACAGAGCAACAAGCCAAATATATACTAAGCAAATGCAGTTAAGCAAATGCAGTGAAGGAGAAAGGTTAACCAATCTTTGTACTACATGAAATGTATGATTTTATTGAGCAGAGAAAGAGAGAGAGAGAGAGATGTACATTGAGTTGGAAGATAATACATAAAATGTTAGTAGGTGGGGATGCATGGAGAGAGTGCCTTGTGTGATTAACTTCGGTTTTAAGCAGACTTAAGTTTTCAGGAGAGTCTCAGTAAATCATTTTACTTTTGGTTTGGCTGAGAGCTGGGATACGACAAGGTTATTTTTGGTTTGATTGTGCTCTGGTTAATTGGAAGAGTGGAAATCATGATTTCTCTGACACAGTTAAAATGTTCACAGTGTAACACTTACTAACAGAAAGTGTTCAGTTGACTATTCTGCATAGCCACATCAGTACCTAGGATTGAGACTACTTTCCCGTTCCCTATGGATTGAGACTACTGTGATGATTGACCAATTTTTAAAAAAAAGATTACTGATACAAAGGCTAAGTCTGCAGTGCTGAATTTGTTAAAGTCTTTGTAGCAGTAAGGGGCAATAACTGTATCCAGCTGGCACTGAAACATGTCTTATAGAATCGCAATACTTCAGATCATCAGAGGTATAATTCCTTATTTAGTTGTGGAAGGGACAAAAGAGTGGAGCTGTAACTTTTGCACAGTCTTTGTCTGTGGTGAGGATTGTATAGTGATACTGGAGGTTTTTTTTTAGGGCAGATAAATACACAGGACAATTGTCATTAATCACTTTTGTGATAATGAACGAACGTACGGTCTTCGCCTTCTTTTAGTGAGCAGAAACCAGGATCTTCTTTTGAGTGATTTCATTTTTTTTAAAAAGTAACCATTTTGGAAAAAAACCCTGGCAAGTAGGACTTAACTTGAAGTTCAGTTCCCTAGCAGCGAAAGATTGAATTATCTGCTCCAGTAATAATTTGCTATGCTTTGAGATGAAAAGACTTTAAACATTCTTGATTGAACATCGTTACAGTCGTCCCACAGAGCGTCAACATACTCAAAATAAACACACACACACAAATGCACACAAGCAGCCAATTGGAAAACCACACACAAGAGGAAAACAGTTCCGATATAGATTATTTATTGGGTAGTTATACCATGAACTGAACAGCAAAATCAATCTCTTGCGTACCATGAAACGAAATGGATGTTTATTTTTTATTTATACACTATGTCATCAAAAGAGTCAAGACTGGAATGGAATCAGAATAACTCGAACCCCACCAACCTGTTGTTTCAAGGAATGAAAAAAATTTGCGGTGATAGCCATACTCATATTTTCTATTTTCTCAAGAACATAGTTGATTTTCTACCTTTTCAGAACAATCTATTGGTACTGATTTGTTCATGATGTACACACGTTCAGTGAAAAGAAAAAAAAAAAATGAAATGGTAATGTTCCTTTTAATTAAGTAAAAAAAAAAAAAATCAACTGCTTATGTGAATGGAAAACAAATGCTGGCACACAAAACTACAGTGCTGAACATAAAACTTTGATAGTTAGATCAGTAGTATAACTTTGGACAGCTATTTTAAACAAAAAAACAAAAAGAGTTTTCTGCTAAAAACTGACATTCTCTCAAAACTAATTCCTTTCCATCAAAACACTTCTTTCTTGTATAATCAAACAATCTCAACAGGAAAAAAAATGTCATTCTTTCCACAAACCTAAAAAATCATTATGCACTCCATATCATCCAACTAAAAAAATGCATCAGACTAAATGCATCTATCTGACTAACACGCACACCACACCTGGTAACAACCCGTTTTCAATGTCCATCATTCATTATTGCACATGCAGTAGTAGTAAGAGAAGAAAGAAAAATTGTGATTTTGATTACCGATTCTGCTTTCTGCAGGGGACAGAAATATAATAAAGCAAGTTATCTTCTTAGTCACATAACGAAGAAATCGATAAAGCAGCAATCCCACTTCTCCTACCCTGCTTCCCTTAGGGAGCAAGAGAGGTACTGTCTGTCATCATCCTGGTTCAACCAGCATGCACACAGGTCTGCCAATGTACTTTCAGGGGAAAAAGGGGGGGGGGGGGGTGCAGACAAGTTTGCACTTTTAGTTTTGGGGCATCATTTAAGGTATTTTGTTTTTGTTTTAAAAGCTTTTATCTTTCTTTATTTTGGGTTTTACATTTTTGGGGGTGCTTTTCTGGGGGTGGGGGCATGTATTTCTCCTAAATTTTTCTTCAGTTTGAATTCATCTCACTTGTTTTATTCAAGGGTGGAGGGATTTACAGACAGTTCATTTGGATAAAACGAGGTTGCTGGTTTTTTGGTTGGTTTCTTTTTTTTTTTTTTTGGGGGGGGGGTTTACTGGACAGGTCTTTCTTCACTATTTTGTTACTTTTTCTAGATTTTGAATTCATCCTACTTTGCTTTATTTTACATTTGATTCTGTAGGTTAAAAAAAGAACATAAAAGTAGGTCTTCAAAAACCACACTGACAAGTTGGTATGCTTGCCTTTTTAAAGAAAACGACAATAAGTTTTAAGAGCAACGTGCAAAAAATATTCTATCAGCAAAAACTATGAGTGGAGTGGGTGGGAGGGAGGGATTTATCCAAGGGGAGGTGGGTGTATCAGGGGAGGGGATATTCCCAGAGCGGAGTATCCTACGGATTCGCCACATGGAAGGAGGCAAAGCATGCCCGTTTGACTCACCAGGACATAATTTCTCGATTCTGGTCGTTTCCATTTCGTTCAAATTTCCAGCAGTGGCAAGCCTGTCTATATTTCACACCTGTTCATCCCTCCCTTCACCTGGATAAGAAACCATTGAAAAGACGTCCGAACCCAGTGCAGGTTCACACCAACACATTTTCTTTCCTTGCCCCAACGGTCGTTTCTATCTTCCTAACTGTGTGCTGTAAAATACCACACTGATTTTGGTGATGATCATGGGTTAAAATTTGTAGACTAAAAAAAAACCAGAAACAAAAAACTCACCAGACTTAAGAAAACCACTCAGTACAAGATGAAAAAAACAACAAAAAACCAAAAAACCCTCAAAAGCACTGAAGACTGAACAAAATCAGCCAGTCACTTGATGTCAAAAGTTAAACTCATCTACTGAGGGAGTGCATACTGTTTGCACATTACTTCTCAAACTGACATCTGCGAATCCAAATTCTAAAAAAGCTACTGTGCATGTTCCAGTCTATACATACCTAGACATAACATACCAACATAGCTCTCTAAAATACAGAGTTAAACTATGCATTCAAGATAACAGACATTTCCATTCCTTTTTGTTCTTTGGCAACTCAAGTTGGGAGATCACCAAAAATTCAACAAAGTTATTCGATCTTTTCGGTGTACACTGAATGAGCAGAAGGATTAAAACAATGACACGGGTTAGGCAGAGATCATTTTAAAAACATTTCAGAAACACAAGACACTGCGATGATTCTTAAAACAGAAATGAAAAAAGTGTATTGAAAATGACAAATGTTCTTGGAATGCCTGGCTTTAGTGGTGGGTTTAAAATAAGGATGAGAGGGGCGTACAAATCATATGTAAATGAGAGACGTCATTTTCACTCTCTCTATATAAGCTGCCGAGGTGGGGTGGCATTTGGGTTTTTCTCTTTACCCCCAAAACGTAATTTAAAAATGGCAGCAATAACTACTTTCAAGTATGATGCTGTACAACACTCTCAACTGATGCGAGTCATGATCATTAAATCCTGCACTACACTACATACACTACACTAGTCCTTTGACTAAGACCAGTCATGGAAGCACCGCACTAACAAAAACACCAGCTGCAGCCATCATTTGCCGCTACCCGAGTCTTCCGCAAATCTCTTTCGAGTCTATCACTGCTCATTTCTCTACCTGCCTCTTTCTCTACCTTCCTGGACTATGCCTTGCAAGACGATCTTTGCAAGGCTGTCCTGTCTTGTGACACGACCCATACCACTTCAGTTTTTTCTTCACGACTATGGTAAAGAAGTCTTCATAGCAGTATGTGGTCTGTCTGATGATGTTCCACGCTTCCTTTGTCACATTATCCCGGAAGGAGACGTCAAGAATTCTCCCAGGCATTGTATATCCACTGCTCGAATTATTCTCTACAAGTCTGGTGAAGTCCAGGCCTCTCATGCACATACTTTATGAGACTTTTTGTCTTGCATGTCTATCATCATCATGTCATTTTTTGATGATTTTTCAACACTGTCTTTGAAATATTGTCAGTTCTTTCTATGACTTCAAGCACCTAAGCATGATACCTTTACTCGACATGCCGTCTGCTGAAGATGTTGTATCCCAGCAACACTTTATGAGGACAAAGTTCATCGAACAATTGTACACCTGAGGAGAGGGCATTCCATGTCTATGATTTCAAGGGTGAATGAAATCTTCTGAACGTTTCTTTCTCATCTTTGTTTCTGCAATACACGCATGTATGCACACACACACACAGGTGACTGCTAAATGTTGTTATAAAGAATAACATGCATGTCTATAAATAATATCAGTAAGAGAGGCTCCCGTTTGTTCTGTTGGCTTCAAATAAGGAAAATGATACAAAGAAAACGCTGTTGTTAGCATTCCATGGGCCAAAACTACCAAGTGAAAGAAATTGTTAATTTACCATTTCCAGAAGCATGCTTAAAAAAATTTTTTTTTTTTAACCCTCGTTGCAATTCAGATCATAGGAAAAAACAACCCATTTCTCATCTTACACTGATACGTTTTGGCTTGGAAAAAAAAAATAAAAAATTACAAAATAACTTCATAACAGTAGAAAAAAAACACATCACTGTCTCATGTGACATGAGTTTTCAGCTATTTTTCTGTTGTTTTTGATAGTTTATTTAAGAATTACAGCCATGTCTTCTAGCATCTAGGTCAAGTCCCACCCTTGAACTGATAAATCATTTATTAAGCTAGCTAAGATCAAACAGTCATAAAAGAAACTGTCTTTGGCGCCTCATAATATCAACTACCCTTTGACTTAGAAAACTTCGCTGGCTTAAAAAAAAAAATTAAACTTGTCCATTCACAAAAAGTTCAGGTGGGTCTTAAGCCAATGAATGAATAGAATTATAAAAAAAAGAAAAAAGAGCCAACCAGTCACCCCTACCACAAACCAAAACAGTAATGATAAACATATCATGGACTGTTACATGATTGTTCACACTGTGCACAACATGGCAGTGCATGAATGATAGATAACTGGCTGACTCCTGGATGATACATCCCTCCCTCTGCCATGATGATGTCCACGATACACTGGATACACTTTTCCATCATAGTCACAACCACTATGTACAGTGTCATCACACAATGCTGCAATAAACAAACCGTAACAAAAATCCATAATTTGAAAGAAAAACAAAATTATTTAATTCTTCAGCCCTATCTGCCTGTATGATGATTTCATTTTTAAACACACACAGACATTAAAAAATGTAACAAATTTGATGGGAGTTAGCAGTGGACAACTTATGACATAGTTTTTCTTTCCTTCGCTCTTCTCATAAACAAAACTGGAAAAAAACATTTCAGAGCAAATTAAAAAAAAAAAATCATTCTTGCTATCTGGGTCTCGAAAAAAAGAGACTGAATCCAAAAGATCGGAGCCAAACCTTTCAGATGATCCTTTCATATAGATCATGATCTTCTGCAAACTATTTCCAACATAATGAAAGACATCTCAGAGTCCATCTATTTCACTGACTTTTGTTTGTTCAAAGACCCATCAAGATCTCTACACAAAGTATCTATAAAAACAACACAGATATCAGTGCTTAAAAACAAAACTAAAACTCATTCCTGCAAAAAGAACAAGCTTAAAGTGATTTTTTCCCCCATGAAATAGATTCAGAACATTATTACATGCAAAAAAATGAATATTTCTCATGGCTACAAGGACATCCCCAACCCCTCCTCCAATCATTTGGCAACGGTAACACCAATACTAGAACCCCCACCCCTCCCCCTGAAAGCCTTAATCTATCAGGAGAATGAGCGAGCACATTTATTTAAACTAGACAGCAGATGGAAGAACAACCACACAATGAATTCTGTGGACAGTAGAAAGATAGGTAGTAACTGCGCGAGTCGTATGTTTTTTTCCGAAATAATGGAAGTACACCAAGTGCACTCAGTTTTAGCCCAGACACTTTCAAAACTGCCTTTGTTGTATCCAGTTACAGAGGCATACTGCCAAAAACAAAAAAATCAAGATCTTTAAATGAAAGATGATTTTTTTTTTAAAATCCTGAGGAAAATAACAATGACGTTTTTGATTTAAAATAAATTCAAAATCTTTAAATGAAAGATGGTAAAAAATTTTTGTTTAAATCCTGAAAAAACCCCAATGAAGTATTTGATTCAAAGCAGAAAACGTTACAACTTCTTCATGAAAAATGAAAACCAACTACAAAATTAAGAATCAACAAACACCATCAAAAATCACCATAGTGAAGGTTATATTTCTTGGCAAGAGAAAAACAAAGTCATGGAATGAGCTAAAATGGAGAGGAAAAAAACACCAGTCTATCAATATTAAAAGCAACAACAACAACACGAAAAACAAAACATAAACCTAAACTAAAAAGAACATACACTAAAACCAGTGAAATAGAAATGTGACCATACTAAATCAGAAAATACCCAAAAACCTCCATCTAGTAACAGCAACGACAAATAACTTGCACAAAACACCTCGGCTAATTCCACAGTTTCTGTCCCGTAAATCTTCTTCACACAAATGCGAGGTCAACTCTACACACTGGACTGGACACATAAGAAAGAGCAACAACATTCTACGTTAGCTAAAAATCTTTTTTGACTTTTAGATTTCAACACCGCAGATTTTAGTCCCACAAAAATACTCGCACATTCCCTCTCTCTCAAACGCATGCACACTTTCTCCGTTTCCCCCCACCCCTCTTCCCTTTCTCTCTAATGAGCAGACTACAGATGAGCGGTGGGGAAATCGGGGGTAGAATAAATACGACTAAAGCGAACAAAATGTGATGGGAAGGGGAGCTAGGCATGAAAAACTTTCCCTGCCGTAACGTCTTTGACATAAAAGTATGCTTTGATAAAAACGATCGATTATATACGTTGATGAGGCTGTAGCAAAACCCACTTACCATGCAGTCAATATGCTGTTTGATATATATGCATGTCTAATAAACGTATAAACCAAATACTCACATTCACCTCCTTCCTGCTTTAAGATATGTGCGCTACTTGTGTATCATAGATATATTTGCCATCTCTTCATAGCCTACTTGTAATAAACGGCGAATATATTCACTCCTTTACGTCTTTATCAAACCATATTCCGTAAATCGCGAAGAGAATGTTTGACACAAACAGAATGGCAAGGAAGAAAGATCCATTACAGTCACAAAATAATTTGCAACGATAAAACAACTGACGGTAAAATGAGGACAACATAATATCACAGTCACAGGTTTGGTCCCTGTACTTCCAAGGAGAAGCCCCGTGGAGATATATATATACACACACACCTATATATATATATACATATATACCTCCAAGTCCCGAACCCTTGTTCACCAAATTCTGAAGACGCAGCCCCTATCTTCATGGTCAATTCGACGATGTCATACTCACAACTCACGCACAAAAACCCACCCCCCCATCTTCAGGGAAAAATATCTTGCTTACAAGACGACTGTCCTCGTTAATGATTCCAGATTCCAGGTCACTTCTTCCCCCTCTATAATTCCATTTTTTTAAAACGCCGAAACAATGAGTACTTTGTAGTTTTCCCTTCAACTGCACAGTGGTGCAAGTGATAAAATACCTAAAGAATGAGTAAACGTTCAAACATTTTAGGCATTAATGTTGTACCACATGTGACTGACAGAGTGTATTTTGAATTTTTAGCTGGCCAAATATCTAAAGAATGAGTAAATGTTCAAACATTCTAGGCATTAATGTTGTACCACATGCGACAGAGTAAGTGTATTTTGATTTTTTAACTGGCCAAATATAAACTGCTCTGGAATTAGAAGAACATGGCCGTATTCTCTGAAAATGCAAGTGTAGTCCTTATCTTGAAGCCATGTGTGTGCATGGATAAAAACTGTGAAATCCTTACAGCCTTATGCAAGAAATTCACAACATAAAAAGTTAGTTATTTTTTTATCATCTTTGTCTTCAGTATGTATGAACAGCACAGCGCATGATATAACAGCTTCAGAAGTGTGTGTAATTTATGCAGGTTTACTAACACACTCTTTCTGTAATCCAAGCAAGAATAGAGACATGAATGCGAGAGTTCTGTGTGACTGATATGAAAAACCGAACTTCTGCCTTTTGTCGTCTGTTCTCGTTTTCCAGTATCACTTGTGCTTGACTGCAGAACACCGGGTCAGAAATGTTTGAACTTTTCTGAAATACTGTGAAAAAATTACATAGCTGTTGACAGTTTTGATATAAAGCCTTTCACATATTGTACGAAATATTTTGTTTGCTTTTTGGGGGATTTTTTTCTTCCTAATTTCAAAATGTGGCATTATCAAATGTTAGTATGTTACCAAAACAAAGTTGTTACTGCAATATTTACAAGAAAAAACCAGTAACCACACAAATCTGATCCCTGAGGTTCCTAAAATGTTCTGTTAAAAACCAAAAAAATCCTTAGGAAAGTGTCATTTCTGTGACATTTATATGCTGTGACGATAACTGTAGACGAACGACTGACTGAAATATGTCAACATATCAAGGCAGCTAGGCCGATATGCTAACAAGTCACCACCCAGCTACAGAACAAGTTGCAGGTACATCATCAGCCCCCGTTTCTTCATTTAAGCCTTTACTTGTTTCATGTTAATTATGCATACATACACGGCTTGACAAAACTCCACCCCCTCCCCTTCAAAGAAATCTAGCGTACTGAAAATGATGTGATCAATGTCGCGTCGAATACCCTGCTCTTCAGACCGATATGTGAACATTAAAAAAACCCAACCCATCTTCGCAGTCCAACAACGAGTCAACATACTGTTAAAGTTCCTTTAAACCTGAGGTCACCGTAACGTAAGTCTCTTTTGCTGATCTTTGTCGTGTCCGACGCTGTCACCGACCACGTCAACCAACACTTTGGCACAGGGGCGTACGGATCACACTGCCGACACACTTAGTCTTCATGAAGAGCATGGCGGTGTCAAAACTCACGAACGGCACTGTCGCATCCACTTTAAAAATCTCGCATCAGTCGTAACTATCCCCCCCACACCCTCCCCCCCAGTCCAACCTGCCCCCCCCCCTCCCCAAGACCGTGTCAAAGGTCATCCCCGCTTTCCCACAATGCCACAGAAGGCAGGAAGCAGGAGGCCAAAGAATCGTCGTTGGCGAGGGGGCTGGAGGCACTTGAGGAGGAGGAGGACTGCCACGGATGACAGTGGTGATGGTGGTGGTGGCAGGGCTGTGCTGGGGGGTGGGTGGTGAGCGGGGCCGTCCAACAAGGGCAGGTTACTTGGCAAACGTGTGGGATCGGCGGGTCTTGCCCCCTGACGGAGAGGGACCATCCCCAAACAAAAAACTGAAGCTGAAAAAGAAAAAGAAAGCAAACGCTACAGATTAGAAAAAGACGGCTATCCCTGAAGTCAGAATGCGGCTACCTTTATGGTCGCCTACACGTAATCTTAACGTTGGTGAACTTTAAAGACCTCTAGCTGAGGAAAGCAAGGGGGAAAAACAAAATTAAATGATTGGCTTCGCTCATACATTTTTTTCTGTTATGTCCGTTCTCTTTTAGATATCAAACTTCTTGATTTGGAATGATTTCATAGCATATTTTTGTCTGACAGACTTGATATTCTGCCCCCGCCCCCTCTCCCCTCCCCCCAAATGAAAGAGTTACAATTTCACGAGCTATGTTGTCTTTCTGTTGAATAAAACTCAGAAATAAAACGTTAAAAATTAACATTTCTATATTTTGTCTCTAGTCCACTTTCTGGAGCTTTCTCTACTGATTTTTCCAATCTTTTGGCTTAAAGATTCACAACCAAAAACCCCCCAGATGCATCGAACTTGTTTCTTTTGGTGCATTCCGTACTATTTTCCCGTAGTCTTTATCATTCTTTCTCTTATTTGCCCTAAAGTACAGGAACCCAGTAGTCTCCTTGAACCCAACAGAAACCTGGAATAGAGGAAAGGTGTGAGGTAGCAAACATACAAGGATGGAACGTCGATATAATATTCACACAGTGTGAGATACATGACGCTGTGCAATCGTGGGATATCACACATAAAAACAAACAAATGATCCTGAAACTCTTTATTCTGTGCCCCCTCCCCCCCCCCCCCCCACCCAAAAGAAAGAAAACAGGAGGAAAAACACACACACAAACGCTGTTAAGTGGAATACACAGAAATAAGGCACATAAACAATAAACAGCAGACTGCCCCTCTTCTGGGCCCCATAATGATGAATTCCTTTTTCCTCTCCAATTTCTACCACTGATGTCGCGATGATCAGACACAAAAACTTTCAAATCTTTGGTTGTTCCGAGTTTGCCTTCTTCCTTCCATCCCGATTGAAACAACGGATGCTTTTTCTATCTACACTGATGCGGATCTATCTATCTTTCTATCTACCTTCACCCGAGAATGAAAAAAGACTATAACAGAGAATGAAAAAGACAACAATAGCAAAGACTACATAACATTAGGAACACACAAAGCACAACACTCAGAGAGGGTTCACACGCACAACAGCATCAAGAGAAAGAACAAGACACTTGAAGCCACTTGGGCACAGCCCGTTCTTCCACATACACACAGGGACTGGATGTAAAACAGCACACGAAAGATAATTCCATTATCCTCAAAATAAAATGATTTTAAAAAAAGAAAGTGTTTCTCTGTACTACAAAGAGTAATGATCCACAGTCTATTTTTGCCAGTCACAGAATGAAGATGAAAGCACAGAAACTATTATTCCACTGCACATGTTGATCTGAAAGCAAAGTCTGTTCTGTTCTGTTGTGGCTCAAAGACACAATTTGCCCATTACTACTTACACTATGCATAAACTACAAGCAACATAAATACGATACAGGAATAAGCATCAGGGAAAGACCTTACGTCTAAAGGACCTACTCCACAGAAAATAAACCTGCCCCCACCCCCCCCCCCCCTCCACCTGTTCCTTTCCCTTCAATACTACACACACACACACACACACAAAGGCAGATTAATTTTTTTCAAATATATCCAGCAGTCTTTTCCTATATGTTGATCTTGCAGCTCTAAGTTCTTTTTCTTTGTAACCTTGATCAAATAATGTAGTCTGTATTAAAGACAACCTCTTGAAACTTTTTAAAAACCCAAACAACTAAAAAGATCAGAAATGGTTGCGAAGAAAAGATTTCCATTTGAAAAAAAAATCTGTACAAAGGGGATTTTAAGTGTTAAAAATCTGAAGGTAAATGTTTTTCAATTGAAACCAAAAAAAGCCAATAGGACATGTCATAGAAGATTTTATTTTTTTTATTTTAAATCTATACATGGATCGATTATTTTCCAGAACAATTTACAGCTAGTTCATTTCTTCCACTTATAATGATCAGCGCCACTGCCACTCACAGCTGTACAACAAGCTCTGTTTTCAGGGAGAGGTGTGTTCAGGAGAATTGGCCAGTGCTGGCTGAAGCAGGTTTGCCTTGCAGCAGCAAGCAGGAGGTGTAAGCAGCAGCAGCACAGCAGCCAGCAAACTGCCTGTACCTTCAACACGCCTCAAGACCCTGCTCATAAGGCGCTCTCCATTTCCTTACATGCCACTTTCTTCGTTCTGCGAGGCTTCAGCTCTCGCTTACGCTCAGTTATGGTTTTCATGGGGAGCGACATGGCGCGGGGTTTGTTTCTGAAGGGGCGGCGGGTTTCAGACCCCTCCCCCATCACCAGATCTACCCCCACCTCCATCAGAGAGAGGAATCTGGACACACATCACACACACTTTCCGTTATCGTGGATCTCACTTCTTTTTTCTTGTTCGTGTTCTGACGATACGATTTTTTCTCTCTCTTCGACACAGAGTTTTAAAGTATGGCACTTTCTCTTTGATTTTTTCCCCCCACCTATACACACTTTTTAAAAAATATGAAACCGTTTTTCCCCATAAAATAGACAGCTGTACTCTCTATCTTCATGGAAGTGTTTGCTGCATGTATACATGTGCTTTTTGTACATCACCTAATCCTATCAGATAAAGGATACTTGTTGAACTCAACTCACATACAGTCTAAAACATTCAGAGTAAAATATTCTTTGTCCTGCATATCTACTTTCAAATGTGGTCGCTAGACAGTCCATATTCCGGAAACCTCTGTAGGGATGTAGATTTTACAACATGAGGTATGAAATTGCTGAGATAACAAGCTATCTAGCAACATGTCATACTTTTACCATGCCGACGTAACTCACAGGTAAAAAAAAAATTGCAAAAAAAAAAAAAGACAAAAAAGTGCATGCAGCAAAATGATCACAAAAAAGTCACAACACTGAAATGTTAAAAACCTGCTAATCTAACAGCAACCTCGCTTGACACTGCTTAACATTAGCTGGGGGGAAAGTGAGCGCTCTGACCACTGAGCTATCCTGTCCCTGCGTCGAGCGAGGTTACCACTTAGATGGGTGATCATTTGCGCACTTTGGCTTCAGTACTGTTCCCCCAATTCTTTCAACTGTGAATGGGTACCTCCCTCTTTAGGGTCAGGGAAGGTAAAGCAGCGAGGGAGAGGAGATGGGTGCCACCCTCAATATGCTGACCCCTAGAGAAGCTGAGGTCTCTGACGCCTCGCTCCCCTATGACTACATAGGTAATGGGACACCTTTACCTTAACCTAACAGTACCGAAACTGCACAAAGTCTTCACAACACAATGAAACACTGAAGGACACGACAACAGAAATGAGTGGGGCAAAAAAGTCGGACATTTGAACTGGTCTACCCAAGTGCACCCTCAGTCTCTATCAGTTGAGAGATCTTCACTTTGCGTGAGACACACTGAACATCAACTCACAGTATATCCACAACAGAAAACTTTCCCAAATATTCATAAATTAAAAACAGATGAAATGTTCCACTCCTCCACAAAACACCAATAAATGGGAGGAAAAGAACTGAAGAAAACTAGAGACTATCAACTTTAGCACATATCCCATATGTAAGACTTCAAGAAACTGTATACACTCAAAACGAGAATCTGAATAAAAGAAACAAACACCACAGAATCGTACTACTGGCGACAACACCGACCACTGAACACCAATCATGAAAAACAAGAGAGACCGGGGGACAACAGCCATCCATCCAGTTTACCCTATGAGGTGTGAGGTTTAGAAGTTTAAAGGTGGCAGATCCAGATTGTCCAATAGCTGCTGGAAGCTACAAGGACACAAAGGATTGTCACACTTCAATCAAACCACTGTTTTCCCTACCAGTCACAAAGATTGTCACAGTTCAATCAAACCATTGGCTTTCCTACAGGACACAAAGATTGTCAGTTCAGTCAAACTTTTTAGCTATTTACCTACAAGTCACAAAGATTGTCGCGACAATTTTAATCAAACCATTGGTTTTGCTATGGGACACAAACGATTGTCACACTTCAATCAAACCAGTCCTACAGGACACAAAGGATTGTCCCTCTTCAAACCATTGGTTTCCCTGCAGGACACAAAGGATTGTCACAGTTTAATCAAACTTTTTGGCTGTTTTTCCTACAAGTCAAAAAGATTGTCACAGTTCAGACAAAACCTTTTAGCCATTTCCCTACAAGAGACAGAGGATTGTCACAGTTCAAACCATTCGGTTGATTCTTTAAAGGACACAAATGACCGCCAAAGTTCAATCAACCCTTTTAGCGATTTCCCTACAGCACACAGAGGATTGTCGCTGTTCAATCAAACCTTTAAGGCATTTCCCTACAAGACACAAAGATTGTCACAAACATGCAGACAGACCCCCTTTCCCACACACACACAAACACACATAGAGTTTCAGTTCTGTAAGCCGTTCACACAAAGATGTAACAGATTAGAGATGATTACACTATACCTGTCTGCAAAAAACTACAACAGATACTTCACCAGCTTTGCATTAATGTTGTCATCACACACACACAACTCACAACACAACACAAATCTCACACACACTACAGAACAAAACAGCAACAACAGATCACAGACAAACAGACGTGAAGGTGAGACAGTCCAGAAAAACAAACAGACGGTTGACACAGCGACACGTATAACAATTATATAACAATATATCCTATACTCACAACTTCCTTATGCCAGACTCCTTGGGCCCAAAGACCTTTTCTTCAGGCTCCTTGTTGATGGGGCCATATACTGGGAGCTCCTCTCCCACATAGGACGATTTGCTGCACAAAACAACGTTGGATATTTCGTCACCAAAAAACACAGACACGAATCACCATGGACTGAACCACAGCAAAATTAGGTAACGTAGGATCACAGCCACATACGTGAATGCATGCGCGCACTTTCATGCATGCACATGGGCGCACAGAAAGGAGGACAAAGAGACGGAAAGTGAAGAGATATGAGTGAATATGCATATATGACATATGTAGTGAATCTGCATACTCGAAACGTGCAAATCCTTGTATGTGAGACTGTAAGCGCATGCTGTACGTTTCTCCTACAGTACCACACTGAAGCTCAGAACATGACAACCTAAGGCAAAGAGAACAGAAGATATCTTCATGAAACATACCAGTAAATAGGTCGACGAGAAATGAAGCCAGCATCAGCACTGGCAAGACAACAACTTATCTGCCGCAGTGGTATATGACTTGCCCACAGTCGCACACACAGGTATGAAATTCACATCTCCTTCACATGCGTAAATGCAATGCCACTGAAGCAGTTACTACACATGAGACTCTGTGTCAGTCTGAATAATTGTGAATGTAATTTTTTTCCCCCTCTCAACTCATAAAGTAGGAATCTGTACTTGACATTCTGTATATGCTGATACTTGCATACATACATGTACACAAATTACATACATACACACGCACATGCATACATGCACACTCATTGTTCAGGATTAACACAATACATAAATACAAACCAAAACTGATATTACGTGAAAAAATTTTGATATCAAAGCACAATCACAGAAATGCCACTTCAAAAAAAAAAAGTTCTAGTTAAAAAATTCTTTTTTTTAAAAAGACCAAAAAACCATTTTTGTCGGCCCATCATTCTAAAATGAAACCAAATAAACCCCTTAAAGCCCCAAACCATACTTTGAATAAATGACATTCAAATAAAAATGTGTTAAAACTGCATGCTAGTTGATACAAAATCCATACCAAAACAAAAAAAGCATGCACATGCACCTCTCTCCAAATGTATCCACCATGTATATTGTTATGCTCAAACATGCAAGAATGCATAGTAAAATATTTGAATATAAATTTCTATCACATGCACAAAATGCATACAAATTACCAGTTCTAAAACTCAACAGAAAAGCGTTTAAAAAAAACAACATATACAAATAGTACACTTCATATCTTTCTAAATAAAATAAAAATGATAATGGGGGAAAACTGTTCAAACAATGAGTTCTCTGTAGATAATAGGGGAAAACTGTTCAAACAATGAGTTCTCTGTAGATAATAGGGGAAACTGTTCAAACAATGAGTTCTCTGTAGATAATGGGGGAAAACTGTTCAAACAATGAGTTCTCTGTAGATAATGGGGGAAAACTGTTCAAACAATGAGTTCTCTGTAGATAATGGGGAAAACTGTTCAAACAATGAGTTCTCTGTAGATAATAGGGGAAAACTGTTCAAACAATGAGTTCTCTGTAGATAATAGGGGAAAACTGTTCAAACAATGAGTTCTCTGTAGATAATAGGGGAAAACTGTTCAAACAATGAGTTCTCTGTAGATAATAGGGGAAACTGTTCAAACAATGAGTTCTCTGTAGATAATAGGGGAAAACTGTTCAAACAATGAGTTCTCTGTAGATAATAGGGGAAAACTGTTCAAACAATGAGTTCTCTGTAGATAATAGGGGAAAACTGTTCAAACAATGAGTTCTCTGTAGATAATGGGGGAAAACTGTTCAAACAATGAGTTCTCTGTAGATAATAGGGGAAAACTGTTCAAACAATGAGTTCTCTGTAGATAATGGGGGAAAACTGTTCAAACAATGAGTTCTCTGTAGATAATAGGGGAAAACTGTTCAAACAATGAGTTCTCTGTAGATAATGGGGGAAACTGTTCAAACAATGAGTTCTCTGTAGATAATAGGGGAAAACTGTTCAAACAATGAGTTCTCTGTAGATAATAGGGGAAAACTGTTCAAACAATGAGTTCTCTGTAGATAATAGGGGAAAACTGTTCAAACAATGAGTTCTCTGTAGATAATGGGGAAAACTGTTCAAACAATGAGTTCTCTGTAGATAATAGGGGAAAACTGTTCAAACAATGAGTTCTCTGTAGATAATAGGGGAAACTGTTCAAACAATGAGTTCTCTGTAGATAATAGGGGAAACTGTTCAAACAATGAGTTCTCTGTAGATAATAGGGGAAAACTGTTCAAACAATGAGTTCTCTGTAGATAATAGGGGAAAACTGTTCAAACAATGAGTTCTCTGTAGATAATAGGGGAAACTGTTCAAACAATGAGTTCTCTGTAGATAATAGGGGAAACTGTTCAAACAATGAGTTCTCTGTAGATAATAGGGGAAAACTGTTCAAACAATGAGTTCTCTGTAGATAATAGGGGAAAACTGTTCAAACAATGAGTTCTCTGTAGATAATAGGGGAAAACTGTTCAAACAATGAGTTCTCTGTAGATAATAGGGGAAAACTGTTCAAACAATGAGTTCTCTGTAGATAATAGGGGAAAACTGTTCAAACAATGAGTTCTCTGTAGATAATAGGGGAAAACTGTTCAAACAATGAGTTCTCTGTAGATAATAGGGGAAACTGTTCAAACAATGAGTTCTCTGTAGATAATAGGGGAAAACTGTTCAAACAATGAGTTCTCTGTAGATAATAGGGGAAAACTGTTCAAACAATGAGTTCTCTGTAGATAATAGGGGAAACTGTTCAAACAATGAGTTCTCTGTAGATAATAGGGGAAAACTGTTCAAACAATGAGTTCTCTGTAGATAATAGGGGAAAACTGTTCAAACAATGAGTTCTCTGTAGATAATAGGGGAAAACTGTTCAAACAATGAGTTCTCTGTAGATAATGGGGGGAAAACTGTTCAAACAATGAGTTCTCTGTAGATAATGGGGGGAAAACTGTTCAAACAATGAGTTCTCTGTAGATAATAGGGGAAAACTGTTCAAACAATGAGTTCTCTGTAGATAATAGGGGAAAACTGTTCAAACAATGAGTTCTCTGTAGATAATGGGGGGAAAACTGTTCAAACAATGAGTTCTCTGTAGATAATAGGGGAAAACTGTTCAAACAATGAGTTCTCTGTAGATAATAGGGGAAAACTGTTCAAACAATGAGTTCTCTGTAGATAATGGGGAAAACTGTTCAAACAATGAGTTCTCTGTAGATAATAGGGGAAAACTGTTCAAACAATGAGTTCTCTGTAGATAATAGGGGAAAACTGTTCAAACAATGAGTTCTCTGTAGATAATAGGGGAAACTGTTCAAACAATGAGTTCTCTGTAGATAATGGGGGAAAACTGTTCAAACAATGAGTTCTCTGTAGATAATGGGGGAAAACTGTTCAAACAATGAGTTCTCTGTAGATAATAGGGGAAAACTGTTCAAACAATGAGTTCTCTGTAGATAATAGGGGAAAACTGTTCAAACAATGAGTTCTCTGTAGATAATAGGGGAAAACTGTTCAAACAATGAGTTCTCTGTAGATAATAGGGGAAAACTGTTCAAACAATGAGTTCTCTGTAGATAATAGGGGAAAACTGTTCAAACAATGAGTTCTCTGTAGATAATGGGGGAAAACTGTTCAAACAATGAGTTCTCTGTAGATAATAGGGGAAAACTGTTCAAACAATGAGTTCTCTGTAGATAATAGGGGAAAACTGTTCAAACAATGAGTTCTCTGTAGTCTGTCTTTGTACACATAAGCTGTGAAAGTGGCAAGTTAAAACAAAAATCCCCCCCCCCTCCCCCCAACCCATTCATTCACTAATGGTATAAACTATATAACTGCGCAATACCTTTAACCTGAACACCTATGTTCTTCATTCACACAAGGTCTTACATACAACATGTTGCGACTGAAAGCAGACACAATAAAATATTTGTATTCATATCACAGCAACATTGTTCTAAGTGTGGCTAGGCTCAGCATTCACTTTCAATAGCTCATGAGCACCTCTGGTCTTAAGTGGTTTGCAAATGTCCTTTTTACGTCTCTTTATTTCAAACCACTTTTTCCTCCCCCTTGATAGAAAGCACTCAAACGCAACAAAGTGAGACACTTGTGCTGTAAGAGACACTGAATCCACTCGACACTGTTGTTGTTTGTTTTTTCCTCACAGGAAACTTTTGTGGAGACGAGGGTGACAAAGGCTTGACTGATAAACTGACAACAGCGGGTTCTGTTTTATTTGGGTAACTTTTTTTTTTTCAAATTATATTCTTTGCTACTATAGTTCAAAATTGGCTCAGGCCAAAAGCTGTGTCAGTTATTGATGTCAGCTAAGTGCCAAGGCCTACATTACCATGTTGTTATGTTTGTAAAACGTTGAGATTGTCTTCAGCCATGACAAGCTCTTAACATAACAACCTGCACTCTCCTTTAAAGGAGAAAAACATCCTTAGAGCATGGCTTCCAACCTAGTGAGGTACTTGAAACTGTCACACAAGCACACTCCTCATCCAGCATGTACTTTCAATCTCACAGTGATTCATTACCAGGTGGGATGAGTGAGACAGAGTGCATGTTCTGGGTGACCCCCTACTGTGTTAAGCTGGGGAACGCACAACACCAACAAATGTCTACATGGAAGTAAGCACAGTCCTCTTTATGTGTCTGTACAACACACGTGTCTAAGTCTGTATAGGCAAATTTCTCTCCACAGGCATACTGCCTTGTTTTCAACATGAGGAATAAGACCAGCACAAAATGACCAAAACAAAGACAGGAAAAGACAAAACAAAAACACACACACACAAAAAAAAAGGAAAAGGAGACAGAAGGGTGGTGGTTTGGGACAACGCGTGGGGTGGGGGTGGGGGGTAATAATCACAAACATAGATACAAACACACAGACTTCCAGGGCTGCAAGTGACCACTAGGTCAAAAAGCAAGTAAAACCTTGGTGGGTCTTTTCAATCCTCCCCCCCCCCCCCCCCCCCCATTTTTTTTAAAGAGGGGGGTTGAAACAGGGAGTTACCCATGTGTTTAAGTCTGCCAAAAGACTTTCAAATATTTGAATAGAGGGATTTAAAGAAGGAAAAAAAACCCAGGAAAAAAGATCCCCTAAGTGAAAGCAAGAAACGATAGAATCAAACAGCATGGACAGTATCGTTGCTCTTACTTGGCAATCTCTCTGCTCCCACTTTGCTTCTCCAGCCATGAATAATGCTGTGTGTGTGTGCTAGACATTATCATTTGTATTTATATACAGTGGCACATACTGGACAGATACCCTACCATTAGGCAATTCCTTCCTTGAAATCAGACCTGAACTCTTTTGCCTCCATAGGTGACTTTTGTCGACACTACCGTTCAACGTCATAGGCGACTTTCATCGACAGCACAGGACATGTTAAAAAAGGACAGTTTTTCATACAGTAACAAGGTTTCACACCTACAGTTGACTTAAACACGTGATAGCAGATCGTCCTTCACCTTTCTGCCCAGTTTTGAGTGGAAAAACCAACCATGAAATTCTGACACAGACTGAAGGCGGAGAAATCAGCAACAGCGCTGAAAGAAAAAAGGCCCTGAAGTGTGTTCTTCAGTCAGAAATTTGGCAGCAAAAGAGTTACTTGCCTGCTCCCCCCCCCCTTCCCCAAATTGCTAAGAGAAGGATGACTACAATATACCAAAATTTCATTTGGAATACTGAAAAACCAATTACGTTACATTGATGATTGAGCATTAATTTAAAGTTCTTCGTTAAAAAGCAGGTAAATTTCTCAATGTCCAGACACACTTGCATCCTTGGAGGGTTGGGTTTTACACAAAATTTATATATATATATAACACATCAACAGGTACATGAAGGAGTTTTCACACAACGGCTACACAATGTACAAATGATACAACTTTTAACGAATTCATGGTGAACACAGCCCAAAACACGTCACTTACTCGTCATCCCCCTCTTCTTCCTCTTCGCCCGACTCGCTTGAAAACAGAAGAAAGAGCACATAGGCAACAAGCAAACAATGCCAATGTTCAATGCCAAAAAGAAAAACGACACTAAAGCGCAAAGTAATCACAAAGTGTGATGTAAAATAGCTCAGACAAGTAGCAAAGACATCGGCCGCCATGGCAAAGTGGTTAGCACATTGGGTTGCTGGTTGCAAGGTTCTGAATTCGAATCCCATGGGGAGGGGGAGAAGGGGGGGACTCTGGCTGGCTCCTACTCAGAGTGAGCATGGTATGGGCTCAGTGGGAAGACTGGGACCACACAGTTGAGCTTCATCCACTTTACGGATGCGATTTTGAGAGAGTTTCTCAAATTACCTGACCAACACTGCAGGTGTCTATCTCTCAGGGCCCGGTTGATGCCAGGATATTATGATAGGAAGCATAGAGTACAGCCCCGTTGATCTTCATGCAATAACAGAACATTTTCTTTGATTCGGTGGTCCGTCCCTGTTGCTCTGGTCTCATGGTGACCTCAGACTGTCTCCCTGTACACTTCTGCGCCTGTGGATGGGCATCTCCCTCAGTCTGGCTCCACAACTAAGCCATTACTGCTGTCAGAAAAAAACTTAGTAGGCAGGAGTCCTGTGTAGGTTACCACAGAACAGGCACCACCAAAGTGACCTAGCTGCCATGCAGGGCCTCTCTGGCCAGTTGTTCCATGGCGGCTTAACACTGATAGGCTCCCTGTCAACTTCTGATGACCCTGAGGATGTGACATGCTGAGCCTGGGTGTGGTTGGGGCAGAGAGACTGGAATGAGTGGCGTGGGAACAGCAGGACAGGACTAGCACAGAAGATGAGGCAGCCCAACAAGAAATGAAATAAAAGAAGTAGGAAAGATACACAGCACAATATCCAGACTCTTTGCATACAAAAGCATGAAGTGAAATATCCCCCCCCCCCCCCACCTCATTTTTGTTTTGTTCGATAAACAAGAGGTGGTGTGCACAGACAGACACACACACAGAGACAGACACACACACAAACATCAACATACACGCACACACACACACACATCAACACGCACGCGCACACACACACACACATTGAGGAGTTACAGAAGTTATTGGACAGTCAGCTGTTGCCAACAGCTTACTCACCTACAAAAAATGCATGAAATACATTTATGTTTCCTAATGTTAGGAAGTCATTGAGATAAATTTACACACATATATTTTTCATCGCGTGATTGTGTGAGCATTGGACTGAAAGAGTGACACGACACAGAGAGAGAGAGAGAGAGGGGGGGGGGGGGGGGGGGGGTGTAAAAAATGAAGTGAGAGAGAGATGTGTGAGTGTGTGACTGTGAGTGTGTGTGTGTGTGGACAGGTGTGTACAGGTGTGCCAGCAAATGAATACATGTGTGTCAGTGAATGTTTCGATGGCTGATCACATATCAACTTCTCTGAAGTCAGAGAATGGCTGCCTATGTGGAAAAAGAAAGTACTTGAAAAGAGACACACACGCAGAACTTCTCTCATCCAGCCTGTACTTTCAATCTCGCAGTGATTCCCAGATGGGATGAGTGAGTCAGGGTGTATGTTCTGGGTGATCTCCAGAGTGTTAAGCTGGGGACTGTGTGACATATTAAGTCATAGGCCTTTACACACACACACACATACTCTCTCTCTCTCTCAACACACACACACACACACCACTCACACACACAGAAAGTGGCAAATGTAGCCATGTGTGAAAAATAAAGTTCATAGCATGATGATCAGTCAAGTTTAAGAAATGGGATAGTTGTCATCAACTATATTTATAATGCAAACTTTTTGTTCATACATGTATACAGATATTCTGTTGTTTTCATTCTATAAAAGGAAAAAGCAAACAAACAGATATTTAAACAAAAATAACTCATCATCATCACCATGACCCTAAGGCAAAATGATATCAATTAAAACAGTTAATCTTTGAGCTGCATGCAAGCATGCAATACACACTTTTGTTTGTTTTTGTTTAGTTTTGTTTCGTTAATACATCTTCAAATCAAACCAAGCCACAAAAAAAACCAACCCCAAAGAAAACCAAATCCCAAGCACGCTTCTAAACTATTCTACCAATGCATTCATTCTTGCACACACATTTCACTATCAAAGCTCTCATTCTACAAGCTTTTCAAATTAAAAAAAAAAAAAAGATAGAATGACAGAGAGGGAGAGAGAGGATGAAAGGGGGGAGGAGGGGGCGAGAGAGTAATACACACACACACACACACACAGAGGAGAAACAGAGACAGGCAGACACACACACACAGAGGAGAGAGAGACACACACACACACATACACAGAGGAGAGAGAGAGACACAGACACACACAGAGAAAAAAGTGCAACAGGAAGGATGGAGGGAGAGAGGATGACAGAGAGTGAGAGTGAACACGTGTACTGAAACTGCTGTCATTGCTTAAGTAGAGAGAGAGAGAGAGAGAGAGAGAGAGAGAGAGAGAGAGAGAGCAAATAGTCACAGTCACAACAAACGTTCACATTATTAGTCACAACAAACATCCACACTAAAGGTGGCAAACACTAAGCACGTAATGCCCACACTCAAAATCTAGCCATGGCATTTGCAGTACTGAGCACACCAGCTGCAAAAAACGCCACAGATGATAACACAGGTCACACGCAAATCATGTCGCCACCCTAACGCTATCAGTACTATCACTATCAAACCTATGCATGGTAATAGCACTCGAATCGTACCGATTTCTCTCTTCATAGATATCATGTGACACAAATTCATGCATGTATATCAGTTATGCATAATTGAGTGATCCCAGACAATGCGGGTAAATCAGTCATGCATAATTGTGTGATCTCACACAATGTCATATTTGCATATGTCTACATTTGTTTTTGTTGTTGTTGTTGTTCCTTGGCTAAAGCTCTGAGGCTCACCAATGGTGAAATTTAGCATAAGCGACCGATTTTGCCTGCCATTAAGGTGGCCATATTCCGACTTCAGGCATGCTATGAGTACTTTCAACGCCAGAAGGGAACACGAAGTCTGTTCTTTTGGTTTTGTAGTTCAGCCAACAGCTTAGGGCCATTTTCAAGCTGAAACTATGATAAGCTAGAGAAGAGCATTAGGTAAACTAAACTAAACTTTAGGCACATAAACCTTGAATTATCTTCTGGTGTGGACTATATTTATCTATGTGGACCATATCTATCTATGTATCTTTTCCTTAGCATATGTCCATTTATCTATCCAACTACATACCAGTCTCCAGGTCTATAAGTGTTTTAATCCATGACATACAGTTAAGTAGAGAGGACAATTGGTGAATACACCAATGAAAGCTAATATAAACAGTTTAAAAGATGGGGCTATGTCTGTTCACATTTTTCATAATCTATAATAGATAAAAAGTAGAATAACACACACACACATACACAAAAGAGTAGAAATGAAAAAGCAACAAAAGTGCAATTTTATGGAAAAAGGTTACAAATTTTTATATTTTTTTCAGTGATTAAAATTTCAAAAATATTTTTTTTAGTAAAACCGAACAATGAAAATAGTCATAAAAGCAAGAAAATTTGGAAAAACCATAACAAAACTCCTTCCGAAAAAATGTTCAGAGAGAGAAAAAAAAAAAGCAAAGACGAAAGCGAATCGTCCCTATCTTCCTACTGGCGGTAACACACTCACCGTGGACGGTAATGATTCAGCTCGTCCTCCACTTCGATCAGCCGCGTCTTGAGCTCGTTGCGTTCCATCAGAACCTGGCGTAGCTCCTGTAGCGTGAAGCGAGGGCGGTTGGGGTCCTTGAGATCGATGATCATCTTGCCTTCCAGCTGCAAGCCTGAAAATGGTGCATACGGCACTGTGTGGATGGTCGGTTATTCTCTTCCTTGACTGGTATACTTCCTCTGAAGTCGGAGTATGGCTGCCTATATGGCGAGGTGCTTGAAAAAGAGTCATACACGCAAACTTCTCATCCAGTGTGTACTTCCTATCTCACAGTGATTCCCAGGTGGAATGAGTGAGTCAGAGTGTGGCATGTTCTGGGTGACCCCCAGGGTGTAAAGCTGGGGAACGCACAACAACAACGACTGGTATACAGACATGTTTGTTTGAAAGAATTTAGATATTCCTGTTATTACGGAAGATTCGAGACATTCCTATTGTTTTGTTATTGTATATGTATGTAATGGGTGAAAGTTCAAACTTATCGATGAAACAAACACACTTTTCAGACACATACACTTACAGGCACAAAATTTCCACCATCACCAAATGAAAAAAGATTAAAAAAACCAAGAGTAGCCTCGTTATTCTATATGATTTGATATATGTTGGAAAATTGTTCATTATAGACGCATAAACATTACCTCCATGCATGCACACACACACACCCATCCCCCAAAACACTCAAACACACACTCACACTATCTCCATGCCCACATCCAAACACCCCCTCCACCAACACACACACTTTCTCTATCACTGTTCACTGGTCCCGTAACCTGCCAGGGTCGTAGGGGCGCTGCATGGTGGACGAACGGTGGACCAGCTGGCTCCACTTAGCGCGGTCGTGGGCGAGTGCCTGGGTGACACTGAAGTCCTCCCCTGTCCAATCACGGATGTCGTCGGCCCACTTTCTCCTCTGTCTGCCCCGTCTTCTCTTCTCCTGGACTGTTCCTTGCAGGATGGTCTTTGCAAGTCCTTCTGAGCGTGTTACGTGCCCATACCATCTGAGTTTCCTCTTTTTTGCCGTGGTCAGTAGGTCTTCATAGTCCCGCACCTGTTGAGTGATCATTCTGCGGACTTCATTGTTAGTGACATGGTCCTTGTATGAGATGCCAAGGAGCCTTCTGAGGCATCTCATTTCTACTGCTTGGATCCTCCTTTGTAGGTGTGCGTTCAGTGTCCATGCCTCACATGCGTAAAGCATGATTGAGGTGACTAGCGCGTTTAGTAACTTCACCTTGGTTCTGAGAGGGGTGTTTCTGTCTCTCCATATGGTCTTCAGTCTTGCCATTGCTGCTGCTGTTTGTGCCGCTCTTGTCAGGTCAGGTCAGAGGTGTCCTCTGCTACCGGTAACCATGTAACCCGGTACCACCTGTGACATGTGGGGAGTCAACCCAACCCAAAAATCACGCCTGGAGAGAGATGGGCGCCGCCAGGCTACTTTTGCCCAAGACACGCTATATGGAATGGAATGGACTTTCTCTATACCCACGTCCAAACACTCCTCTCCCAACACACACACATCACCAAACTTTACACAGACACAACACACACGCACAAGACAAAACACACACACACATTACCAACCACATTCTAGTGAACAGATGTTAAATACAAGAACAACACACACACACACACAGACACCACACAACAAGACACACACCATCACTACAGAACAGTACAACGATACACACACACACACAATACCAGAGACAATTTACCACACTAACACACATCTTATAGGAACAGATGTTAAATACAAGAACAACACAGAACACACACACTTCCTTCTCCACCACACCCCCCTCCCCCCCCCACCCCCCCCCCACAATATTTCAGCCTACATCCCACGCACCAGGTGAGGTAGGGGAGCTGACAGACTCATTGGTGAGGTCCTCATCAGACCCAGGCCCCGCTCCTACTCCCGTCTCCGTGGCTAGAGACAGCGCTGCTGCAGCAGACTCCTCCGTGTCGTCCTCCTCTGGCTGCTAGAAACCAGCCCAGGGAAATATCATAGTGTGTGTGAGTGTGTGTGTGTGTAAATGGGTGTGGGTGTGGTGTATGTGTGTGTGTTGGTTGCGATGGGTAGTATCTAAAATGTTATCTTAAGCATTTTGATCATTTTGAATGATTCTATCTCATTTTGTGATTAATGTTATTCTTTAAGATTTATTGTGATATTTGCAAATCAAAGATTTTTATCCATCCATTTTATAGTGAAATTTCAAATGTTTCATCTGAGCCACCTCAGCAGGTGTCTATAATGTGGCCCAAGGGGAATCTTAGAATCTTGAAATGCCATTAAAAGCTCTAAGAAGGCTAAGATGAAGGAAGACAGCGAGGTTTCTGTTTGGAGTGACCCCGCACTCTGCATTTGAAAACTATCAAGCAATGTGGTGACCAAGGAGGTAAACTAAAAACCCACACATCATGGTTTATATGTTTGGCAGTACATGTAAACCGTCCTCCCCTTCTTTGTCATTGATAAACTTAGATGTGTGCAATGGATAAAATGGAAAAAAAAAAATTTCAGCCTATGTAGTGTGCAAAAGTAAAAGCACACAACAATTCAGCACAAAATGGATAAATTAGGAAATGTTTTAGTCACACCACTTGCCTGACACACTGATACTTCCTTAACAAGAATTACTTAGATATCTAAACACTTGTGCATATAACAAATACACACACCCACCCATACCCCCCACATCCCTACACACACAAACACACCACATACACTGCCCACTACACACACTCACTCTACACATCCCCACCCCCCCTACACACAAACACTGCACATCACACACACATCCACACCCTCCCTCCCGAACAGCATCTCACACCCCACCCTCTCACTCACACTCTCCTACTCTTCACTCAGCCTTTGTTCAGCGATGGCGGCCCTGACGGCGGCTCGCTGCTCCTCGAACTTCTCCTGCTCGCTGATCATGGTCTTGCTTTCTCCACCTCCTGCTCCTTCTGCCGGAGAGCGATCTCCAGCTCCGCCCGCTCGTCCTGCAGCACTCTGGTCTGCTTCTTGTGGGTGTTGTTCTTGCGACGCAGGTCCCCGTTCACCTTGGCGATCTGCTCCAGCTGGGCTTGAAGCTGAACGGAATCAAGAGATCTCAGTTTTACTCGATAAAACCAGCTGCCACGGCGCAATGGTTAGGGCCTTGGGTTATGGACTGGGTTATTATTATTATTAAGGCTGCGGGTTCCAATACCATAAGGGAAGGTTACAGGTTCCAATACCATAAGGGAAGGTTGCGGGTTCCAATGCCATAAGAGCGACACAGATTTTTCGGACTCCGGCCGGCTCCTACCCAGAGTGAGTGTGCTGTGGGATCAGTGGGAAGACTGGGACCACACAGTCGAGCTTCATCCACTTTACGGATGCGAATTAAAGAGTTTTGCTCAAATTACCTGACCAACACTGCAGGTGGTGTCTGTATCTCTCGGGCTCGGTTGACGCTGGGATACGTGTCAAAGCCTTTGGGTGGAGGTTTACGGGGAACGGTCGCTGGAGGGTTGTTGTGGTTGTCGCTACCTCATGTGGGTAACTCACTCAGTCTGGCTCCACAAGTGAGCTAATACTGTTGTTAGTAGGGGGATTAGTAGGAGGTGTCCTGTGTATGTTAGCTCAGAACAAGCATCACTGAACACCAACAAAGTGACCCAGCAGCAGTGCAGGGCCCCTCTGGCTGGTGGCCCCATAGTGATGGGCTCCCTGTGGACTTACAACCCTGAGGGTGTGATGTAACAAATCTGGGTATGGCTGTGGCGGAGGGATTGAAATGTGCGGTATGATAACAGGGGGACAGGATCATCAGAGAAGATTAGGCAGCACACACATACACACTCACTCACACAAATTCACCGATAGATCAATGACAATCACAGCACGCACAGTGTGTCTAGCATATATCTCAGTCAAGGGCCCTCCAGGGTCCAGAGCTAAAAATTCCTGCCCCTTCCTTTAACCAAGTCCCATAAGTTCCTACTGTAATTAGCACCAGCTGGGATGGGATGGAATGGAATGGATTAGCTGATAGTGGGGGAACTGACAGCTGTGCAATGTGTGTGTGTTAGGTAGCAGTCAGTTGAATTCGGTGATAATGTACTGTATGAGTGTTGTTCAGAGCCAGTTTTACTTGATTATTCAGTGACGCTATGCTTGTATGCATGCAGGCGCCAGTACTTGTACAAATGTATTTAAGCAATTATGGCCCAGGCCAAAAGCTGCGTCAATTATTGATCATGCAAGCTAAGTGCCAAGGCCTATATCAACATGTTGACATTGTGCTTTGAAAATGTCTACAGCCATAATAAGCTCTTAGCATAACTACCCGCACTTTCCTTTCAAGGAGAAGTGATCCTCTGACTTCAGAGTATGGCTGCCCATATGGTGAGATACAGTCATACACCCAAACTTATCCAGCATGTAGTCCCAATCTCACAGTGATCCCCAGGTGGGACAAGTAGATATTCCTGGCCACTCCAGAGTCTAAAACTGGGGAACATGTAACAACAACAACAATAAAACACTTGTATACATACATGTATAGATCTCCATGCTCTTCTGTCTATCCCTGCCTCAAACCACTGACCAGCCACCTCAAAAACTTTACGATAAGAAGCTCACCACCTTATCCACCGCACTAACCTACCAATCAAACAACAAACCAACCATCAACATCAGCTACAAGTCATAGACCACCACTACCCTCTCATTCAGTGCTGGGACGGACACACACTCACAGCTTCGCAGTCGACGGCTTTCTGTGCCACTTCTCGCTTGATGTTGCGGAGTTCTTCCCGCTGTTTATCCACAGTGTCCTTCAGCTTGGTCAGGACTTTGATCTCCTGCTCTTCACTCTCTGAAACACACAGTAGCTTCTATTTTCAACAGATCATACTGATCTTCCTGAAGTCGGAATGTGGCTACCTTAACGGTGGGTAAATGGTCGCATATATGCAAAATCTCACATTTGTAAACCTTGTAGCTCTAGCTGAGGAACTCTCTCTCTCTCTTTCACACGCACAGAGATCATTTCACAGTGTATTAACTGTATACAGATGATTTATTACATGGTAACAAACATGTGCAGGTGCAGACAAATGTTATTATTTTGTCCTTTAGTACTCTGTGTGTGTATGTGTAGGTGTCCTTTCTTTCATTAAAAATTTTTTAACGATCTTAGAGATTGAGAGAGAGAGATAGAGTGAGACAGACAGACAGAAACAAGAATTTTTTCATTTACTATCATTCATTTATTATCATTTATTTATTTATTCACATGGACATCCCACCTAACAGCAGTCTCATTCCAGAAACGACAAGCCGAGACAGACAACATTTAAACATTTGCGGAGAACTGACCGACCTTTGTACTTAGCGGAGACTTTCTCCTCCACGGCATGTTTCTCGTCCAGCAGGGAGTCTTTGAGGCGCTTGTTCTCCTCCTGCAGTTTGTTCACCACTCCCAGCAACTCCTTCACCTCAGACTGCCAGTTCTCCTCTATCACCTCCAGCTCCTGCTCACAACCATTCACACCACTGTTCACATTACCCCCAAAGATGGAATGTGGCTACCTCCCTGGTGGGGGATGTTGGGGGGCCTGTCAGTATACTATGATATCATACCCACATTCTGGAAATTCTGTGCCAGAAATTTCCTCTTTTCTATCACTCTTTTTGTTTCTGCCTTGTTTGTTTTCCTCCTGTCACCTCCTCCTTGTCTAGTTTCTGCCTTCTTGGTCCATTCTCCTGCCTTTTTTTCCCCCAGAAAGACTTAAAAGGTAGCTATTCTCTCTTATGCCAAAGTCGGATGCGCTGGGCCTGACTTGTCAGGTGCTTAACAGTAGCGTGGCACATACTCGTTCATATAACAGACAACAATAGTTGCTGTCTGAGCGTTTGATGAAGAAGAAGGAGAAAAATGTGGTTACCTAAATAGTGTGTGTGCGAGTGGGATGGTTGTATGCATATGCACAAATACCATCATTGGTCAAACTCAAAGCTCTAGCTGAGGAACAGGAAATTTTTTTAAAATCTATTATGGGGGACAGGATAGCCTGGTGGTTAGAGTGTCGCACACGCGATCTGACAACCCAGAATCGATCCCAGGTTTGAGCTACCACCGAGATGCCCATTAAAGGGGATTTTTTAAAAACTGGAGTTAGCATCAGTGCCGACTCTACTCCACCAAAGTCCTTTGGCTGAGACTATAAAGTGAGGTCCTGTGTGTCTGAACACATGCAGAACATTTGGAACACATGTTAAAACCTATTTGGCCTTTAGGAAGACTAGTAGGCCATTGTGTGCCGGTGGGAACGGATGACAGAATTTTACGAATGCACGCACAGTGGTGTCATGTTTAGACATCATCCCAAAAGTCGGAATGTGGCTATCTTAATGGTGGACAAAAGGGGTCCATACGCAAAAATCTCACACTGGTGAACCTCAGAGCTCTAGGCAGTCTAGCTGAGGAACCCCCCTCAAACAAAACAACCACCACCACCAAACAAAACAAAAACACACAACCCCCCCAAAAAAACACCCCAACCCAACAAAACAACAAAACCCCAACCAAACAAACAAACCAAAAACCCCAAACAAACAAAAAACAACAAAAGGAGAAAATAATACTCTAAAGTAGACACATGTACTGTATGGCTACATTATAACAAATATGTGGCGAGCCACTTAAAAAACACAAAATTCTCATTCACTGATTCAGTGTGGACTTTCAACCTCACATACTGACACAGTTACTGAGGTAAGATTCATCAGTGAATTGGAATGCGTATTTTTGGGTGACCCTCAGGGTGAAAAGCTTTCGGGAGGGAGGGACACAACAACAACAATAATTGTCAATATTCAGCCAATCTATAGTAAAGTTTGTGTGTATTTGAATTTGATAAACTGTTAATCATTGTTGGTTGCATGTGTGGGAGTCGAATGGATGCAAGCAATTTGATTTTTTTATTTGATTTTTTTTACAAGATATAGTGCTATATAAATTCCATTTATTATTATTATAAAGGCTAAATAAGAAGAATCTATCAGGAAAAAAACCCAAGTAAACAATTTCCTGAATCTGTCAATCTAAAAATATGAAAAAAGGACTTTCCAGCAGAATACGCAGGTCATTACCACCTACTGACCTAGGGTGAACTTGTTTGTTAAGACAAGTTTGTACCCCTGCTTTGGTCTAGTCCTGTCACTAATCTTCCTTATCTTCCTGGTTGAGGGGACTACAAGGAAGTTTACATTAAATAGAGCTCAGTTCAACTATTTAACATCAACAAAACTCAAAAGTTCACGTCTTTGATACTGCCTTGAGCCTGAAGGGGGGGATCTATCTATAGCTTAGTGATACAATAAAAATGCCATGTGAGCTGACAGTAAGCAAGTGAGAGAGTAGGTTGTATACATGTATGGACACTGAAGTATTTGTTTGACTTAGTTCATGGGTATTTTTGTCACGAGTTAACACCAGGATATGGAATGATAGACAAGGAAAATTGAAAAGCAAATAAAACTAATGTTGAAGAAGGAAGGTGGCAAAATGGTTTCTCTCTCTCTCTCTCTCTGAGTCTCTCTCTCTCTCTCTCTCTCTCTCTCTCTCTCTCTATATATATATATATATATATATATATAGACGTTCACCTGCCTAACAAGTAAACCATGAGGTTCTGGGTTTGATTCCCAAACCTTGCCCTTTCTTCCAAGTTTGACGGAAAAATCTAACTGAATCAATGAATCTCAAGTCTTTCTGAGGAGACTTGAAACCAGTCAGACCTGTGTGCTTACACAGTTACAGCCATGTGATGTCAAAAGAACCCATGACAGTTGACAAATGAAAAGAACAAGGAGGTACCTCCTGACTACCCTGGCAAAATTAGTAGACCTGTTCAGTTCTTAACTGTATCCATGAAGTCGAAATGTGGCTACCTTAATTGGGGGTTGAGGGGGACATGTATTACTATTGTACACAAATATCTCAGCACTAGTAAACTCAGAGCTTTAGCAGAGGGATAAAAAGCAAAAAAATCCAAAAGCAAAATAAAAAATAAATTAAAAAAGACAAGAAATATTTGACTCTGTAATTCTGCCTAGAGGGAAAAGGAATACTACGAATAGCCTAATGGTATAATGTCACACTCAAGTACTCGTGATCTGATAGGATCGTGATCTGTCTCTGTTCAAGGGATTTTTTCCCTTCCAGTTAACACTGTCAAGTCAAGTCAAGTCAAGTCAAAAACACTTTAATCATCCCATGAAGGGCAATTACAATACTGTGAATACAGCCCTTTATTTTTAAGTTGCTTCTTGTGCTATGCACTATCAGTAGTATCGTGATAAAATTAAGAATCAGTGATGGGGGGAAAAATTAAGGGGGGAAAAATACAGTAAATATCATAACAATTGGAAAAAACAATAAATCTGGTACAGTGGTTGGTTCATTTCCACTGCTGGTTTCTGTGTACTTCCTAAATTATTTATGAGAAACAAGTCACTTGTTCACACTCACAGTCACCTGAGTCAGCAATTACTTGTGAATGTGATACACAGTTAAGATAATGTAGTACTGATGATAGTGATATCATCATAATCACTATCAGTGTGTGCCTCTGAATCAGTTTTTGAGAAGAAAAAAAAAGGGGGGGGGGGGGGGGGGGGGTTAATAATTGCAGAGTAAGGGACGAAAATAGTTCTGTGATATTTTATCACTATCATTTATCACTGTCACTTTTATGCAAAGTAGGCATTTCACTTGTCAAGTAGTAGTGAGTAGTGTTGTCTGAAATACATTAGTCATTAGTGATGTTTTGTTTGTTCATTAGTGACATGCTGCTCACCTATTCGGAGTATTCCTGACTTCAATTCATAGACGATTGACAGATGATTGACTATCTCAGTATCTGAAGATGGTTTTTTCCATCAATATTTTAAACGCCTTTATATATAGTTTTAACTTAACAATAACAGTATCAGTATCACTGAGGCAAGTTTATAGTATCAGAGTGGCAAGTCTTCACATTCGTTAGCCTCTACCACATGACTCACACTGTACAGCGTACTAAAACTGTAAAAGTCAATTTCTAATTGTTAACATTTAATCTACAATATAACAACAACAACAAACTAAAAAACTGTTTAAAAAAAAAGAGAATTGGACAATTCTATAAAAAGTTATCATAAACTGAAATGCTCCACACCAGGAACTAGAAGTGACAAACTCAGAAACTGACGCATTCTATGTCGTAAAATAGTGGTCAGGGTGTGCAAATGGGTGATTTTAAACTCATTTTTAAAGCAAAAGGAAACCAAATTTATCTTTTGTTTTGGTACTTCTGTGCAAGGTAGCAAAAAAGCTTAAATAAATAGCTTTATAATCAATCAAAATATTAAAATCAACAACCTGACCCCCACCAGCCTAAAACTTAATTCCTAGCTGAAAAATGTGTCAGGTACACTGTATAACTGTAAGTCATTTCATGGTGGAGGGTCACATCTGACAATAAAACTTAAAAGTCCACAAATTCATATATGAAACATAATGAACAAATCGGTTATGCCAGTCAATTAATATAAAAAAAAAGTTAATGCCAACCAGCTCATTATATTGATCACTAGTAAACTACTGCACCCTATGCAAAATATTTTGTTTTGTATCTTAGATTATATAAATCAACATTATACCTTTCTTTAAAATTTATGCTATGTTTTTCTTGACATTTCATTTCAATACAGCTAAAGCTCTTCAATCACTACTGACCAACAAGTGTAAAGTAAATAGCTTCTTCTGCCCATCATTAAAAAAATATTGTTAGCTTCTTCTATCTTGATTTTGATTGCTTTTGTTTCTCACTTTCTGTAAAGCATTCTTGTTATGAACCACAAAAATATTTTCCCATATTGCACTATTGGCCGTGTATGGATATCATGACAAACTATCAGGGTTGATTGTATTAAACTTTAAAGTCCCAGTGCACTTTATACATCTTGTCCCCCCCCCCTTTTTTTTTTTTTAAAACGACAACTAGCTTGAATCAGGAAGTGAGACGGAAAATCCACCCCTGCTGAGTTATAAATAAAATTCAAATTAATAATTTGTTTGTAAATTTACTTCGTAACTGAGTGATTCTAACACCCAGTTATGATTTAGATTGCCCAAATGAAATGTAAGAGGCAAAACCAGATATAACTGAACTGTTTCACCTTAGGGAAAGGGGGTGGGGAGGGGGTCTTGTGACATCTGTTAGGCTGAGTCACTGTGCACTTTGTGCAGAGAATTGCCCTCAACACCTGCATGAACTTGATGAAGTGATCACCCTAAGTAGAAACTGAAAGAGGCCCCATTATTTTGTGTCACCTAAACATTAGTATCACATCATGGCCATATGATATAGACTATAATTTGTATAAACCTGAAGTATCCATATGGCTATCCAAGAAAAAGTCCTCCTCACAAGCCCTACCAGTTTGTTTATTGGATGGAGACTGAAAAAACGCTAGAACTGTCACCCAACTCTCATATTTTCATAAAATTAGACTGACCATATGAGCTTGCCAGAACTACTACTGGTAGGCTAATGCTAACGGTGTGTCACAGTATTTTGTGTTCACTATCTTCAGTGAATATAGCATTCTCGATCACAAAGAATAATCAATGATCAATGATAATCTTCTGTGGAGTCAGAATGGCACTTTACCTACCTGTTCCAGACCAAATTTGTGGTTCACACACATACACACACTTTTTTTTTTAAAGGAAAAGGGGGAGGGGGGTTGAAATGTTTACCTGTTCGAATTTTGCTCTTTCTTGCGCTTTGTCTGCCTTTTCCGACTCCAATTTTTCCACTGTCGATCTCAAATGAGCGATCTCTTCATTGTCTCTCTCAAACCGTGATGCAAGGCACTCCAATTGTTCAAGTGCACGGATGACTTTTGGCATCAATTCTGTCACTGCTTCATTGCCATAACTGCTGATCATTTTATCAAATTCACGAGCAATTCCTGCTGCCTGATCGTAGACGTCAGTCACGCTGACGTCTTGAAATGTTTCTGTAGCCATGATCTCCGGAGTATTATAGAAGCAACGTCGAGAATCCATTGAAAATGGTGGACCCGGCTACTTCCATGTCAAGTAAAAGAGTGCGCAGGCCGAGAGGAAACATCGGTGTTTGCCGTAAAATAGATCGATCGATATCCAAGTCTGGTGATTCTCCGAGTACAACACTCCCACTCGTGATCGTTACGTCACACATTAGCACTGGAAAAACTTCCGGTATGGTTAGTGCATTATTTTTATTTTTGTAAAAATAAAGAAGAACATTATGAAAGAAAGAATAATTTCTGTATGATTTTTGTACATTGAGAGGGAAATACCTAATCGATATGGAGTATATAATACCATCAGAACAATTATTCGGTTATCATTGTATCTTGAAAAAAGGTGGTTTGGACTCTCTCTCTCTCTCTCTCTCTCTCTCTCGTGTGTGTGTTCAAATTCATTTAACGTCTTTTCACAGTTGTGATATTAGACGGTGTGTGTGTGTGTGTTCTTGTTCTTGTTGATGATGATGATGATGATTTATTTGTTAGATCACAGACCCATACAAATGGATCAGTTAAATTAACATCAACATCCATATAACTACATAATTCTACTTTTAAATGCGCCTTTCCTGGTTGACCATGTTTTGTAGATGTATTGATGTAGTTTTAAAAATCTTTGTTTCTGCGAGAAAGCAGTACAGAAACTTTGAATATGGAGGAATGTCTGTAGTATCTGCAGGGAATAGTGTAGTTCATTATAAGTTGAGAGCACCAACAAAAAGTGCAGTTCTGTTTCAGGAGTTTCTACACAAAAAGGTCAATAGACCCCCCCCCCCTCTCTCTCTCTCTGATCCAGGGTAAAATTTTGAGAATGGGAAGATGGCCCTGCATCTTTTTTTAAAGCCCCCCTAACCCCCTCCCCCCCCCCCCCCCCAAAAAAAAATGTCGTGAGCAGACCTCTTAAAACTGCTCTTTTGCATGATTTTTTGCCTCCTTTCTGTACTTTGAAAAGTGTATGAATAACTCCATGGTTTTGCAGAGCATATATTTTCTTTATTTAACTTAAAATATATTTTTTAAAATATATCATTATCGTTCGTTAAAGTTTTCTGACGACAGGTTGAAAATGTAGGAGTTTTTTGAAGGTGGATTCACACAACAATGCATAAGCAGGTCTTCAAAGGTAAGACAAAAAGCCTCAGTGAAACTGAGTAGTGTCTTGTGCATTCGAGATTTTGGATTTAGTGACACGTCTTCAGAAACTGAAACTTAAACCAATCCAGGTTTTAGCAAAAGATATTTTGTGCGGACTTGCTATACGCGTGCGCATTTGATCAGACGTGGCATCCCTTGCCAACACTGAATGTAGGCAGTTTCTTTGGCGTTAAAAATTCCTTTCAAAATGTTTACTCCCTCTTGTTTAATGACGGCTGTGGTTACAGCGTTGTTTGCACAATATGCATCCGCCTACTTCATAAACATTGATGCTCATGCAGAAGAGTGTTTCTTCGACAAAGTGTCGTCTGGAACGAAAATGAGTTTGATGTTCGAGGTTGCAGAAGGTGGATTCCTGGACATTGATGTAAAGGTGAGGGCTGAAGTGGTTTGATTATTAATAATTTCAGTAGAGTGGTGTGTTGTGAACTTATGAAACAGGGATAATAACTTAAATTAAAGATTTGTGGTTCATAAGAAGATCCCGGCCGGACACACACGCAGAGTACAAACAGAATCCTCTCCGGGCCACCCCATACTGAAACTAAAGTGGAGGTAGGGGCAGCAGAGTTGTTGGACAATTTGACATAAAAAGTGGAAGATGTCTTTCCTCTGATCCTGCACGATGAATCCCCTACCACAGCCCGCTGCTATGCCTATGATACATCCCTCCTCCCTTCCCTTACAGTCACACACACACACACACACACACACACACACACACACACACACACACACAGCAACATGTGCACTGCACTCATACTGTATACACACACCATCACACCACCATCTGTCACATAACACCCCCCCCCCTCCACCACACACACTATACAAACATGCTTACACAGCGCACATACACACACACAGTGCAGACTCCACTTTCCCCAAAAGTTCTTCCGATGAGACTATAAACGAGGCCCCATGTGCAAACACAGCAGAACATCTTGCGCACATGTTAAATCCTGTTCCATTTTTCGAAATAGTAGGCCATTGTGTGCCCGTGGGAACAGATTACAAAATTGACAAAACTGCATGCACATGGGGACTGAATGTAAAAAAGCACTGGGGACTGGATGTAAAAAACCCCACATAAGTGCTTATTCCATTATCCTCAATATAAAATAATAAATTAAAATAAATTAAAAAAATAAAAACATGTGCGCACACTCATACACAAAGTGACACATGATGCACATGTGGCACACTCATAGTCATACACAAAATGACAGTGCACACACACACACCACACACACACACACACCACACAACACCACAACCAACACACTGGGGGGTGGGATAGCCTAGTTGTTCTCTAGAAGTAGAACATTGCGCTCACAATCTGACCACCCAAGTTTGAATCCCGTCCAAGGGGATTTTTCCCCTGGAGTTAACATCAGTGCACACTCCACTCTCCCCAAAAGTCCTTTGGATGAGACTATAGTATAAACTTAGGCCCCATGTGCAAATGCATGCAGAACATCTTGAGCACATGTTAAATCCTGTTCCGCTTTTTGAAAGAGTAAGCCATAGCATGCCAGTGGGAACAGATGACAAAATTGACAAAACCGCATACATGTCATATGGGGACAATGTAAAAAAGCACATGAGTGCTATTTCCAGTCCATGCCTCTCTCCCTTCGTGAATAGCCCACTTGTGACACTTTTCTGTTTTCATTTTAAATCCAGCCTCAAGACATACCTATTTCAAACCTAAGACTCTCCCCTCCTGTTTCATCTCATATCTGTCCCTGCCTTCAACAGCCAAAATTCCCATCACCCTCCTGAAGTGCATAACCTCTGTGTGTGTGTATGTGTATGCATGCCTGTGTACATATGTGCGCATTTGAATTTCTTAAAAACTGTTGTTAATCATTGTTGGTTGCATGTGTAGGAGTGGGTTGAATGGAAGCACTTTGATTTCTTTTTGCAAGATATAGCGCCATATAAAATTCCAATTATTATTATTCCATTATCCTCGATATAAAAGAAAAAGAACACTGGGATACAATTGCTCTCTCTTTGTGTATCTCTCTGTCTGTCTGTCTGTCTCTCCCTCTCTCTGTGTCTCTCTCTCACTCACACACTCACCATGATGTACACATGATGTATACTGGCTTAGCATACACAGTGATGCGCGCATATGCACCCAATGATGCGTGCGCGCACACACACACACACACACAACACATACATTTAACAGAACACACACTCTGTCCCATTTTGCAGTCGGACTCTACCCACCCCTTTACATTGAAATATTTACCCTTTTTTCTTAAAACAAAAAAGACGCCAATTTTTTAAAAGAAAATATCTTGTCTCTATGTGATCCTGTAAAATGGACCATGAGTATTGCCTTCTCCAAGATTTAAAATATACTTTATGATGTCAGGTGCTGTCACTGTTAGAATGACGTCTTGTTAAATCATCAAAACCCCACCTATCTTTTTGGGGAAAAAAAAGCAGGCCATGTATGGCCTATAGCCAGTGAGATCCATGGATCACACAAACATGCCCAGCATGCATCCAGCGTCCTGGAGAGGAATGGGTTCCATCAGAATCAACTGGCTTGTTGCCTTATGACATATTCGTGTCAATCACTGAATCAGTCAATGTGAATGTCTGAAAAGTTCAGTGCAGGCAGGTTGTGGGAGAAGCCAGTAAGCATTCACTGCCAGCTTTATGAAGGAATAATACAAGTATTTGTTCAGTAGCTGTGTCGTGTAGAAGTACTGCATCCTCAGATAATTGGTTAATATGATGTCGTAAAAAGTATTACAATAGTTCTAACGGAAGTTCTCATGTTCCAAGTCAAGTGTTGCATCTAGCAGCTTTAGTGGTTACTGAAACTGAAGGTTAATGAGTTGTGTATTTTTGATGGTTCTTTTACATTAAACTTAACCTAAGTTAAAGTCTCACACCCTACAATTGATTTATTAATTGTTAACCAATAAAAGAACAGTTTTTTTTTTTATTGCTGTGCTGTTGCAGGACTTTTAACCATAAAAAACCATCAATTTATAGAGCAGGTGGACATCTGTTGTAACTCTTGAATTATTGTAAATGAATGATGCATTCATTACTATTTGAATGAATGAATGAGTGATTGAATCACTGGTTTATAAAAGGTTTAAACTTAAGTCCTCTGTGAATGAATGAATATAAGTTATAAAAAGCATAGGCTTAAACGCAGTACTTTTTTCTTGTCATTTCAGATTTACGGCCCTGATGGGAAAGTGATTCACCAGGGAGACCGTGAGTCCAACGGCAAGTACACCTTTGCAGCACACATGGATGGCGTGTACAAGTACTGCTTCAGCAACCAAATGTCCACCATGACGCCCAAAGTAGTGATGTTTTCCATGGACGTGGGGGAGAAGCCCAAGGATCAGCCGGACAATATGGATTCTGATGGTGAGGGACTGCTCTGACGTGCCTGACCCAGGGCTCGGCTGGTTTGATATAATAATAATAATAATAATAATGTGTGTGTTGATATGCGTTACTTTTGCATACATGCTTTTCAGTCTAAAGCCAAGATTCTTGTATCAAAAATCTCAAAATGATGATATGCATCCCAAGTTAAGATTTTATGGCACACTTTGTGTGTGTGTGTGTATACATATGTACATGCATGTGCGCGAGTGAGTGAGAGAGAGAGAGAGTCTGTCTCTGTATCAGGATATGTGTCAAGTCTCATGAGTGAGTGATTGAGTGAGTGAATGAGAGGGAGAGAGAGAGTGTGTGTGTAATGTGTACTGTACATGCTGTAGACATTTTTGTCCCTCAAAAATGTGAAAATGAAATTTCTAGGTTGACTAGTAATGCATGAGTGAGAGAGTGAGTGTCTGTATCAATATATGTGTCAAGTCTCATGAGTGAGTGATTGAGCGAGTAAATGAGAGAGAGAGAGAGTGTGGGTGTAATGTGTACTGTACATGCTGTGGACATTTTTGTCCCACAAAAGGTGGAAAATGAAATGACTAGGTTGACTAGTAATGTGTGAAGTGACTCCTCATTTGATAGAAACTGTATAAAATCATGATGATGGTTCTAAATGCGCTAATTCCATCTTGTGCCAACTGTCCCACAGCAAACCACAACAAACTGACCCAGATGGTGAATGAACTGGCCACAGCACTGACTGGAGCCAAACATGAACAAGAGTACATGGAGGTGCGAGAACGCATCCACAGAGCAAGTGAGTGTACATTCAGTTTATTTTGTGTGTGTGTAAATGATTCAGTCATTGTGTGTGTGTGTGTGTGTGTGTGTGTGTGTGTAAGGAACATGTGTGTGTGTTCCTCAGCTAGAGCTCCAAGGTTCACCAGTGGCGAGAGTTTGCATAAGCGATTGTTTTTGCCCACCATGAAGGTAGCTGCATTCCGACTTCAGGGTCGATGTTTAAACACGACACGAGCGTGCATGTGTTCTTAAATGTTGTCATCCATTCCTCCTGGCACACAATGGCCTACTCTTTCTAAAAGACTGAACGGATTTTAACGTCTGTGCAAGATGTTCTGCATGCGTTCGCACACGGGACCTGGGTTTAGAGTCTCAACTGAAGGACTTTTTGTGGGAGTGGAGTCAGCACTGATTTTAACTCAGGGGGAAAATCCCCTTGAACGGGTGTCTCGGTGATAGCTCAAACCCGAGATTGATCCTAAGTCATCAGATTGCGAATGCGTTGCTCTAACCAACAGGCTATAAGTATCCCATCCCCCATTCAGTCATTTGACTTGACTTTTCCTTTAACTGCTAGAGTTGTCATTAGGGCGCTACAGTGAATTTTTCAGGCTGTGAATCAAGGGGCAAGTTGAACCTTGCTCATCCCATTCCTGTCGAGTGTTGATGTCTGTATTTTTGATTGATTTATTTCGGCGCTGTTCATGACATACATGTGTGTTTGTTTCTCTCTGTGTTCCAGTCAATGACAACACCAACTCGCGTGTGGTGCTGTGGGCGTTCTTCGAGGCGCTGGTGCTGGTGGCTATGTCTTTAGGGCAGGTCTACTACCTCAAGCGCTTCTTCGAAGTCCGACGAGTAGTTTAGTCCTGTCCGTTGTTTCTGTGTTCGTGGTGTTGCCTGCGTGTGATGTTTGAATTTCGTTTCTCAGTTCCACTCTCTTTTAGGTTTTTAAAACAAACAAAAAATTGGTTTTTTTGGTTCTGTTAGTTTAGTGATCTGTTTGGAAATGCAGAAATCCTTTTATTTGCAGGAGAAAAAGTTTTTAAAAATTTGTAATTATTGATTAAATTGTATTTGACTCCGAGTCGTATTATTTTTTGTAAAGTATTCTTTGATAGGGTCAGTTTATTTCTTGGGGTAGTGGGAAGAGAGTGGTTCATCAATATGGTCTCCCTCACCCTGTCTTTCTCATTCTGTCTCTCTTTTTCTAAGGTATTTTTGCTCATTATGTGTATGGAGATAACAAAGCTAGTTCATCAGCCATTCAGGTTTGTTAACCATTGTTTGAAAACAAAAGTGAGGAGCGTGAGGCGTGGTTTTGTGACTGCTGTGTTGCTCATCGTCATTTCATTATGCGTCTATAGTGTATTTTATTCTGGAAAACCAGAGGCAGCTTTTGGTTCTTGTTTTCTTTCTCCGCTGCTGATCATTGTAACATAGATTGATCCTGCAGTGTACTCAGTACAGTATAATACAGCCATTGTGTATGATTTCATGTGGGTATACGCGTCGTCAGGATTTATTCCTGCATTGGAGAGAGCAGTATTTTTGTTTTGTGTGGGTATATTCTGCGAGTTCCTGGTGTTTCTTTAAATGTGTCTTCCAATTGTTTGTCTCATTCTAGTAGGTTAGGGGTCAGTGTATGGGGAGGGGGAAAATTGATTATTATGTCACATACACTCTGATGTATCCAGTTAGGATACAGTATAACAGAAGCATTGAGGATAAGCAACCAGTTAGAGCAAATTTATTCTAGTGGAAGAATGTTTTGAAGATTTTGGATGTGGGGAGGAATTTATTTAATGAGGAAAAGAGAGACTATTTGAAAGTCTTTATAAAGAATATAACAAGTTTTTCATTCGGTTTTACTAATTGTGTTTTTTTTAGTTTAAAAAAAGTGTAAATAGAAGCTGAAATGGATATATTATCCTTTTCTTAGATGAAGTAGGTGTGTTCTCTGTGTAATGGATAGTATGACATACAGTCATCCCCTTTCCCACCCCCTCTTCCTCCTCTCCTTTTGGTGTACATTTTTTTGGGGGGAAAAGAGATTCTATTTTCTTGCATCCTTGTTGACAAAACTCTATAATTATGTGGCTTTGACTGATGATGATAATTCACAGCTTAGAACAAACCTGCTGCTGCACAATTTATTTATTTATTATTTTTAAAATTAATTTCACAGGTGATGTTGTTCGGCCAAAGTTAGAAATTTGCTGCTCATAATGCTGTTTCAGTAATTCAGTTATACCTACCTGTGTGAATGACTGCGAAAAATGTTAAAACGCTGATAACTGATTTTAAAGAATATACTTAATATATTTTGAAGAAGGTGGTATGGGCGGGCAGTGAATATACAAAAGTTGGATTTTTCTCTTTGTCTTTGTGTGTGTGATAAACTCCTTCCCCCCCCCTTTCCCCTCCCTCCAATTCTGGCATCTGAGTATGATTGACTGCTGCACAGTATGACAGTGTGTGAAATGTGGATTTTTATTTTTTTTGCGGTGGTTGTTTTTGTTTGCAGTTAGAACGATTCTCAAAGTTCATGTAGCATTGTGATGGTATACACGACAGGGTCTGGGTTATACATCTTGGAGAAACTAGGAACCTGTGTTATGTTTCTGTCAGTGTTTTTATTGAAGCGTTTGGGGTTTGTGTTTTAGAGACTTTCCATAGTTGAACTTAATGTTGCTTGGTAATGGTAATGATAGAGGTGGTGTGGTGTGGTGTGATGTGATGGCGGAATGGTTGATTGGGGGTTTAGAGTGTCTGAGCTGAATGTGCAGTCCCAAGTGTGATCGTTACTGTTTCAACTGTTGGAATAAAAATGCTGCCAGTTACTTTCTGCGTGTGTTTTCCTTTTTGTGGAAAAGTATGCTGTAGAGTAGTATGTTTAACCTAAAATCATCTGTCTGCTCTCTCTGTCTGTCTGTCTCTCTCTCTCACCTACTGTGATATATGGCACAGAAATTTGGGGACTGGATGCAGCTGTAACACATTGTGAATCAGTACACCTCTTTGCTTTAAAGCAGTTTTTAGGCTTAGATACGTACACCTAATGATCTTGTTTATAGTGAAACCAATAGATATCCTCTCTCTGTTAATGCTGCTGTAAGATGCATTAGATATTGGATTAAGATTCTGCATATGGATGAGTGCAGGTTACCTTTTAAGTCTTACAAGATGCTTTATGATCTAGATGTCAAGGGGAAAAGCCCCTGGGCTTCACAAATACGTACCTGTTTATGTGAACTTGGCTTTGGGTTTGTTTGGCTCAATCAAGGTGTCGGAAATTGTAGAGAGTTTATCAACGTTTTCAGGCAAAGACTGATTGACTGCCGTTGGCAGCAGTGTAGTGATCATATACAAAACAGTGAAAGATTTCAAATGTACAGACAATTTGTAAGTTCACACGATGTCAAACCGTATCTAAAGCTTGATATGGACATACATTTGAAAAGAATTATGTCTAAGTTTAGACTTGGTGTATCAGACATAAATGTTCATAAATTTAGATATATAGAACATGGTGATGATGACCTCAGGTTGCTATGCCCATTATGTAAGCAAACAGTGGAAGATGAAGTTCATTTTGTGCTGTGCTGTCCAGTATTAGATGTGAGACAGAGTTACATTCCGGTAAAGTATAGTAGACAGCTTAATTTATTTAGATTCTGTCTACTCATGGCATCTAGTCACCCTGAGATTGTGCGCAGCCTTGCTTTATATTTGTGTAAAGCCTTTAGAATAAGAGGTATCTTGGTTTCTTAAGTCTTTTTTTTGGGGGGGGGAACTGATTTTTATTGTGGTAGTTGTGGGTATACAATAACATTTTGGTTTTTTGTGTTATTTTCTCACTAAAATACTAAGCAGTTTGGCAAACCCCCTTCATGTATGGGCCAATGGCCTTTTTGTGAATAAATCTTTCGAGTTCGAGTTCTCTCACTCTCTCTCTCTCTCTCTGTTCACTACTTTAACCCTCTTGCTTGCATTCATTTTGCCTGTCTCCATCCGACAGACTTGTCTCACCCTCTGTTTATTTTGCCCATTAATGTGCACATGTTTACCAAAACTATCCCCTCCCCCACACACACACATAGCGACCTCCTTTCAAGTCGGTTTTGGTGGAAAATAAAATAATGGGATTTGCTGAAATTTTTAGTGAAGTCTTAGAAGCAGTATGGGGGTGGGAAAGGGTTTTTAATTTTTATTTTATTCTTTTATATCGAGGATAATGGAATAAGCAATGTGCTTTTTTACATCCAGTCCCCGTGTGTATGCGGTTTTGTAAATTTTGTCATCTTGTTTCCACCGGCACACAATGGCCTACTCTTACGAAAAGCGGAACAGGGTTTAACGTGCAATGACTCTTGTTTTGAACTGTGTTCCAGTGCCCCACGTGGCAGCAGGTACCTTCTGAAAATGGCATCTGCTGGTGTTTGTTTTGATGGTGATTTTTTTTTACATTTATACAAACGAAGAGTTGGATAAAAAAACCAACAACAGGAACTGGTGAACTATAAAAGGAATTAAATGAAAGTGGTGTGAATTTGGGAAAGGGAGCAAAGAGAGATGAAGAGCAAACAAGTGACAGAAGATGATGATGTACCTTTCTCTACTTTGGTGACTATGGGGTGACCGGAAAATTGTTGTTGTTGTTGACTTCAATTTTACGTCTGTTCACTTCTAGTGATATTAGACGAACCGGAAAATTGTATGTCTACCTGAGTGAGGTTAATATTATTTAACCACCGCTGGCATGCACAATTTCGTGGTCATGCACACTTGGTACAGTGGTCATGTGTGCTTGGTACAGTGGTCATGTACAGTGGCCATGTATGTGACAGTGGTCAGTTCCAGCCGCTTACTGAGTTTTGCCCCTTTTTTCATTCTATTTTACCGTAACTAGACAATTGACACTGTTGTGTTGGGTGTCATAGGAAAGAGCAGACACTTAGTTAATCATATCAAAACACTTGACCATGCAGAAAACCCTACTCCTTTATTAACGGAGAGTAAGGTTAAACTTAAACTTAAATGGTGTGGGCATGTCACAAGATCCAAAGGACTTGCAAAGACAATTTTACAAGGCACTGTCCAAGGAGGAAGAAGAAGAGGCAGACCAAGGAAGAGCTGGGAGGATAACATCAGCGAATGGACAGGCCTAGAACTCAACAAAACCCTGAGAAAGGCAGAACAGAGAGAGGAATGGAGGGAACTGGTTGTTGAGTCTTTGAGGGTGCCCCCATGGTCGTCAGACTATGGGACAGATAGATAGATAGAACGTTGTTAGGAAGAGTAGGCCATTGTGTGCCGGTGGAGAATGGATTCACAATTCATGAATGGTTTATTCCCATGAACTCTTTTGAATTGTAGAGTGAAGGTGAGGAGATTTACAAAACCACACGCACACTGATGATGTGT
>CM054156.1:11053841-11068841 GCA_028751875.1 Rapana venosa
TGGGGGATGGGCAGGTAGATGAGAAAGAGACTGACACAGAGAGGGAGAGAGGGGGTGGTGGGGAGAGGGAGAGAGAGAGGAGGGAGAGAGAGGCAGAGTGTGGACGTGAGTGTGTTTAACCATGTTAAGCATGATGCATGTGTAAGGGTGTGTGGGTGGTTTTTTTTACATGAGTAGTGTTCAGTGTTTATACAGATTTCTTTTAAATATACTTCATTTTTAGGACTTGTATTATTATCATTTTTTAAAAATATACTTGTATTTTTTTGTAAAATTCTTTTATATGAGGTAATGGACTGCACTATGGCTTTTTTACAATCAAGTCCCCGTATGTATGCGGTTTTGTAAATTTTGTCATCTGTTCCACTGAGCGACAATGCCTTCTTTACGAAAACGGAAAGATTTACGTGTGCTTGTATTATAGCTCGGTTTGTTTTATGTCAATCGGCCATTTTTTAGCCTGAGGTAAGTTTTTAAAAACTGAAATTTTGCTCTGCCAAACACTTGGGTATTGTCTTTTTACATGTCTGCTTTTTTCTAACTTGTGTAACCTGGTGATGTAAGAAGGAAGGTGGCAGGACGGTTAAGACGTTCACCTGCCCAACAAGTCAATCTGTGAGGTTCTGGGTTCATTCCCGGCCTTGCCCTTTCTTCCCAGGTTGATGAGACAGACACACGTTAAAACCTGGTCCGTTTTTCGGAAGAGTAGGCCAGTGTGTGCCGGTGAGAACGGATGACGAAATTGACAAAACCGTATCCACAAGGTGGACTGGATGTCAAAAAAGCACATGAGTGGTTATTCTGTTATCTTCGAAATAAAAGAATGAATGAAAATACACACATGCATGCACGCACGCACACGCACACACACACATGGCATTCTCATTTGGTGGAATATATTTCCGTTCATTGGTTATTGTTAGACGTAACGGTTTTTGACTGTTCACTTGTTACATCTTGTTACAAACGCGATTATTTTTGGGGTTTATTTATTTCATTTATTTTTGCCTGTTGTACTTAAGTATTATTCAAGAATTGCATATTGTATTGTTTTTTTTCTTTCTTTTTAAAATTTTTAAATTTTGTATTGTAGGTCAGTCATTTGATTTCCATTTGCCCGTCCACTGCTTTTCAAAATATGTGTGCCTCAACCCTCAAACACTGATCCATCTCCCCCGCCCCCTCTCTAATATCACAACTTGTGAAGAGGCGTAAAATGAAATCGAACACACACACGCGCGCATGCACGCACGCACGCACGCACGTATGCACGCACACACGCTCGCACGCACGCAGACACACATACACATACGTACGCGCGGGCGCACGCACTCACGCAGACACGCATACACTCACACACGTACGCGCGCGGGCACACACTCACGCAGACACGTACACACACACACACGTACGCGCGCGGGCACACACACACACACACACACACACACACAACACCACCCCCCCCCCCCCACACACACACACACACACACGCGCGCACGCACGCACACACAAACATGCACACACACACGCGCGCACACGCATACACAAACATGCACACACACATACACACACACACACAAACACACACACGCGCACACACACACACACACACACACACAAACATACACACACACCTCCCCTCCTCCCCCTCCCCGCACACACATACACACACACACACACACACACACAAACACACGCACAAACACATACACAAACACACACACACATACGCACCCCCTCCCTCCCCCCACACACACACACACACAATCCCCAGAGGTTTTTTAAAAACAAACTGACATAATTCTAACAAAAGAACTAGGTGGCAAGGATTGGAGTCCATGTAACTCAGAGTTTTTTCCGGTTTTTTTGTTTTTTGTTTTGTTGGTCTTTTTGGCAGTCACAGTAGTCCTCTTCGTTGTTCTTCTGTCCGTGCGTGAGTTTAATTAAACATGGTATGTAAGTGTGATCTTCTCTGCCTCTGTGTGTGTGTGTGTGTGTGTGTGTGTGGTGTGAGGGTGAGGGTGTTTGTATATGTATGTGTGGGTGTTTATATATATATATATATATGTATATATTATATATATATATATATATATATATATATATATATATATTATATATATATATATATATATATATATATATATATATGTGTGTGTGTGTGTGTGTGTGTGTGTGTGTGTGTGTGTATACATATATATGTGCCAGGTGCTTCCTGGCTGTGTGTCAGTTTCAAGTTGTTAGTTATCTCAAGCACATGTGTGCCGTGCGCATCTTCTTGTAGTTACATGTGTGTGGTGTGCACACGCGCGCGTGTATGAGTGTGCGTGCGCGCGTATGTGTGAGTATAGGGTATGCGTACATGTATTTATGCCATTTTGTGTGTGTGTGTATGTTTGTCTGCTTGTGTGTGTATGTGTGTGTGTGCACGTGCGCTCATGTGTGTGTGTTTATTTATTTTGCTTATTCTTTTATTTCAAGGATAATGGAATAAGCACTCATGTGCTTTTTTAAAAAATCTAGTTCCCGTGTATATGCAGTTTTGTAAATTTTATCATCCGTTTTGTGTGTGTGTGTGTTTTCTTTCCACTTTTTTTGGGGGGTGTTGCTTTGATGTCAACGTGTAGGCCTGTGTGCAATTTTTTTTTTTTTTACACAACACAGGACTGATAAGTAGATAAACATTTGATCACAACAATTTCTTAACAGGATCAGAAAATGCTTTTTGAATAGTATCAGAAACATCAGTGAAATAAAAACCTGAGCCATTTGTGAGGTATCTTGGCTTGATGACAGTATAGGATACTGACAAGACATTTGTTTTCTACTGTATTCTCGGGGTTATAATTATGAGGTGTTTGTTTTTTGTGATTGTGTTTCTTCCTGCACCTCTCCTGTTTATCTTCATGTCTGTTTGAACTGCTGTCACATCAACCAGTATGAAAAAAAGTACATGGAGTTTGGAGTCAAAAGAAAGCTCGTTTAAAGCTCATTTTAAAGAGTGCTTTGCTTGTCCTTTTTAAACAATTCACTGTGCAAGAGGATGTGTGAAAGACACAAGGGTAATTTACGGCTGAACACGGCTACAGCTGCAAGCAGCTGGTGCTGCCTTTCCTTTTGCCTGTTTATTTATATCCACGCCCTGCCAGCTGCCCGGTCATGAACGTTGGCTGGGAAACTAAACGGAGGGAATGAGAAGCAGTGGCCGGGAATAGCCCATGTTTGAACTTAACAACGCTCATGAGAGTGACCTGCTCTTGAATTTTAAATTCCGCGTTTGTCATGATGACCTTGCATACAGCAAAGATCAAGAAGTCAAGGTGGCGACACAGCAATTAGGAAATCTGTCTTGCTTGTTTTTAAAGAGGCTGAAATTATATTCATACACACTGGTGAAACTTAACCCAGGCAGTGTGAGTGTGTGTGTGTGTGAGTGTGTGTGCCTTTTTCAGTCAAGTTTGTGGTTGGATGTAGTCGGCAGTGAATGTTTGCGCTGTCTTGTCAATTTTCGACACAGAGAGTTGTGAGAATGAATACAGTGGTTGGTTGTTTTGTTGATTGTTTTTTTGCAAGATATAGCGCTGTATAAATTCCATGTATTATTATTTTTACATTTTTTGTTGTTGGTTTTGTCTTTATTATATTTATACTTGTCCATTTTTTTATTTGAACCTTTGGTGAATGGTTTTTATGATGGTGGGGGGAGTTGTAACTGGGTTTCTGCACTTGTTTTTCTCCACCTCCTTTCACACCATATGCCTCCGAAGAACTCTCCGGATCTTTTGGCCAGAGAAGATCTCCAATTAAGACCTACTACGGAGATGCAGGCAAGAAGACATGGGAACCATCATCACCAGACGACGGTGGAAGTGGATTGGGCACATTCTCCGAAGAGACCCACAGTCAATCACAAGAACAGCATTGCACTGGACCCCAGACGGAAGGAGAAAGAAAGGAAGACCAAAAGCAACGTGGAGGAGGACTGTAGAAAGTGAGATGAAGGCCATGCAGCACTCTTGGGGATCAGTGACTAGGTTGGCCCAGGATAGGCAGGAGTGGAAGCGCTTTGTTGCTGCCCTACACACCACTGGGTGTAATGGTTAATGATGATGATGATTTTCTCCACCATTATTTTCTTCTTCTTCTTCTTCTTCTTCTTTTTTTTCAGATAAGATTTTCAGCTTTTCCATTGTACAACTACGAATTAACAGAATCACATCCGTAGGCTAAGGAGTACTGAAGAGGGACGCCATTGTTTTATTATTATTATTTTTTTATATTAATACTTCTCCATTTGACGTAGTTGTGTTGTGGAGTATGTGAGTGCATTACTGTTTTGTTGTATCTGACTGACATAATTATCAACTACACATAAACGATTTTGGGTCTTCTTGAGTTTGCTAGTTCTAAATGACGAAACAAGCAATAGGCCTGTATGTTTGGAGAAAAATCACACTATTCCAGCTACAAGTTTGTCGCCTGCTCATTACTTAGAATGATTCTAATTCTGCACTTATTGCTTAGAATGATTCTTATTCTGCACTACTTATTTAGAATGATTCTAATTCTGCACTTATTATTTAGAATGATTCTAATTCTGCACTTATCTTACACACTATTCGTCATAATGTTAACCCAAACCTGTATGACTGACAGGATTCAATTTTTGTTTTTAAAAACGATGCACGGAAATGCAGAGCACAGAAAAGTGGAGAACAATGAGTATTTTCTCTCTAATATCTTTTAAATTTTTTAAGCTTTAATCAGATGTAGCAACTACAGAAAATTAGATAGCAACAGTGAATATTTTTTTCACTGATATTTAATTTTCTAAGGCCTTAATCCGATGGAAAAAAACCCACCCATTGTAAACAGAATAGCAATATTAACTATGTTTCTCTCTGTTATCCACATATACATATTTTTAAAAAAAAGCTTTAATCCAGTGTGAAAACCATAGAAAATCAAATAGCAGCAGTCAACATTTTCTCTTTATTTTTTCTCCCGTTCTTTGGCTAACAACTCCGAAGTTAACAAATGGTGATGTTTTCTTGTATGTGGCTGTTTTTGCCCTTCATTAAGATAGCCACATTAAGCCTTTCGGGGTTCTCTAATATTAAATTTTTAAAGCTTGAATCTCGTGTGCAAACAACAGAAAATCAAACAGCAATAGGGAATATTTTTCTCAATGTACAATTTTTTTTCTGCTGTAATCTCAAGTAAAAACAAGAGAAAATCGAAAAGCTATAACTTGCTTTTATTTTGCACTAGTTTTGAATATATATATACTTTGCCAAAAGCCTTCTTATGACGGTTTTAAATCCGGCCTCAAGACACATTTATTTCAAAGCTAAGATTCTCCCTCTTGTTCTATTTCATTTTTGTCCCTGCCCTCAACAGCCCAAACCCTATCACCCTGCCGGAGAGTAAACCTTTATGTGTGCGGGGATGTGCGCGTGCGTGTGTGCGAGCGTGTGTGTATACATTTGAACTTGTAAACAAAAAAATCCTATTCATTGTAACTGGCTGCATGTGAATGAGTAGGATAAATGAGAGCGCTTTGATTTGTTTTGTTGCAAGATATATCGCTCTATTATCAATTCCATGTATTATTATTATTATTATTATCATCATCATCATCATCATCATCATCATTATCATTAAATACTTGTTTTACTTACAGATCCGAAGGAAAGGAATGGAAAGAAAAACCACTATACAACGGTGACCCCCAAGATATTCAACGTTTTCACTGGTCATCCATCAGCCAGACCTCAAGACTCAACTCAAGACTAAAGACACATCTGAAGTCTTCACCTCACCTATCCCGTAGTCCCGTGGAGACCGTGGGGGGCACCATTGAAGGTTTTGCAATCTGACTGAAGCGTCCCAAGACCAAAAACAAACCTCCCCATGCTTTGACAAAGAAGTGCCAGAAATCCGAAGTGCTTGAAGAGGGAATCTTGAAGTGTCGGAGCAAGAGAATTCCAAAAGTAAGCCTGAAGTTGCAGAGAAGTGAATCCTAAAGTGACAGAATCCTGAAGTGCCGGGAAGACAGCACTGAAGTGTCAGGAAGAGAAAGTACCAGGGAAAGAATTCTGAAGTGCCGGGGAAAGTAAAATTCCAGGAGAGAATTTTGAAGTGCCTGGGAAAGACAGTTACCAAGGGGAAAATTCTGAAGTGTCAGGAAGAGAAAATTTCAGGCAGAGACTTTTGAAGTGCCTGATAGAGAAAGTTCTGAGGAGAGAATTTTGATGTGCCAGGGAAAGAAAGTATCAGGGAGAGACTTCTGAAGTGCCGGAGAAGAAAGTGCCAGGCGAGAAATTTCTGAAGTGCCAGAGAGAGAAAATTCTGAAGTGCCTGGTAGACAAAGAACCAGGGGAGAGAATTTTGAAGTGCCAGGGAGAGAGAAAGGACCAGGGGAGTGAATTTTGAAGTATCACTAGAAATATACCCTACCATTCTTGGAGAGAGAGAGAGAGAGAACCTTAAAATTCGAAGAGGTCATTCCTAAAGTGCCAACGAAGTTCAAAGCCCCCACAAGAAGTGAAATCCCAAGTGCCAGAAAAGTGAAACTAAACAGCCCGTCAGAAGCAGAAATCCGGAAAGATCAGACGACACTATAGCGAACTGTAAGAGAAGTCAACCCTCTAAACAAACACCAAAAAAAAAAAAAAGGAAAAAAAAAGAAAAGAAAAGAAAAAGAGAGAAAATTTCTTCATTTTAAACCCAGTGAATCAAGTTTCGGAATTTCGAAGCCCTCAGGCGAAGCTCACCAACAAGTGATAGGAAAAGGGCTGGCAGTGCAGAAGTGCTGGTAGAAGTGCAACCAGAAGTGCCCGAAGTGTGCCGTGGTGAGAAGGGGGAGGAAGGATGGGGTGGTTACAGGATGCGCGTGCTGTGTGGAGGACGCTGGTTATCTTCCTCACCCCCCTTGTCCTTATCCCTCTGGCCTTGCCTCAAGCGTCGTCCGTAAGTAGCATTGCTGCGTGATATTGCATGATAGAGATAGATAGATAGATAGATAATAGATAGATAGATAGATAGATAGAGATAGAGAGATAGATAGATAGATAGATAGATAGATAGAGAGATAGATAGATAGATAGATAGATAGAAGATAGAGAGGTAGATAGAGAATAGACAAGATAGATAGATAGAAAGAGATAGATAGAGAGAGAGAGGAGAAAGAGAGAGAGAGAGAGATAGATAGAGAGAGAGAGAGAGTGTGGTGTGAGAGTGTGTGGTGTGGTGTGTGTTGTTGGAGGTGAGTGTGTGTGTGTGTGTGTGTGTGTGTGTGTTGGTGAATATGCGCAATGTGTGTGTGTAGTGATGTGTGTGTGTGTGTGTGTGTGTGATGTGTGTGTGTGTGTGTGTGTGTGTGTGTGTGTGTGTGTTTGTACGTGTGTGTGTGGATGTATGGATGTGTGTGTGTGTGCGTGTGGATGTATGGTGTGGATGTATGTGGGTATGTGTATGTATGGGCGTGTGTGGATGTATGGATGTGTGTGGATGTGTGTGTGTGCGTGTGTGTGTGGATGTATGGATGTCTGTGTGTCTGAGCAGGTGCATGCATTTACATTCAGCGCACACACACTCAAGTACAGCTATATTCACATGCATGCGCGAACACACAGGCTACTTGTGGAAGCTTAAAACACACACACCCATATTGACCCACACGCGCAAACATGTTTGTGTTCTTGGGTGTAAATAAATTGCAAAACCACAAACAGTTTTGGACAAAGTTTGTGTAATATTGCAAAGCACGGTTGAAATCATCAATTATGTTGAACAAACTTTGTGTGATATTGCAAAAACCACGTAAATTGTTGAATAAAGTTTGTGTAATAGTACAAAACTACATATAATTTTGAACATACTGTGTTTAATATTGAAAACCACACATAGAATGAAATAAAGTTTGTGTAATAGTACAGAGCTACAGAGAAAAATTAAACAGAATTTGTGTGATATTGCAAAACCACGTATAGTGTAAGTATTGCAAACCACAGACAGTGTTTTACAATGTTTGTGTCATTGCAAAACCACATTATATTATTGAACAAAGTTTACGTTATATTGCAAACCAACAGATAATGTTGAATAGAGTCTAGTCTTTTCAAATTAGCAAAATCAGCCTCCAATAGACCTTTTTTGTTTATATGACTATTGTCAGTAATATGAATTCTGTAGCGATTTCTGATCAGGAACCATTTTGATTTTCTCTCAGTTATTTCACTGAATGATTATGATACAAAGCCCCAGTCCTATAAGGAACCGATCTTTTTTTCGCCCAATCGATCAATTGTCTGCTGCTCCTAGGAGAATATTTGGATAAATTCTTGATCCATTTCAAACATCACGATTTGGTTTGTCTGAAGTGTAAAGACCGTTTAGGGTAATTTCCATTTAAAAAAGCGTCTTTTTTCAGACATTCAGATATACCCTTTTGTCGTGTGGAAGCAGATTGTACAAATAAAACCCAGTTGCTTTGACTGATTGACTGATTGATTGATTGATGATTGACTGATTGATTGATTAATTGGTTGATTGACTGATTGATTGAATGACTGATTGTTTCAGGAGTCCAAGTGCAGCTACGTGTTGATACTGATGGCAGTTTACTGGATCACCGAGTGTCTCCCTCTGGCGGTCACCGGTCTTCTTCCGCTGGTGTTATTTCCCTTGCTGAACATCATGGCTTCCAAAGATGTCTGTGTCCTCTACTTTAAGGTACTCTTTGTATCTATCTATTCATAAATAAAAAAAAGTGTGTATGTGTGTTGGGGGGGGGGGGGGGGGGAGTGAAAGACAAAGTCAAAGTTTTATTTGCAAATGGTGCACTAAGTAAGGAACATTTTGGTTTTTTTTTCATGAAACCATCTAATAAAATATGATATAATGTAATATGATATAATATGATATAATGTAATATAATATAATATAGTATAATATGATATAATATAACATAACATAACATAATATAATATAATATAATATAATATAATATAATATAATATAATATAATATAATATAATATAATATAATATAATATACGATGTATGTTCTTTCGAGCCAGAAGGCCCATAGAGCCGGAGCTTATCCCGGTTTCTGTAGCGTTAAGCGAACTGATGGTTTTTCACCACCCCTGTGACAGGACGCTAGTCTGTCGCCAGATACTTCCCCAGCAGAGCTGGTACCCACTTGTACACCTGGGTGGAGTGAGGAAAATAGGAGTTAAGTGTCTTTCCCAAGGACACAATATACGATGTAATATGATATACATACGGACATACATACATACGTACATAATACATACATACATGTATACATACATACACACAAACACACACACACACACACACACACACACACACACACACACACACACACACACACACACACACACACACACACATCAAATACAATGGAAAAAGGGGCGAAGAAACACAAGTGTGTCGTGTGTGTGTATGTGTGTGTGTGCACATAGGTTCATAGGCTCACACACACACACACACACACACACACACACACACACACACACACACACACACACACACACACACACACACACACACACACACACACACACACTTCACACACACACACACTTCACACACACACTTCACACACACACACACTTCACACAACACACACACACACTTCACACACACACACTTCACACACACACACTCTCCATCTCTCTCTCACACACTTCACACACAAAACACACACACACACACACACACACACACACACACACACTCACACACACACACACAAAACACACACACACACAACACACACGCACCCCCCCCCACCCCACACACACACACACACCCACACACACGTTGACATGATCATAATCAACTGGTGTGGACAGGACGTGGTCGTGCTGCTGATCGGCAGTCTCATGGTGGCCATTGCTATAGAGGAGAGCAATCTCCATAAGCGCTTCGCCCTTCGCCTTCTGCTGCTTCTGGGAGTGCAACCGAGAAAGTAAGTGCTTGATTTTGCTTCGGGAAGATCCCCCCCCCCCCCCCCCCCCACAACCCCCACCCAATCCCGTGGGAATGCCGGGGTGGCCTTTCAGTATAAATACCATCCCCCCACTTTCTGGAAATTCTGTGCTGGGAATTCTTCTCTTTTCTCTCCTTCTCTTTGTTTCTGCCTTGTTCCTTTTCTTCCTGTCACGTCCTTCTTGTCTATTTTCTGCCTTCTTTGTCCATCCATTCTCCTGCTCTTTTTTCCCCCTAGAAAGACTTAAAAGATAACAATGCTCTCCTGCGCAGAAGTCGGATGCGCTGGGTCTGACTTGTCGGTCAGGGGCTGAATGGTAGTGCAATGCATTTTCGCTTATATGACAAGACAATTATAGTTGTTGTCTGAGCGTTCGACGTAGAAGAAGAAAGTATGTAAGTAGAGCGAAGAAGTATGTGAGTAGATAATATAGTTTTATGCTTGTCTGAGTTTCAGTGTCGGAAACAAAACACAAAAAAGTTTGGTAGAAGTAATTTCAAAACAAAATCAAGTTTAAAAAAATCCACCCCATCTCTTTGGTAATTAAATTGTTGTTTAAAAAAAAAAAATCGTATTTCATGTGTCGTTGATGTGGTTTCTCCCACAATGCGGTGACCGTCCAAGGTCCATGAAGTCGTGGGTTCGAGTCTCGGCGACATCTGGTGAATTAAGGATGGTGATTTTTTTACGATCTCCCAGGTCAACTTCAAGCGCAGACCTGCCAGTGGCTTAATTCCCTTCGTGTATATATACATATGTACAAGATCAAAATATCCACGTTAAAGATCCCGTCACTCATGTCAGGGTTCGGTGGGTTAGGGAAACACGAACATAACACCCAGCATACATTCCCCGAAGTCGGAATGCGGCTACCTAAATGGTGAGGGCTATAAACAACAGGATTGGATTGGTGAGGGGTAAAAAAAACCCGGTCCCATACGCAAACAAACAAACAAACTCTCACCGTTAGTGCGTCTTGAAGCTCTTAGACCAGGAACGAAAAAAAAAGAGAAAAAATCTTTCACGCGCATGCGACTGTTCACAACTAGGATCGGATGACAGTGTGAATGTGATGATCGTGTGAATGTGGTGATAGTGTGAATGTGATGATAGTGTGAATGTGATGATAGTGTGAATGTGATGATAGTGTTAATGTGATGATCGTGTTAATGTGATGATAGTGTTAATGTGATGATCGTGTGGATGTGGTGACAGTGTTAATGTGATGATCGTGTTAATGTGATGATAGTGTTAATGTGATGATCGTGTTAATGTGGTGATAGTGTTAATGCGATGATCGTGTGAATGTGGTGATAGTGTTAATGTGATGATCGTGTGAATGTGGTGATAGTGTTAATGTGATGATCGTGTGAATGTGATGATAGTGTTAATGTGATGATCGTGTGGATGTGGTGATAGTGTTAATGTGATGATAGTGTTAATGTGATGATCGTGTGGATTGTGGTGATAGTGTTAATGTGATGATAGTGTTAATGTGATGATCGTGTGGATGTGGTGATAGTGTTAATGTGATGATAGTGTTAATGTGATGATCGTGTTAATGTGATGATAGTGTTAATGTGATGATCGTGTTAATGTGATGATCGTGTTAATGTGATGATCGTGTTAATGTGATGATCGTGTGAATGTGATGATCGTGTGAATGTGATGATCGTGTGAATGTGATGATCGTGTGAATGTGATGATAGTGTTAATGTGATGATCGTGTGGATGTGGTGATAGTGTGAATGTGATGATGGTGTGAATGTGATGATCGTGTGAATGTGATGATAGTGTGAATGTGATGATAGTGTGGATGTGATGACCGTGTGGATGTGATGACCGTGTGAGTGCGATTATAGTGTGAATGTGATAATAGTGTGATGACATTGTGAATGTGATGATAGTGTGAATGTAATGACAGTGTGAATGTGATGAAGTGTGGATGTGATGATAGTGTTAATGTGATGACAGTGTGAATGTGATGATAGTGTGAATGTGATGATAGTGTGAATGTGATGATAGTGTGAATGTGATGATAGTGTGAATGTGATGATAGTGTGAATGTGATGATAGTGTGACGACAGTGTGACTGTAATGACAGTGTGTGTTGTGTGTGTGTGGTGTGTGTGTGTGTGTGTGTGTGTGTGTGTGTGTGTGTGTGATGATAGTGTGACTGTGATGGCAGTGTGGATGTGATGATAGTGTGAATGTGATGATAGTGTGAATGTTATGTTAGTGTGAGTGTTATGGCATGGTGAATGTGATGATATCATGAATGTTATGACAGTGTGAGTGTGACGCCAGTGTGAACGTGATGGCAGTGTGAGTGTGACGATAGTGTGAATGTGACGACAGCGTGAATGTGACGTCGGTGTGAATGTGACGATAGTGTGAGGGTAGTGTGAACGGGATTGACAGTGTGACTGTGATAATAGTGTGAATGTGACGATAGTGTGATGGAAGTGACTGTGATGACAGCGTGACTGTGATGATAGTGTGAGTGTGATGTGAGTGCGACGATAGTGTGAATGCGATGGTAGTGTTAGTTTGATGATAGTGTGAATATGACGACAGTGTGAATGTGACGATGTAAATGATATGACAGTGTGATGCTAGTATGAATGTGATGATAGTGTGAATGTGACGATAATGTGATGATAGTGCGAACGTGACGATAACGTGACTGTGATGATAATGTGATGATAGCGTGTGACTGATGATAATGTGACTGTGATGACAGCGTGATGATAGTGTGAATGTAATGATAGTGTGAATGTGATGATAGTGTGAATGTGACGACAGCGTGACTGAGATGATATTGTGAATGTGATGATAACGTGACTGTGATGACAATGTGATGACATCGTGACTGTGATGACGATGTGACCGTGACCACCACCCTCACCACCCTCACCCTCACCCTCACCACCGCTGCTGCAGGTTGTTGATGGGGTTCATGCTGGCCACTGGGCTGCTGTCCATGTGGATCACCAACACGGCTACCACGGCCATGATGACGCCCATAGCGCGTGCTCTGCTGGCCAGACTCTTCAAGGCTCGTCGCCAACATCGCCTCGAAGCTCGCCACTTGCAGGAACTGGGTCAGTGGGTCAGTGGGTTGGTTGGTTGGTTGGTTGGTTGGTTGGTTGGTCGGTTGGTCGGTTGGTTGGTTGGGAGGGTGAGTGAGTGAGTTGGATCGGAGGTCTAGAGGTAACGCACCTCTAAAGTCCTTCGGATGAGACTATAAACCGAGGTCCCGTGTGCAAACGCACGCAGAACATCTTGCGCACACGATAAATCCTGTGCCGCTTTTCGGAAGAGAAGGCCATTGTGTGCCGGTGGGAATGGATGACAGGATTGACAAAACTGCATACACACGGGGACTGGATGTTAAAAAAAAAGCGCATAAGTGCTTATTCCATTATCCTCGATATAAAAGAATAACATGAAAAATAAAATAAAAAAGCGAAAAGTCCGGGTGGGAAGTGTGCGTGGTTCGAACCCCGTTTGGGCCCGAAACTTTTCCCCCATTCTATCAGTCCGGGTGTTAGTCTTTCGGATGAGACAACAAGCCGAGGTCCTGTGTGTTACACAAAACTATTTAGCGCATGTAAAACAACTCACGGCAGCCAGACAGTTGTCCATGGCAAAATTCTATAGAAAAAAAGCCACTCTGATAGGAAAAACAAATACAGTTGCAGACAGGAAAAAGAATAAAAAATAACGGGTGGCGCTGCTCTTGTGGCGACGCGCTCTCCCTGGGGAAAGCAGCCCGATTTTTCACGCAGAGAAATCTGCCGTGACTTAAAGTGGTATGACATGAGATGAAATGGGTGGGGTGGTTGGGTGGTTGGTTGGTTGGGAATGTGGTTGGTTGGGAGTGGGGTTGGTTGGGAGTGGGGTTGGTTGGGAAGGGAGTTGGCTGGGGAGGGGGTTGGTTGGGGAGGGAGTTGGCTGGGGAGGGGGTTGGTTGGGGAGGGGGTTGGTTGGGGAGGGGGTTGGTTGGGAGTGTGGTTGGTTGGGGAGGGGGTTGGTTGGGAATGGGTTGGCTGGCTGGCTGGCTGGTTGGTTGGTTGGCTGGTTGGCTGGTTGGTATGCTGCTTCATCTGTAACAGCGCTGTTTCACCCACGCTGTTCATTCTGATGTTGCCAACAGAGCTATCTCTTGAATTGTTTTCTTGCACTCTCAGAATCAGAAATTCACACGCACGCATTCATGAATACACACACACACACGTGCGCGCGCGCGTGTACACACACAACACACACACACACACACACACGCGCGCGCGCGGATGCACACACACGCGCACACATATACAAAGACACAGACACAGACAGACAGACAGACGCACGCAGGCACACACGCACGCAGGCACACAGACACTCACACACACACACACGCACGCACACACACACGTACACACACACACACACACACACACACACACACACACACACACACACACCAGTTGCGGAGATGAACCATTTGCACCAAATGCGTTCCCTGATACGGTACTCTCATTGCTACTACTTTATGATCTGACTACTTCACATTATAGCGTATATGGACTGTGGATGGAGGAATTAGCAAAATGCTCTGCAGTGCAATGCCCAAACGACCCCAAACATGGTTCAAGGAGGGGAAAAAAGAAGAACCCACACGTAATGCAGGCACTGTGTTATTTATTTATTTATTTTTTATAAAAGAAAGAGTATGTATGTGAACTGAAGCGTATGTGGAGTTGCCAGGTGTGGAGAAAGTCAGCAAACTGCTCTTCAGTGCGATGTCTCACCGACTCCCAAGACGGTTGGGAAGAAGAAGGAGGAGAAGAAGAAGAAGAAGAAGAAGAAGAAGAAGAAGGAGGAGGAGGAAGAGGAGGAGGGAGGAGGCAAGAGCAAGACAGAGTGATATTTCGTTACGAAGTAAAAAAATAAAAAAACAAACCAGAAAATAATGAATGCTTTAGTTGA
>CM054156.1:11073841-11086341 GCA_028751875.1 Rapana venosa
ACACACACACACACACACACACACACACACACACACACACACACACACACACTCGGAACAACACTTAGAAGGTGAAAGATGCTGTTGAAAATTAGGGACAGATATGTGGGGGGAAAGTCTCAGGTAGGAAATAAGTGTGTTTTGAGGCTGGATTTGAAGGTATCAAGTGAAGGCTTTTGGCGAAGTGAAAGAGGGAGGTCATTCCAGGTGGATGGACCAGAAACAGAGAAGGAGCGACGGCCAACAGTGGTTTGTTTGAATCTGGGTGTTCGAAAGCACAAAGTATCTGCGGCTGAACGAAGGGAACGGGATGGAGTGTACAGATGAAGACAGTTACAGAGATAAGAGGGTGCAGATTTGTGGAGACATTTGAAACAGAGGGTATTGATTTTATACTCCAGTCTTTGTGAGACAGGCAGCCAGTAAAGAGATCGCAGAAGAGGAGTGATGTGTTCAGATTTTTTCTTTCTTAGGACCAGTCGAGCTGCAGAGTTTTGTATGCGTTGAAGAGAGTGGATAGATGATGCTGGTAGGCCAGCCAAAAGAGAATTACAGTAGTCTAAACGTGAAAGAATGAGAGATGTGACAAGCTTGGAAGTTGCATCAGTGGACAGATACTTGCGAATCGCGCTTATGCGCCGTAATTGATAGTAGCAAGACTGGCAGGTCTGGGTGATGAATTTTTTCATAGAGTGTGTGTTGTCAAGAACTACTCCTAAATACTTCACAGAGTTGGACCAAGGAACTGACGTATTGCCGAATTCTATTGAAGTTTTTGCGATAGAGGAAAGTTTATGTTGGGTCCCTATAAGCATGGCTTCGGTTTTATCGGCATTAAGTTGTAACTTGTTCTGAGTCATCCAGTTTTGAATGTCTTGAAGGCAGTAGGACATATTTGTCAGGAGGGAAGGCAAGTTTTCAACAGTATCACTGCACTGAAGCTGAGTATCATCGGCATAGAAATGATGATCAATATGGTGGTTGTTTATTATATGTGAGAGTGGAGCAGTGTAGAGAGTAAAGAGAACAGGGCCCAGGACTGATCCCTGTGGGACTCCACATTCCATTTTGACAGGTTTTGATTGAATTTTGTTTACAATAACTTTCTGGAACCGGTCTGTGAGGTATGAAGTAAACCAGGTGAGGGCTGTGCCGTTAATACCAAACGTATTTTGGAGGCGAGAAAGAAGAATTGAGTGATCTATGGTATCAAAGGCTGCAGATAAGTCAAGAAGAGTGAGGAGGGAGATTTTTCCTGCATCAGAAGCAAGTAGAAGTGTATCTAAGTGTGGACTAGGGTGGTTTCGGTGCTGTGGTTGGGGTGATAGGCAGATTGAAAAGTGGGAAGAAGATCATTGGAATAAAGGTGACTGTTGAGCTGTTTGAGAACAACTTTTTCTAGTACTTTAGAGACAAAGGGTAAGTTTGAGACAGGCCTATAATTCTTCAGAATGTTGGGATCGAGGTCGTGCTTCTTCAGTAGAGGTGTGACTATTGCTGTTTTAAGAGCTGATGGAAAATTTCCTGACACAAGAGATGAGTTTACTATTTTAGTGATAATAAGTACAAGTTGTGGAAGGCATTGTGAGAAAACAGGAGCAGGTATGGGATCAAGGTCGCATGATTTTATAGTCATTTCCTTCAGAATTGTCAAGATTTCTTTTTCACTTGAGGGATGGAAGGAAAAGAGAGGAGTGCCAGTGAACTGGGGATCAGGAGGCGCAGGCTGGAATTGAGTCTGATCCAGTCTGGAGCGTATGTTTCGAACTTTGTCTGAAAAGAAGGCAGAAAATATGGATGGAAGTCCCAAGTCGGATTGCCGCTAACTTGGTGAGTAAAGGGTCGCGTACGGAAAATTTTCACTACCTGTGAACATCGGAGATCTGGGGATGTCATCATCATCATCATCGTCGTCGTCGTCGTCGTCGTCGTCGTCGTTGTCATCATCATGACGGCGATAACGATGAATGTACACGCCTTCTCGTTCCCTCCGCTCTGCTGCAGATACCCTGTGCTTACGAATACCTAGATTCAACCAGTCCACCGTTGGCTGTCGCTCTTTCTCTGTTTCTGGTCCATCAATCTGGAATGACCTCCCTCTCTCCCTACGTGAAAAGCCGACTTAACGACAGCTTTAAATCCAGCCTCAAAATATACCTATTTCAAACCTAGGATTTTCCCCTCCTGTTTCATCTCATATCTGTCCCTGCCCTTAACAGCCAAAATTCCATCACCCTGCTGAAATGTACAATCTCTGCGTGTGTGCGCGCGTGTGTTTTATTTATTTAAATTTAATTTTATTCTTTTATATCGAGGATAATGGAATGAGCACTTATGTGCTCTTTTACATCCAGTCCCCGTGTGTTTGCGGTTTTGTCAATTCTGTCATCTGTTCCCACCGGCACAAAATGGCCTACTCTTACAAAAAGCGGAACAGGATTTAACGTGTGCGCAAGATGTTCTCTGTGTGTGTGTGTGTGTGTGTGTGTGTGTGTGTGTGTGTGTGAGTGTGTGTGTGTGTGTGTGTGTGTGTGTGTGTGTGTGTGTATGTGTGTGTGTACATTTGAATTTGTTAAAATACTGTTAATCATTGTTGGTTGCGTGTGTAGGAGCGGATTGAATGCAAGCGCTCTGATTTGTATTTGCAAGATATAGCGCTATATAAATGCCCTTTATCATCATCATCATCATCATCATCATTGTTATTATTATTTGATTACGTTGCTGTTTCACAGAGAGATCATCGTGACCCCCAACGAAACCAACGGCCTCAACCCGACCAAGGACGACCCCAACGACCCCAAAACTGACCCCGACACCCCCACCCCACCCCCCACGCCCTCCCCTTCCCTGACCCAACACCAAGACCAAGCCAACGCCAAAACGCCCCGCAACGGTAAAAGCCACGACGACGACGACGACGACGCTGATAATGATGACGGTGACGATGACGACGATGGAGAGATCCACTTAGACTTGGATAAGCTGGACAAGGGGTCGGTCAATCTGGTCAAGGGCCTGTGTCTGTGTGTCTGCTATTCGGCCAACATCGGGGGTGTAGCCACTCTCACTGGGACGGGCCCTAACATCATCTTCAAGAATTATGTGGAGACGTGAGTGTTCGTGAAAACGCAGTGGTGGTGGTTTGTGTGTGGAGGGTGTGTGTGTGGGGGTGGGAGGGTGGGGGTGGTGGGTGGTGGTGGTGGGTGGTGTGGTGTGGTGTGGTGTGTTTGTGTGTGTGTGTGTGTGTGGTGGGGGTGTGGGGGTGGTGGGTGGGGGGTGTGGTATGGTGTGTGTGTGTGTGTTGTGTGTGTGTGTGGATGTGTGTTTGTGTGTCACAGTCAAAGTCAAACTTTTATTTTCAGATGTGTGTGTGTGTGTGTGTGGATGTGTGTGTGTGTGTGTGTGTGTGTGTGTGTGTGTGTGTGTGTGTGTGTGTGTGTGTGTGGTGTGTGCGTGTGTGGTGTGGTGGTGATGGGTGGGGTGGGGTGGTGTGGTATGGTGTGCTGTGTGTGTTTGGTGTGTGTGTGTGTGTGATTTTTGTGTGGATGTGTGTGTGTGTGTGTGTGTGTGTGGATGTGTTTGTGTGTATGTGTGTGTTTGTGTGTGTGTGTGTGTTGTTTGTGTTTTGGTGTGTGTTTGGTGTGTGTGTGTGTGAATGAATGTGTGTGTGCGCACGCGCAGGAAGAATAATAAAACTGACGGTAGATGGTAAATGAATAACCATACCTGTAATTTAAACACAATGCAAGAGTAGGAGTCCACACGACTTAAGATAACATGGAGGCAAAAAAACTATCCCACATTATGTATTTTGGTGGGGAAAAAACGTCGAATATTCATTTATAATTTTTGGTATGTTTAAGTAGGTATCTTTCTGTAAAGAAGTAAGCTGCTAGAACGCTTGCAACTTATCCCACATAAGATTTAACTCAACAACAACAAAATTCAAGCAAACAATAAATCCTCAACTCTTTACTGATTTTCTTCAAACAACAAAACTGTCCATACTACACCACAAACATCAAATAAATATCAGCTCTACTCACTTTCTAATACTATACTGGAAAACGTCATTTTGGAATATTGGTTGGTTGTTGTTTTTTTTCGTTCCTCAGCTAGAGCTCCAAGATTACCAATGGTGATATTTTGCATACGCGACCGTTTTTTTTTGCCTACCCTAAAGGTAGCCGTATTCCAACTTCGGGGGCTTGTATGCAGGGTATACTCCTGTTTCCGTAACCCTCCGAACCCTAACATGAAATGTATGTATGTTTGTCCGTCGTGTCCGACGATGACCTCCAAAACAGCAGAGGAGGCAGCTGCTGTTTTGGAAATTGGGCAGAAATTTGATTATAGTGGAGATGCCTTGCCCACAGTACATCCCCACTCTCTCGGCCAAGTGGGCGTAAGGACAGTCAGCGTTGGAGATGTTCTCCAAAGGCCAACCAGCCCCCAGGGCTGCAGCACATAAGGACTGTGCGAGTCAAGCCTCCTAGTCAGAGAGTCCTAGTCGATCACTAAAGACTAAGCTGTAAAGTGGAATTCCATGAGTGGAAATATGTTATCTTCAACATGCATATCTGATCTTGTTCATGTGTATATACATACACGCAAGAGAACTAAAACACTGGCAGGTCTGCATTTTGAAGTTGACCTTGGAGATGGTGGAGGCACCGTGGTCGAGTGGTTTAGGCGGTCAACTCGTGATCCAGAGGTCGCGGGTTCGATCCCCGCTCAGCTCGGTGTTGTGTCCTTGGGAAAGACACTTTACTCCTATTTTCCTCACTCCACCCAGGTGTACAAGTGGGTACCAGCTCTGCTGGGGAAGTATCTGGCGACAGACTAGCGTCCTGTCACAGGGGTGGTGAAAAACCATCAGTTCGCTCAACGCTACAGAAACCGGGATAAGCTCCGGCTCTATGGGCCTTCTGGCTGAAAGAACATACTTTGGAGATGGTAAAAATCCCACACTGAAAAACGTCTCCAGACTCCGCCGAGATTCGAACCCACGACTTCACGGACCCTGTGACATTGAAGTCGAACGGACTTAACCACTCGGCTATCGCGACCACCACAAACAACGTCCTTCCCAACGACCGTCCCCCATCCCCATCGTGAAGGAAGGAAGGTGGCAGGATGGTTAAGACGTTCGCCTGCCAACAAGTAAACCGTGAGGTTCTGGGTTCGATTCCCAGCCTCGCCCTTTCTTCCCAGTTTGACAACAACAAAAATCGAACTGAATATCAATGTCCTTCGGATGAGACTATAAACCGAGGCCGCGTGTGCGAACGCACGCAGAACATCTTGCGCACACGTTAAAACCTGTTCCGCTTTTCGGAAGAGTAGGCCGTTGTGTGCCGGTGGGAACAGAATGACAAAATTTACAAAAAACGCATACACACGTGGACTGGATGTAAAAAAAAGCACATGAGTGCTTATTCCATTATCCTCGATATAAAAGAATAAATAATATAAAAGAATAAATAAAATATAAAAGAATAAATAAAAAATAAATAAAATTCCATTATCCTCGATTAACCCCCCCCCCCCAAAAGTCATCTGAGCGCTTTTGATTTGTTACTTTACAAGATTCAGCGCTATATATAAAATTCCATACGACTTCTTCTCGCTTAGCTCCTCCTCAAGGTGTCTCTCTCTGTAAGGAATGCACATCCTGTTCAAATCGTCCACCCTTTGCATGCACGGTACCCTTTTGCCCCAGGCTGTCAGAGGGAGAGGACCACGTCTCCTACGTCTCCTGGATGGCCTTCGGAGCTCCAGTGGCCGTCGTGAACCTGGTCGTGGCCTGGCTGTGGCTGCAGCTGACCTTCTTCGGCGTGAAGAACAGCCTGCTGTGCCGCTCCCAGACCAGTCCCGAGGAGGACGCGGCCCTTCAGAGCTATCTGCGCCGTCAGCACCGCAAGCTGGGCAAGATGAGGTGAAGGGTTTGGGAGAGGAGAGAGAGTGTGGTGTGGTTGTGGTGATGCCGGGAGTTGACAGGGTTTTTTTGGGGGGACTTGAGCTTGGGCCAGAAGCTGATCCACACCATCAAGGAACTCTACTCAAAGGCCACCAGTGCAGTACTCGTACAGGGCACGGTAGGGGAATGGTTCCGTACCTCAGTTGGGGTCCGACAGGGATGTCTGCTGTCGCCGACACTGTTTAACATTTTCCTTAAACGCATCATGACTGACGCCTTGGAAGACCACACAGGCACAGTCAGCATTGGAGGGCGAACAATTACCAACCTCAGGTTTGCCGATGACATTGACGGTCTGGCAGGAAATGAAGAGGAACTGGCCAACCTAGTGAAGCAACTGGACGAAATATCCTCACGATACGGCATGGAAATCAGCGCCGAGAAAACCAAGCTCATGTCAAACAGTGCCCAGCCAATCACCACCAAGATCACTCTCAGCGGAAAAGAACTGGAGACAGTTGACCATTTCAAGTACCTTGGAGCCATCATAAGTGAGGAGGGATCGAAGACCGAAATCCTAGCAAGAGCGGCACAAACAGCAGCAGCAATGGCAAGACTGAAGACCATATGGAGAGACAGAAACATCCCTCTCGAACCAAGGTAAAGTTACTAAACGCGCTAGTCACCTCAATCATGCTTTACGCATGTGAGGCATGGACACTGAACGCAGACCTACAAAGGAGGATCCAAGCAGTAGAAATGAGATGCCTCAGAAGGCTCCTTGGCATCTCATACAAGGACCATGTCACTAACAATGAAGTCCGCAGAATGATCACTCAACAAGTGCGGGACTATGAAGACCTACTGACCACGGCGAAAAAGAGGAAACTCAGATGGTATGGGCACGTAACACGCTCAGAAGGACTTGCAAAGACCATCCTGCAAGGAACAGTCCAGGGGAAGAGAAGACGGGGCAGACAGAGGAGAAAGTGGGCCGACGACATCCGTGATTGGACAGGGGAAGACTTCAGTGTCACCCAGGCACTCGCCCACGACCGCGCTAAGTGGAGCCAGCTGGTCCACCGTTCGTCCACCATGCAGCGCCCCTACGACCCTGGCGGGTTACGGGACCAGTGAACAATGAACAGTGTGAGCTCGAGGTTTTTTTTGACTTGGTTTTTTTGTTTACTTGACGTAGATTTTTTTGACTTGGCTTTTTTGACTTGACTTGAATTTTTTGACTTCACTTGAATTTTTTTACATGGCTTTACTTTTTTTAAACCTTACTTGACTTGTTGACTTGGCTTTTTTGATTTGACGTGAATTTTTCACTTGACTTTTTTTTTACTTGGCTTGAATTTTTGAGTGGACTTGATTTGACGTGAATTTTTGACTTGGCTTGACTTTTTTGACTTGGCTTGATTTTTTTAAAAACTTGACTTGACTATTTTGACTTGACTTGAGGTTTGCAGCGATGCAGCGACTTGACTTTTTTGTCTTGACTTGACTGGGCTTTTGACTTAACTTGATTTTTTTGGGGGGCTTGACTTTTCTGAAAGAGGTGAGGTTTATAGTTGTGCAGCGATTTGACTTTTTGACTGACTTTTTTTACTCGACTTTTTGAGTTGACTTTTGAGTTGACTTTTTGACTTGACTGTTCTGAATGAGGTGAGGTTTGAGAGTGGTGCAGTGACTTGACTTTTTTTGTTCTCCTCATCCCCTTCCTCTTCATCTTTCATCATCACTCTTCTCCTCTTTCCACTGACATCATGATAACCTAATCCATCTTCGTCCTCTTTATTCTCCTCAGTCGTCATGTTCGTCACCGTCCTCTTCCTCCTCCTATTCCTCCTCCTCCTTCTCCTCCTCTACCTCCTCCTTCTCCTCCTATTCCTCCTCCTCCTTCTCCTCCTCCTCCTCCTCCTCCTCCTCCTTTTCCTTCTTCTTCTTCTTCTTCTTCTTTTTCTTCTTCTTCTTCTTTCTTCTTCTCTCTTCTTCTTCTTCTTCTTCTTTCTTCTTCTTCTTCTTCTTCTTCTCCTCCTCCTCCTCCTCCTCCTCCCCCTCTTCCTAATTTCTCTACTCCTCCTCCTCCTCTTTCTTCCTCCTTCTTCTCCAACAGCTCACAATATCGTATGTGATATACACGAACTAGGACTTGAGAGATGATAAGGTAAAGCAGAGACAAGCATGACGATGGGGTTGTGTTTTCAGGTTTGCAGAAGAGAAGGTAGTGCTTAGGTTATTTTCTATGGGGTTGTGTTTTCAGAGAAGGTAGTGCTTAGGTCATTTTCTATGGGGTTGTGTTTTCAGAGAAGGTAGTGCTTAGGTCATTTTCTATGGGACTGTATTTTCAGAGAAGGTAGTGCTGGGTCATTTTCTATGGGATTGTATTTTCAGAGAAGGTAGTGCTGTGTCATTTTCTATGGGATTGTGTTTTCAGAGAAGGTAGTGCTTAGGTCATTTTCTATGGGGTTGTGTTTTCAGAGAAGGTAGTGCTTAGGTCATTTTCTATGGGGTTGTGTTTTCAGAGAAGGTAGTGCTTAGGTCATTTTCTATGGACTGTATTTTCAGAGAAGGTAGTGCTGGGTCATTTTCTATGGGATTGTATTTTCAGAGAAGGTAGTGCTGTGTCATTTTCTATGGGATTGTGTTTTCAGAGAAGGTAGTGCTTAGGTCATTTTCTATGGGGTTGTGTTTTCAGAGAAGGTAGTGCTTAGGTCATTTTCTATGGGGTTGTGTTTTCAGAGAAGGTAGTGCTTAGGTCATTTTCTATGGGACTGTATTTTCAGAGAAGGTAGTGCTGGGTCATTTTCTATGGGATTGTATTTTCAGAGAAGGTAGTGCTGTGTCATTTTCTATGGGATTGTGGTTTCAGAGAAGGTAGTGCTTGGGTTATTTTCTATGGGACTGTATTTTCAGAGAAGGTAGTGCTTAGGTCATTTTCTATGGGGTTGTGTTTTCAGAAAAGGTAGTGCTTAGGTCATTTTCTGTGGTGTTGTGTTTCAGAAAAGGTAGTGCTTAGGTCATTTTCTGTGGTGTTGTGTTTCAGAAAAGGTAGTGTTTAGGTTATTTTCTATGGGGTTGTATTTTCAGAGAAGGTAGTGCTTAGGTCATTTTCTATGGGGTTGTGTTTTCAGAGAAGGTAGTGCTTAGGTCATTTTCTATGGGGTTGTGTTTTCAGAGAAGGTAGTGCTTAGGTCATTTTCTATGGGATTGTATCGTCAGAGAAGATAGTGCTGAGTCATTTTCTATGGGGTTGTGTTTTCAGAGAAGGTAGTGCTTAGGTCATTTTCTATGGGATTGTATCGTCAGAGAAGATAGTGCTGAGTCATTTTCTATGGGGTTGTGTTTTCAGAGAAGGTAGTGCCTAGGTCATCTTCTATGGGGTTGTGTTTTCAGATTTGCACAGAAGGTAGTGCCTAGGTCATTTTCTATGGGGTTGTGTTTTCAGATTTGCACAGAAGGTAGTGCTTAGGTCATCTTCTATGGGGTTGTGTTTTCAGAGAAGGTTGCGCTGGGTCATTTGCTGTGGGATTTTTTTTCAAGATTTACACACAAGGTAGTGCTGACTCATTTTCTATGGGATTGTATTTTCAGAGAAGGTAGTGCTTAGGTCATTTTCTATGGGGTTGTGTTTTCAGAGAAGGTAGTGCTGAGTCATTTTTGTGGGATTGTTTTTTTTCCAGATTTACACAGAAGGTAGTGCTGTGTCATTTTCTATGGGATTGTGTTTTTCTCAGATTTACATAGAAGGTAGTGCTGTGTCATTTTCTATGGGATTGTGTTATTCTCAGATTTACACAGAAGTTAGTGCTGGGTCATTTTCTATGGGATTGTGTTATTCTCAGATTTACACAGAAGGTAGTGCTGGGTCATTTTCTATGGCATTATATTTTGTTTTTTCAGATTTGCAGAGAAGGCGGTGCTGGGTAATTTACTATGGGATTGTATTTTCAGAGAAGTCTGGGTAGTGCTGTGTCATTTTCTATGACATTGTGTTTTGTCAGTTTTGCAGAGAAGGTGGTGCTGTGTCATTTTCTATGGCATTGTGTTTTGTTTTTTCAGGTTTGCAGAGAAGGTAGTGCTACAGTCATTTTCTATGGGATTGTGTTTTTATCAGGTTTGCACAGAACACAGTGCTTAGGTCATTTTCTATGGGATTGTATTTTCAGAGTAGGTAGCGCTGTGTCATTTTTTATGGCATTGTGTGGTGGTTTTTTTTTCCAGGTTTGCAGAGAAGGTGGTGCTGTGTCATTTTGTTGTCCTGGTGGCGCTGTGGTTGACCCGGTCTCCGGGCGTCTTCACCGGGTGGTCTGTCCTCTTCCCTCAGAAAAAGTCAGTCCGTCTGTCTGTTTGTTTGTTTGGGGGTTTTTGTGTCTTAGATTAGTGTCTTGTTTTTGTGTGTGGTGTGTGTTGGTGGGGGGAGTGGTGGTGGTGGTGGTGGGGGGAAGGTGTGTGTGTGGGGGGGGGGGGGGGGGGCAGGTGGTGTGTGTGTATTTGTGTGGAGGGGATAGGTGTGTGTGTGTGTGTGTGGAGGGGAGAGGTGGTGTGTGTGGTGTGTGGAGGTGGTAGGTGTGTGTGTGTGTGTGTTGGGGGAGAGGTGGTGTTGTGGAGGTGGTAGGTGTGTGTGTGTGTGGAGGTGGTAGGTGTGTGTGTGTGTGGTGTTGTGTGTGTGTGTGTGTGTGTGTGTGGTGTGTGTGGTGTGTTGGTGTGTGTGGAGGGGGTAGGTGTGTGTGTGTAGGGGGTAGTGTGTGTGTGGGTGTGTGTGTGTGTGTGTGTGTGTGTGGAGGGGGTAGGTGTGTGGTGTGTGTGTGTGTGGAGGGGGTAGGTGTGTGTGGTGGGTGGGAGGTGTGTGTATGTGTTGGGGGGGGGGGGGGAGGTGATGTGTGTGTGTACGCGCGCGTACCGGCCTATGTACGTGCATATTTGTGCTTATGCGTGTGTATAATTATGTATGTTTTGTCTTTGAATTCCATACTTTGTGAGTGATTGAAACATGATGACTGTATACTTTAATTATTTTTAATCACAGTTTTATGTCTTTGTGAATAAAATTTTGTTTTATTATCCGGAAGCAAACCCACACTGGTACATTTATCATATATAAAAGTCGAGTTTTATTACATGTACAGATCGTGTAATTACTGTCACATATGATATTGGGTACGTCGAGTACATCTAAACATCAGATCAGGAACTTTGATTACATTAACATATCGTGTAAGGAACCGAACGTTTATTCCATAATCATACAGATAATGTCAAGAGCATTCATGATATTTACAGGTCATCCCAGGTGCGTTTATCGTATCCACAGAGACTATATCAGGCATGGTTATTTTATCTACGGATTATATTAAGCAGATTTAACACATTGTATTTATATTATTATATTTACAGATCATGTCAGGGACATATAATAATTACCCTTACAGATAATACCTTGCACGATCTTTTACGTTTATCAATCATTTATTTCATTTTATTCCGAGGATAATGGAATAAGCACTCATGTACTTTTTTTAAACATCCACTCCCCGTGTGTATGAAGTTTTGTAAATTTTGTCATCAAGCATAAAAAAACACCTTGTCGCAACAAACTCAACGGCCACTCAATCTCAAGAGATGAGCAGATCGAAACTGAGGATGACTTTGACTTGACTCAAGTCACTTCGCCTTCAACCCCCACGAGGGGTCAGGATACCTCTCACTCACTGGATAACTCCTTCCCTTATGTCAGACGGTCACATCTACCAATATCCCTTCGGATGAGACTATAAACCGAGACCCCGTGTGCGAACGCATGCAAGAACAGCTTGCGCACACGTTAAATCCTGTTCCGCTTTTCGAAAAGAGTAGGCCATTGTGTGCCGGTGGGAACAGATGACAAAATTTACAAAACCGCATACACACGGGGACTGGATGTAAAAAAGCACATGAGTGCTTATTCCATTATCCTCGATTAAAAAAAAAGTCATCTGAGCGCTTTGATTTGTTGCTTTACAAGATTCAGCGCTATATAAATTCCATACATTCTTCTTCTTCTTCTTCTTCTTCTTATTATTATTATTACCAACAAATGGCAAAAGTCTGATTACAGAAAAACAGACGAAAACAACAAAACTCCCAAAATACAAGCAAGCGAGCAAAATGAGAAATACTGAACAGTCCACACCGCTGTTGGTGGATCGGTGGTCTAGAGGTAACGCGCCTGCCTAGAAAGCGACAAGTCCGGGTCGGAAGTGTGCGGTGGTTTGATCCTCGTTTGGGTCCGAAACTTTTCCCCCATCCATTAGACCACGAATGGTGGTCTGGGTGCTAGTCTTTCGGGTAGGACGATAAACTGAGTACCCGTGTGTTACAGAAAATTATTTAGCGCTCGTAAAAGAACCCACGGCAACAAGAGAGTTGTCCGTGGCAAAATTCTGTAGGAAAAAAAAGCCATCCTGACAGGGAAACAAATACAATTGCAGACAGGAAAAAGAAAAAAAAAGTGGGTGGCGCTGCTTTTGTGGCGAGGGAGAGCAGTCTGAATTTCACGCAGAGAAATCTGCCGTGACTTAAAATGGTATAAAAT
>CM054156.1:11091341-11108841 GCA_028751875.1 Rapana venosa
TCCACATATTGATACGAATATCTGATGAATGCTGTCTCTCTCTCTCTCTCTCTCACTCTCTTAAATTAAATGTAAATATTAACTTAATGAAATATGAATTATATAAATATAAATATTTGGTTAAATATGCACTTCTCTTTTTTTAAATCATGTTGTCATTGTTGTAGTAGGGTCCCCCCCTTGTTTTGTTGATGGTCCCTAATCAGGGCAAGGGCCGGATAAAAAAAAAGTATGCCTATGCTTATTCTGTTACCCTTGAAAAATAAAGATTCATTCATTCATTCATTCATTCTCTCTCTCTTCTCTCTCTCTCCTCCTCCCCTCTTCTCTCTCTCTCTCTCTTCTCTCTCTCTCTCTCTCTCTCTCTCTCTCTCTCTCTCTCTCTCTCTCTCTCTCCTTCGGATGAGACTATAAACCGAGGCCCCGTGTTCGAACACATGCAGAACATCTTGCGCACACGTTAAATCCTGTTCCGCTTTTCGGAAGAGTAGGCCATTGTGTGCCGGTGGAAACAGATGACAAAATTTACAAAACCGCATACACACGGGGACTGGATGTAAAAAGTACATGAGTGCTTATTCCATTATCCTCGATATAAAAGAATAAAAAAATAAATCTCTCTCTCAGGCGGCGTCCATGGGTATCCACCCGATATACTTCATGCTGCCCTCGGCTATAGCTGCCTCCTTCGCCTTCATGCTGCCAGTGGCCACACCCCCCAATGCCATCGTCTTCGCTCACGGAGATATCAAAGTGCTGGACATGGTTAGTGTTGGGTGGGGAAATATGGTGTGGTCATAGTAATAATAATAATAATAATAATACATGGAATTTATATAGGGCTATATCTTGCAACAAAACAAATCGAAGCGCTTTCATTCATCCTCCTCATTCACATGCAGCCACTTACATTTTATAGGTTGTTTTTTTTACAAGTTCAAATGTATACACACAAGCACGCATGCACACACGCACACACACACACCCAAAGGTTTATTCTCTGGCAGGGTGATAGGGTTTTGGCTGTTGAGGGCAGGGACAAAAATGAAATGGAACAAGAGGGGAGAATCTTAGCTTTGAAATAAATGTCTTGAGGCCAGATTTACAAGCCTCATAAGAAGACTTTTGGCGAAGGGAGAGAGGGAGGTGGTGTGGGGTAGTGAGGTGGGTTAGATGGGGTGTAATGTGGTGGGTTGTGATGGGGTGTGGTTTGGTGTGGTGTGGTTTGGTGTAATGTAAATTCGTGTGGTGTAGTGTCAAGTGAGTGTGTGTGATGTTTCTCTCACACAACATTTTTTAACTTCCTGAGAAAATCAGGCATTTCCTGTGTGATACGAGTGAAGATGTCCTAGTTTGTCACTAACAACAAGGAATCTGGTTTTATTTTATTTATCTATTTCACTTTATACCCCTTTAAGTCACGGCAGATTTTTCTGTGTGAATTCAGGCTGCTCTCACCGGGAGGGCTTGTCGCCACATGAGCAGCGCCACCCTTTAAAAAAAATTTCCTGTCTGCAACTGTATACGTTTCTTTATAAAAGTGGCTTTTTTCTACAGAATATTTGCCAGGGAGAACTCTTGTTGCAGTGGGTTCTTTACGTTCGCTAAATGTGTGTAACACACGGGACCTCAGTTATATTGTCTTATCCGAAAGCCTAGCACCCAGACCACCACTCATGGTCTAATGGATGAAGGAAAAGTTTCGGCCCCAAATGGGGATCAAAGCACCACACACTTCGAACCCGAATTTTTCGCTTTCGTTGTGTGGGAAAATGTGATGGGATGTGGTGTGGTGTGGTTTGGTGTGGTGTTAAGTGGTTTGGTGCGGTGCAATGTAAATTCGTGTGGTGTAATGTAAAGTGATAAGTGTGATGTTCCTTCGAACACCATTTTTAACTTCCTAAGAAAATCAGGCATTTCCCCGTCTGACATGATGATAACAACAATAACAATAATAATAAATAATAATAATAATAATAATAATAATAATAATAATAATAATAACAACAATAACAACAACAACAACAGCAACAACAACAACAACAACAACAACAATAATAATAATAATAATAATAATAATAAATGGAATTTGTATATTTGTATGAGTGAAGATGTCTTAGTAGGTCACTAAGAAGAAGGTTGTTTTTAAAAACTCTGGTTTTGGTTTTATCTCATTTTATGTGTGGATGATGTGGTTTTTCCCACAACGCGGTGCCCGTCCTGGGTTGACCCTTATGGTTGGCCAGGGCGTTGCTACAAGGAACGACAGTAGAGTTGGTTTTATGCCCTGTTTTAATCTGTATAGCTGCACGGAGATTTAGGAAAATGGACGAGGGGACAGCACTTATGTGGCCTCTGTGGTCGGCAGGGCTATAAACAACAGGAGTGGATTGGTCAAGTGATGTGCAATGTGGAAGTCATGCTGTGTGGAGTGATGTGGCGCAGTGCTAAGGGGTAGATTCAGTGTGTAGTTAAAGGGGTAGATTCAGTGTGTAGTTAAAGGGGTAGATTCAGTGTGTAGTTAAAGGGGTAGATTCAGTGTGTAGTTAAAGGGGTAGATTCAGTGTGTAGTTAAAGGGGTAGATTCAGCGTGTAGTTAAAGGGTAGATTCAGGTGTAGTTAAAGGGGTAGAGTCAGTGTGTAGTTAAAGGGTAGATTCAGTGGTAGTTAAAGGGTAGATTCAATGTGTAGTTAAAGGGGTAGATTCAGTGTGTAGTTAAAGGGTAGAGTCAGGTGTAGTTAAAGGGGTAGATTCAGTGTGTAGTTAAAGGGGTAGATTCAGCGTGTAGTTAAAGGGGTAGATTCAGGGGTTAAAGGGGTAGATTCAGTGTATAGTTAAAGGGGTAGATTCAGTGTGTGGTTAAAGGGGTAGATTCAGTGTGTAGTTAAAGGGTAGATTCAGTGTGTAGTTACATGGTGTGGTGACTCGGGTGGGGGGATGCAATGGGAAATAGTATGTAGTGCATTGTGGCGAGATGTGAAGTGGTGTGATGTATGCAATGTGGTGTGTCGCAATGTGGTCTGATGTAATGTGGTGTGGGGCAATGTAGAGTGATGCAGAGTGAAGTAGTGTAATGCATTATGTAGGGATGTGGTGTGGTGCAACCTCTGTGGTTATGTGTGTGTTGTGTGTGTGTGTGTGTACGTGCGCCCATGTGTGAGCCTCTGTGTGTTCTGGTGTGCGTGCACACCTCTGTGTGTGTGTGTGTGTGTATATACTCACGTGTGTGTTTATGTATTCTTTCAGATCAAAACGGGTGTGGCACTCAACATCATTTGCATAACAGTCTTGACAATAGCCATCAACACATTTGGCGTGGGCTACTTCCACCTGGATCACCTTCCTGATTGGGCCTCGCATCTGGTGGTGACTCCGCCCCCTCCTTTGCATAATGTGTCCAGCTCGCTGCTGAATGGCTCCACGCCTCTCATACATATGCATGAGTCCACCTCATTGGCGGAGAGTTTTGTGACCAATGTCACAGCTGTATTTTGAAACTGGACATTTTGAGAGAGAGAGAGGAGAGAGAGAGAGAGATCGGAAATGTGATGTGAAGAAGAAACAATGTAGGAAGAGCAAAAAGTTTTAAAAAGGGGAATTACAAAAGACAGATAACATTTTTTCTTGTTATACTGTCATTGTTAAGTTTTCTTTGGGTCCATCAGTAATAGTGTGTCTTGGCGTTTTGGGGTAGTTCACTGTAAAACGCTGTACAATTTTCCACTTACATGATATCACATTACATTACATTGCCTTATTCTTTGAGAACTTCGTGATGTGGTTGGCATACACACACTAGTGTGACAGCCCACATTCCAAATAACCACATGCGAATGTGTTCATGTATAACATAGAACACATTATTATTAATAAGATGCATACACAGGCATACATGTATACATTGACATCCAGTACATGAAGCAATATTATTGGTAAAAGGAGTCCCATAACCTATAAGGTCGTAGGGGAGCGAGGCGTCAGAGACCTCACTTCTCTAGGGCCAGCATATTGAGGGCGGCGCCCATCTCCTCTCTCTCGCTGCTTTACCTTCCCTGACCCTAAAGAGGGCAGGTACCCATTTACAGCTGGGTGAACTGGGGGGAACTGTACTGAAGCCAAGGCGCGCAAACGGTCACCCATCCAAGTGGTAACCACGCTCGACGCTGCTTAACTTGACTGGGGGAAAGCGAGCGCTCCAACCACTGAGCTATCCCGTCCCCCAATATTATTGACTTAAGGAAAAAATGTGCGTTCAATGAAGACAGAAGAAGGAAAAATGCGAGTATGTTTTACGGAGCAAGGAAATACATTCTTGTGGATGCGCCTGCTAGTGGCTCAGTGATGTCAATCACAGTGATTGGCAGTTTTGCCTGCTGTCACCAATAGGGGTTGCTGAAATTACATTTTTAAAAAATTGTAATCATTTATTCAATCCAGAAGACCCCAGTTGTTGTTGTTAGATGCTATTGTTGAACTGCAGCTGATTTCTGCAAAGATTTTTCGGAAAGAAATCAAAATTGTAAAAGTTTTGATACTCCCCCTCCTCTCCCTACAAACATCCTTCCATCACGGTTTATGGCCCTTCCCAAGCCTTTGGTCTTGAATTGTTAACAGGTCAAGTGGACTTTTCCTTTATTCAGTATATGACATTGATTTTGTGGTTGATAATTATGAGGACCCCTCTTTCCCAGTAATAATAATAATAATAATAATAAATGGAATTTATATAGCGCTGTATCTTGCACAGACAAATCAAAGCACTGTGGGCATTTGTATGCTTCCCTAACCCAGTAGTGGGTGATAGGAGAGAAGGGTTAGTAGATGGTTGGTTACCCTATAGGGGAAAATTTTTCTGGTGGGTTAGTAGTGATGGTGGGAGATGGTATCTTTAAATGGCCAGTATGGGCAAGATTCAAACAGGAAACCTCGTGACTGTGAGTTTGAGCCATTCTGCCCTGTACATGCCAATGATTGTAGAGTTTTATAAATTTCGTGTTTAGTTTTGCTGTGATTGACAAGCAACAACAAATGTTTAGTGTAATCAGACTTCACACAGAACTGTAAGCATGTGGTGTTGTAACCTTTTATAAAAACCATTTCGTTGTTGCTGTCTCATCTTCTGTGACGTCCCTGTCCTGCTGTTCCCACGCCACTCATCCGAATCTCCCCGCCACAGCCATATCCAGATTTGTGACCATTTCTTTTTGTTCAGTGCAGTGCTGTTATTTGTTGACTTGATTATTTGAAATTGCAATCGTGATTAGCAAACCGGTTCTCAGTGACTTATCGATAGATTTAGGATTCTGGTTGTGAGAGACAGACTAATGGATTTAATATTGCAGTTTTAAGAGACCTGCCGATGACTTAGCGTTCAAATTCTATGTGTCTTGTTAAAGATTCAGCATTCCACGTCAGTGCTTTCTTAATTAAAGTATTCAGCTTCCATGATCCAGTGTAAATGACTTATCGTGGAGTTAGTGTTGCGGGTATGTGACTTTTTATTGATTTAACATTCCACGTAAGTGTGTTATTGATGATTTATTTTAGAAATCCAGACCTAAGTGACTTGTAATTCCACATTTGAGACTTGTTATGGATTTAGCATTCTGGGTCTAAGTGACGAATTGATAGATTTATCATTTTAGTCTTAAATGACTTAACTTATTGATGGAATTACAACACCAGTCTAAAGGGACTTAACTTATTGATGGAATTATTAGACTTATAATTTCAGTATAAAGTGACTTAACTTTTTGGTGGAATTACAACACCAGTCTAAAGGGACTTGCTGATGGATATCACCCCAGTCCTAACCTACCCACCCCTGATGGAGTTAGCATTTCATTCCTACGTGACTAAGTGATGGATTTGGAATTCCACACCTGAGCGGATTTAGCGTCCCATTTCTACGTGACTTATGGATTTAGAATTCCACGCCTAAGTGACTTTACTTTGTTTATGGATTTAGCATTCCATTCCTACGTGACTTATGGATTTAAAATTCCATTCCTACGTGACTTTAACTTGTTTATGGATTTAGAATTCCATTCCTACATGACTTATGGATTTAGAATTCCATTCCTAGGTGACTTATGGATTTAGAATTCCATTACTAGGTGACTTATGGATTTAGAATTCCACACCTACGTGACTTTACCATGTTTATGGATTTATGATTCCATTCCTACGTGACTTATAGATTTAGAATTCCATTCCTACGTGACTTATGGATTTATGATTCCATTCCTACGTGACTGAAACTTGCTTATTGATTTAGAATTCCATTCCTACGTGACTGAAACCTGCTTATTGGTTTAGGATGCCATTCCTGCGTGACTTATAGATTTAGAATTCCATTCCTACGTGACTGAAACCTGCTTATTGATTTAGAATGCCATTCCTGCGTGACTTCAACTTGTTTATGGATTTAGAATTCCATTCCAACGTGACTTATGGATTTAGAATTCCACACTCACGTAATTTTGACTTGTTTATGGATTTAGAATTCCACCCACACGTGACTTATGGATTAAGAATTCCATTCCTACGTGACTTATGGATTTAGAATTCCACACCTAAGTGACTTTGACTTGTTATGGTTTTACCATTCCTTTCCTAGCTATGTCTTTCTGGCGGTTTTAACATTCCATTCCCACACGATTTGGTGATGGAGAGAGCATTTGGATGGACAGTGACTTATTGACGGATTAAGCATTCTGATCTTAAGTGGCATGATGATTTTTAAAATTTCAGTCCCACACGTGGTTTGCCTAATTTTTTATTCGCACGTTGTTTGATTGTGTGTGTGTGTGTGTGTGTGTGTGTGTGTGTGTGTGTGTGTGTGTGTGTGTGAAAATTTTCTTATCTATCCCAGACAGTCATGCCACTTTGAATGAAGGTGGAAAAAAACCCACCCCAAAACATGCGCGCTGTGTGAGTGAGTGTGTGCGTGCGTGTATATGTATGCGTGCTCTATTTATTTCAGAACTACTACATAAAGATGCTATAAATAAAATACTGTGTATCAGAGATGTGGAACTGGTAAACATTGAGTACATATGTGGAAAAAAATAAGAGAGAGAGATCAAATCAAATCCAATCCAATCATTTTCTTGTTCTTTTCCTTTTTTTCCCCTCCTTTTTTTCCTTTTTGAGAGAGAGAGAAAGAGAGAGAGACAGACAGACAGACAGACAGAGAAATCGAATCAAACTCTTCTTATTCATTTTTTTCTTCGTTGTTGTTTTTTGTTTGTTTGTTTGTTTGGTTGGTTGGTTGGCTGGTTGTTTTTTTTCTGAGAGAGAGGGAGAGAAAGAAAGAGAGAGAACTCGAACTCGAACTCGAAAGATTTATTCACAAAAAGGCCATTGGCCCATACATGAAGTGGGGTTGCCGAACTGGTTAGTATTTTAATGAGAAAAATAAGGAAGCACAAAAACAAACAAAAAAACAAAAACAAAAAAATGTTATTGTATAACCACAACCACCACAATAAAAATCAGTTCCAAAAAATATGACTTAAGAAACCAAGATATCTCTTATTCTAAAGGCTTTACACAAATATAAAGCAAGGCTGCGCACAAGAGAGAGAGAGAGAGAGAGAGAGAGAGAGAGAGAGAGAGATACGAAATTTTATTTACAGAGGGTATTAGATTAAGTACAATGACTTTTGTTCATCAAGTCCTCAAAAAGGGTTAAAAAAAAGTTTTAACACCAAAGCACAAGCACTATGTAAAAGAGATATATATTTTATTTTATTTATTCATTTTATTCTTTTATATCGAGGATAATGGAATAAGCACTTATTGCTTTTTTACATCCTGTCCCCGTGTGTATGCGGTTTTGTCAATTCTGTCATCTGTTCCCACGGGCACACAATGGCCTACTCTTACGAAACGAAATAAAAGAATAAAATACCCCAAAAAATGCGGAACACGATTTAACGTGTGCGCAAGATGTTCTGCATGCGTTCGCACACGGGGCCTCGGTTTATTGTCTCATTCGAAAGACTTCTGGGGAGAGTGGAGTCTGCACTGATGTTAACTCCAGGGCGAAATGTCCCCCTTGAACGGGAATCGAACCCGGGTCGTCAGATTGCGAGCGCAATGTTCTAACCACTGGGCTATTCCGTCCGGGATGGGGGGGGGGGGGGGGGAGAGAGGGAGAGAGAGAGAGAGAGACGTAACTTGTCACAATCGGCCAGATCAGATAGCGGAAAGCCCTATATCAAAAACGGCAAAGATAAGAGAGGAGTCATAAGCGTTGGGAACACAATTCCCCACCAACGATCAGTGTGTGGTGTGTGTGTGTGTGGTATTCAACATCTACCCTAACACGAGCAGGAGAACCATCGGCGCTGCCTGCTTTCGTCTGGGTCTGGTGTGGTATGGTCTGGTATGATTTGGTTTGGTGTGGTATGGCATTGTATGGTAGTGTATGGTTTGTTCAGCATTGTATGGTTTGGTATGGTATAGTATGGCTTGGTTTGGTGTGGTTTGGTTCAGTATGGTATGGTGTGGTATGGTTTGGTAATGTATTGTATGGTGTGATGTGGTGTGGTATGGTATGGTATGGTTTGGTGTGGTATGGTATGGTGTGGTATGGTTTGGTGTGGTATGGTTTGGTGTGGTATGGTTTAGTAGTAGTAGTGTATGGAATTTATATAGCGCTGAATCTTGTAAAGTAACAAATCAAAGCGCTCAGATTTGAATTCGGGCTGCTCTCCCCGGGGAGAGCGGGAGAACGCGTCGCCACTTAGCGCTGCGCTACCCTTTCACCCTTTCACCCTTTTTTTTTTTTTTTTTTTTTTGCAGCTGTATTTGTTTCCCTATCAGAGTGGCTTTTTTCTAAGAATTTTGCCAGGGACAACTCTCTTGTTGCCGTGGGTTTTTTTACGTGCGTTAAATAATTACGTGTAACACACGGGACCTCGGTTTATCGTCTCATCCGAAAGACTAGCGCCCAGACCACCACTCATGGTCTAATGGATGGGGGAAAAATTTCCGGTCCAAACGGGGTACGAACAGCCGCACACTTCAGACCCGGACTTTTCGCTTTCTAGACAGGCGCGTTACCTCTAGACCACCGATCCATCATGGGGGTTTGGTTTGGTATGGTTTGGTATGGTATGGTTTGGTATGGTTTGGTGTGGTATGGTTTGGTAATAAATGCATGGTATGGTTTGGTTCAGTATGGTATGGTGTGGTGTGGTATGGTTTGGTATGATATGGTTTGGGATGGGATGATTTGGTTTGGGATGGTATAGTATAGTATAGTATAGTATAGTATAGTATAGTATAGTATAGTATAGTATAGTATGGTATGGAATGGTATGGTATGGAATGGTATAGTACAGTATAGTATAGTATAGTATAGTATAGTATAGTATAGTATAGTATAGTATGGTATGGTATGGAATGGTATAGTATAGTATGGTATGGAATGGTATAGTACAGTATAGTATAGTATAGTATGGTATAGTATAGTATGGTTCGCTTTGGTATGGAAAATTCTGTACATTTGCATCAGTACAATACATTAGGTTGGCATCAGGGGGAGGGGGGGATAGCTTAGTGGTTAGAGCATTGGCCCGGGGGGCCCATCAACAACAGGATTGGATCGCAGAGCATTAACCTTGTGATCTAACAGCCCGGGTTCGAGCCACCACCGTGACGATTGGATTCCCCCCTGCCCCCCCCATCCCTGCCCCCCCTCCCCCCTTCTGCCCCCCCACCCCCCACCCCCCCCCTGCCCTCCCCTCTCCTCTGCCAAAGAGTTAACTTCAGTACCGACTCCACTCCCCAGAAAGTCCTCCGGATGAGACCGTAAACCGAATTCCCGTGTACGAACGCACGCAGTCTTAACATCTTGCGCACACGCACCCGTTCCGCCTTTTGAAAGGGTAGGCCATTGCGTGCCGGTAGGAACGGTTGACAAATTTTTAGAAAAGCGCATGTACATTGGTGTCGTATTCAGATATCATCATCGGGGCCGGATTATGGTTACAAAGTGGTGAGCAAAACAGTCGCATACGCAAAATCTCACCATTGGTGAACCTCGGGGCTCTAGCCGAGGAACGAAAAGAAAAAAAAAGATGATCTGTAAAATTCTAAAAGTCTTGTAGTCTATCCTACCGAGCCATCAGCTCTTGACATAGAATCAGGGAGGGGGGATTCTTACTAATTACTCACGTGCAGAGCTGCCAAAGATTCTAACTCGTTGTATCTATACGTGTAATGTTAAAGATATTATAATTTGTGCTAGGATTAGGTTTCAGAATCGTGAAATCCCCCCTGTGGGGATGGAGGGGGTTCTTTGAGAATAAATAGCATCCCCACCTTCTAGAAGTTCTGTGCAAGAAGTGTCCCCTTTTCTATCACTCTGTTTCTATCGTTTTCCCTACCTTTCCATCCTATATACCGAGCTTTCTATTCTCTCTCTCTCTCTCTCTCTCTCTCTCTCTCTCTCTCTCTCTCTCTCTCCTCTCTCTCTCTCTCTCTCCCTCTCTCTCTCTCCCTCTCTCTCTCTCTCTCTCTCTCTCTCCCTCTCTCTTTCTCATTCTCTCTCTCTCTCTCTCTGACTCTCTGTCTCTCTCTCTCATTCTCTCTCTCTCTCTCTCTCTCTCTCTCTCTCTCTCTCTCTCTCTCTCTCTCTCTCTCGCTCTCTCACTCTGGTTAGCATGGTATACCATGGATGAGACTATAAACCGAGGTCCCGTGTTTGAACGCATGCAGAACATCTTGCGCACACGTTAAATCCTGTTCCGCTTTTCGGAAGAGTAGGCCATTGTGTGCCGGTGGAAACAGATGATAAAATTTACAAAACCGCATACACACGGGGACTGGATGTAAAAAAGCACATGAGTGCTTATTCCATAATCGTCGATATGAAAGAATAAATAAATAAACTCTCTCATTCTCTTGTTTTCTGCCTTCCCAATCTATTCTCCAGCCTTACGTCTCTCTTTGTTTGTCTCCGTTACTCATATGCCTGCATTATTTGTTCGTCCGACCGTCTTTGTCCATCTTAGTTCGTCCATCTTGGCATGTCTGTCTGTGAGTTCCTCTTATCTTTGTGCGTCTGCTCACACCCTTTTCTTCCTTGTTTGAAGACAGTAGTGATTAAACAAATGTTTTCATTTCATTCATCGATTGTTAATTAATTTTCGGTAACAATTTCGAACGTGATAATAGTCATGTCCATGAACCTTCACGAAATATAACAATACTCAAATGAAAATTTAGACACACAGCATGCAGTTTTCAGCGCATATGGGCGGCGAGCTCTAATGGGATGTACGCTATGAACAGCCATCACCACCACCACCACCATCACCATCACCATCCCTCTCGCTGCCACCACCACAACCATCACCATTTTCACCAACGCTAACGGGGAGTCGAACTCACGGAGAGAGTGATCTGAAATAGATTTAACACGCCCCAAAAAGATTCCTGTGGAACGCAACACTCGGCTCCTGTGGAACTTCTTGCTCGTGAGAAAGCCGGGAATCGAACTGTCGTCTTCAAAGTTGCCCAGTCTTGCCTTATCCTCTCGGCTGCCCTGTGTTTTGTCTGGTTAGTGTTTAAAATCGTTGCCTTTTTTGCTAACACGTACAGAAGTATCATTCTTAACTATAGAGTCATGAACATTAACCATTCCCAGTTCAGAAGTCCTTCGGATGAGACTATAAACCGAGGCCCCGTGTGCGAACGCATGCAGAACATCTTGCGCACATGTTAAATCCTGTTCCTCTTTTCGAAAGAGTAGGCCATTGTGTGCCGGTGGGAACAGATGACAAAATTTACAAAAAACCGCATACACACGGGGACTGGATGTAAAAAAAAAGCACATGAGTGCTTATTCCATTATCCTCGATTTAAAAAAAAAAAGCGCTTTGATTTGTTGCTTTACAAGATTCAGCGCTATATAAATTCCATACATTATTATTTATTATCACAAAGTGTTTCGTTTGTAACTCGTGCGCGGAGTCTTGAAACATCCAATCTTAACTCACAAAGCTGGAATATCCCCGAAGTCGGTTTGCCGCTACCTTAATGCTAGGAAAAAACACCCCAGTCGCATGCGCGAACATCTCACCAATGGTGAACATCGGGGCTATATATAGCACAGAAACGAAGAAAAGAAGCTGAAAAGGGATTTTTAAAAATGGTATGGTTTAGATCAAGCAATAGATATTTCAGTATCAGAAATAAAAAACCTACATTTTAAAGAAGAAGATAAAAAAAAGAAAACCTCGAAAAGTGAGACGATTTATCCACGTACGCACGCACGCACACACGCACTCGCACGCGCGCGCGCGCGCGCGCACACACACACACACACACACACACACACACACACACACACACACACACACACACACACACACACACACACACACGTACATCGTAATCGAAAAAAATTGTATGGTTAGATCAAGCAATAGATATTTCAGTATCAGAAATAAAAAACCTAGATTTTAAAGAAGAAGATAAAAAAAAAAAGTGAGACGACTTATCCACGTGTGCACTCACGCACGCACGCACTCGCGCACACACACACACATACGCACGCACGCACGCACGCACGCAAGCTCGCACACACACACACACACACACACACACACACACACACACACACACACACACACACACACACACACACACACACACACGTACATCGTAATCGAAAAAAATAATATGGTTTAGATCAAGCAATAGATATTTCAGTATCAGAAATAAAAACCTAGATTTTAAAGAAGAAAATAAAAAAAAGAAAACCGCGAAAAGTGAGACGATTTATCCACGTACGCACGCACGCACACACGCACGCACGCACGCACTCGCGCGCGCCCGCGCACACACACACACACACACCAGAATATAATGGTTTCTGATGTCCGATGTCCGATCCCACATCCATCATAAATATTTTGATCATTTACAAATTTATACAGACGGATCACGTCTAGATAATCAAGAAACAGGTTCTGCTTTTGTTATACCAGCGTTGAAAATTGAAAAATCATATTATGTTGGTAAACATCACTCGATATTTACAGCAGACTTGTAGCAATACTAATGGGTCTTACTTATATTTTTGATTTGCCGTTGTGTATATTCAAATTCTTCTTTGCGTTGATTCTAAATCGGCATTGTATGCTTTAAAATCACCATGTTACAAGAAAACTTCGAAAATCATATTAGAGATTAAGCATGTCAATTTGTCATACATCTCTTAACCTTAAAGGGCATAAGTGTGAATTTTTGTTGGGTGCCTTCACACACTGGGTTCTTTCCAAATGAGTGGGCGGATAGAGCTGCCAAAAAGGGTGCAAAACATGAACGGGATGCAATAGAATTGCATGTGCCTTTATCCTTACAAGAAGGGTATAGCTTACTAGAACAAAAATCATGGAAAAAGGTCACTGAAAGCAATCAGCAAAATGAGAGACTTTTAACTAGAACTGCAATCAATACCGATAATTTAACAGTGGGGAACCATTCAGAAGTTAGTACAAGTGTTTTTACGTTAAGGAGAATCAATACTTTATTCTATAGAATGAAGCTAAATGCATTGATAACCAAATTCAGCAAAAATGGTAAATGCCTGTGTGGTGAGAATATCACTAATACTCATATACTTTTTGACTGCCAGAGTGTAAAACCTTTCATGCCCCATTTTTCTGAAAACTCCCTCACCAGCACATTCAGTAATCTAAAACTGGCATTTGAAATTGTGAAAGGTCTTTGTCACAGTCCCATAGGACATTTGTTATAGTTACATTAACGTTAATGACTTGTTTTTGTTTGTTGTTGTTGTGTATGTGTATTTTTTTATTTTATTTTTAAAATTCCTGTTGCATTGCCAAGTTTCTTTTCGAGATTTTTGTTTAAAACAACACATCCACATCTCCCGTTTTTTTTGTTTTTTGTTTGTTTGTTTTGTTTTTTTGTGCGGATTTTTTTGGGGGGAGCGTCTAATATCACTAAAAGTGAACAGACGTAAAATTGAAGTCAACAACAACAACACACACGCACACGCACACACACACACGTACAGAGAGAGAGAGAGAGAGAGAGAGAGAGAGAGAGAGAGAGAGAGAGAGAGAGAGAGAGAGAGTAAATAACCAACCACATTCTCAATTCAAATACTGCGAAACTTCAACAAACAAAAAAACAAACAAGCAAACAAAACTCCAACAAACACTGACGCCACCCTCCCCCACCCCCCAATCCTCCTCCCCCCCCCCCCCCCCCCCCATACACACATACAAAACGTCCACAACAACACAACACAAACACTACTAAAGTGTTACATTCTCTTCAAACAGTCTTTATTTTTTCATAATCCCCAATATATGTACGCGATGTTCTTAAACATTCCATGTCATTTTAACTACAGCATTCTCCCGTCACACTTTTTAAAAATTTATTCGATTTTTGGTAACCTATATAGTCAGTCGTACATCGCAAATATTACCTCTTAACCTCATCACGCTTTGAGCGCTTTGATTTGTTGCTTTACAAGATTCAGCGCTATATAAATTCCATACATTATTATTATTATTATTATTATTATCATTATCACGTAACTCCAACCTACGATACTTTACATTTTCAGATCTCCACTCCCCCCCTTCTTGCTTCTGCCACTGAGGAAAGAAAAAGTCACCGACTCACAACACAACCCCCCCCCCCACCCTCCCCAACTCTCCCTCGCCCATTCCCCCCCCCCCCCCCCCCCCCCCCCCACCCCCCAGTCCGAGTTTCAAAGACCTTTCCTTGCAGTGTGGTGACAGTATGGGGATCAACAATTCACGTGGAGGGAAGGAGAAAGGTGGAGTGAGGGGTAATAAATCAGTCCGGTTAAACGGAACAACACCGGCACCGCCGCAGTGGACTGCTACTACTACTACCACCAGCACTGAGGAGCACAGACCGCGGCGGCGTTCTAGTAGCGTGTTGGACACTCTGTCCTCCAGGTTTCTGTGTATGTCATTTTTTTGTGTTCTTTGTTCTTGTTCTTGTTTTGTTGTTCTTCTCTTCGTTTTCTTGTTCTTTTTTTCTTTCTTCTTCTTCTTGTTGTTGTTGTTGTTCTTCTTCTTCTTCTTTCTTCTTCTCTCTTCTTCTTCTTCTTTTCTTCTTTTCTTTCTTTCTTCTTCTTCTTCTCCTTCTTCTTGTTGTTCTGTTGTTGTTCTTCTTCTTCTTCTCCTCCTCCTCCTCTTCTTCTTGTTCTTGTTCTTGTTTTGTTCTTGTTCTTCTTCTTCTTCTCTTCCTCACATCCTCCTCCTCTTCTTCCTCCTCCTCCTCTTCTTTTCTTCTTCTTGTTCTTCTGTTCTTCTTCGTCTTTCTTGTTGTTTGTTGTTGTTGTTTCTTCTTCTTCTTCTTCTTCTTCTTCTTCCTCTTCTTCTTCTTCTCTTCCTCCTCCTCCTCCTTCTCCTCCTCCTCCTCCTCCTCTTTCTTCTTCTTCTTCTTCTTCTTCTTCTTCTTCTTCTTCTTCTTCTCTCTCTTCTTCTTCTTCTCCTCTCCTTCCTTCTCCTCCTCCTCCTCTCTCTTTCTCTTCTCTTCTTCTTCTTCTCTTCTTCTTCTTCTTCTTCCTTCTTCTTCTTCTTCTTCTCTTCCTTCTCCTCCTCTTTTTCTTTTCTTCTTCTTCTTCTTCTTCTTCTTCTTCTTCTTCTTTCTTCTTCTTCTTCTTCTTCTTCTCTTCCTCCTTCCTCCTCCTCCTCCTCCTCCTCCTCCTTCTTCTTCTTCTTCTTCTTCTTCTTCTTCTTCTTCTCCAAAGAACTGGTGATGTTTTCTTTAGTGTATAATATGTAAAAGGGGAGCGGCAACGTCCTACTGGTTAGAACGTTGAGCTCGCAATCTGACGGTCCGGGTTCGAACCTCTACAGAGCCGCCCGTTCACGGGGAATTTTACCCCCACCCTCTCCCACCACCTGGAATTAACTTCAGTACTGATTCTACTCACCTAGCATGAAACTACAAACCGAGGTCCCATAGTGCAAACGCGTGCAGAGCATCTTGCGAAAGCGTTAAAAAAACCAAAAACAACCCAAACCCGTTCCGCCTTTTGAAAGACTAGGCCATGGCAAGCCGCGGTAAGAACGGGTGACAAGACAAACATACCACAACCAAAACCGAAACCAACCCCCTCCCACCCACCCCACCCCCCCCACCCCCCCCCCCCCAACAAACAATATAAAAACAATCATAGGGATGTGTTTAGACATCATCGTCAAAATCGGAGTGCATCCACTTTTAATGATGGCTAAACTGGTCGCATACGCAAAATCTCACCATTAATAAACCTTAAACTCTAGCCGAGGACACCCCCCCAAACCCCCCCCCCCCCAAAAAAAAAAAAAACAACAACAACCAACAACAACAACAAACAACCCACAATGGGGACGGGATAGCCTAGTGGTCAGAACATCGCGCTCGCAATCTGACGACCCGGGTTCGATTCCCGTTCAAGGGGGATATTTTCCCCTGGAGTTAACATCAGTGCAGACTGCACTCTCCCCAAAAGTCCTTCGGATGAGACTATAAACCGAGGTCCCGTGTGCGAACGCACACAGAACATCTTGCGCACACGTTAAATCCTGTTCCGCTTTTCGTAAGAGTAGGCCATTGTGTGCCGGTGGGAACAGATGACAGAATTTACAAAACTGCATACACACGGGGACTGGACATCATTATGATTATGATTATGATTATTATTACCATTACATTAACCATTATCATCATCATCATCACAATTATAACGATGTGTTTGCTGTGGTGCAGGGGTGAGCAATATACGGGTGGGGGACGAGGTGGCTCTTTCTGACGATTTTTTCTGGGTTCACCCGTCTGCCCGCCGGGTACGTATCTTGCAGTCAAAGCAATTTTCAGATTAAAGAAAACTCTTACCCCACCCTCCCCCCTTCTTAAGGACTGTTTTCTCTCCCCCAACATATGACCTTCGTTCATTTTATAAACAAAATCTGGCTTCTTTACGTGTTCATATGCCCTACAAAAACCACTGTTGGCCATCGCTCTTTCTCTGTTAACTCATTGGAGTCACAGTGAAATGGATCCCGCCATTTTGTGGTGACGCGTGATTTTGGCTATATTTGAAAAATTCAGCAGACTTACCCAACATAATAATGACATACACATTATACATCATTGAAAAGTTTATAATGTCTTCTTTTGAGATTGTTTCACAGTTTTTTAATAGATGACTGTATTTATTTTTTACAAATTTTCAAAATATAGCACTGAATGCTGAAAAATAAAATGTTTTGTAAATTAGGGCTGGTATCTTAAATGGCTTGAACTATTCATCAACTAGTCCCCTTGAAGCAATGTGATGATTTTTCACCAAAGTAAAGTTCCCTTAAGCTGGCTGAATCCATGTGATGTCACTTTTTGTACAACAGATTATTGTTTTTAAAGAATCATAACACTGGAGTGCCTGAAATCCCAAAGATATCACTTGTTGACATGTCAAAC
>CM054156.1:11111341-11141341 GCA_028751875.1 Rapana venosa
ACGGAGGTAAAAAACCACCACCAACAACAAAATGAAAGCAAGCAAGCAAAGAAACAAAGTACCCTTCAACCCCCTCTCCCCCCTCCCTCAAATGAAAAACTGAGTTTTGTTTTCATTTCTTCTTGTCTCATTTGCATACAGATCATAGAGCATTTTCTCTCACAACCCATTCCCCCCCCCCCCCCCTCCATCCCCTTTTCTGTGTTTCTTGATTTTCCATGGGGACTTCATGCGTTACTTTTGCAGCGTCAGTTGTTGAGAAAAACATATTTATGTTACAATATTTATAATTTCCCGGCAAGATTTGAAATGTTCGTATCATCCTTAGGAAATGAATAATTTTCCACGGTCTAAGGGACTGTTAAAACAGTTTAACTTCGCCAGTTATTTTAACTGATCAGTTTCGTAAAAGAATAAAAAGAAGATGAAATAACATGTGCGAGTATGATGATTTATACAGTTTTTGAGAGGGGGAGAGAGAGAGAGAGAGAGAGAGAGAGAGAGAGAGAGAGAGAGAGAGAGAGAGAGAGATTAGAATATAATTATTAACCCATGACATTGAGTTCCAGTTTGCTAGTATATATACCACTGAGCAACAAATAACACTTTTATACAGGATATTTATGTGATATATATATATATTTATATATATATATATGTATATATATATATATATATATAAAACCTTCGGACTGCTGTTAAAAATAACACACACACACACACACACACACACACACACACACACACACACACACACACACACACACACACACACACACACATGTACGCATGCATGCAGTCGCTCGCACACACAAGTCATACGCATGCACACACACACAAACATACACACACACACACACAAGCACACAAGCGCGCGCGTACATACACACACACACACACACACACACACACACACACACACACACACACACACACACACACACACACACACACACACACACACACACACACACGCACGCACGCACGCACGCGCGCACTGCCTTGCAGTAATATATCATCACTTTCATTGTAACAATAATACACTATAATCGTTAAAAAAACAAACAAAAGCGAATGAATGGATGGACGGAAGGAAAAAACAGATTCCTGAACACATCAAAACCAATGTCGAAATTCCCCAGGAAGGGACATCACAGCGTTTTCTCTTCCGAGTGTGTTATGTCCCTTTGGTAAAGACTGGCTGCATCACTAGTATTGGATCAGTTCTACAGTTCTACTACACACTTCTTCAGAGCCAGCGCTAAAAATGTTTCACCTACAGTTTTGGATTTTTAAACTATGTCTCTGGCTCTTTAGCTTTAAAAAGGTAAAGAAGTGTCCATAACTTATGCTTGTGGTTGGGGAGCGAGGCATCAGAGACCTCAGCTTCTCCAGGGGCCAGCATATTGAGGGTGGCGCCCATCTCCTCTCCCTCGCTGCTTTACCTTCCCTTGTCCCTAAAGAGGGCAGGTGCCTATTGACAGCTGGATGAACTGGGGACTGTACTGAAGCCAAGGCACGCGAACAGTCGTTCATCCGCTAGATAGATAGCCACAAGCTCAACGTTGAGAGCGAGTGTTCTGACCACTGAGCTATCTCGAACCCCCTTCTTCAGCCTTACTGCTAATTAAGCATGCAGCTTTTTAAAAACCAATTTTGATCGACTGTTTTGTGGTCCTAGTAATGTTAAAAGGTCTAAAGAGCAGTCGGTGTGTCAATTTGGTGTAGATTCTTCGTGCAAATTTGAATTTGGGGGTGGGGGGCTCACTCATAGGACCTGCATCACTTATGACCCTCATCCCTCTAGACCTACATTTCTAAAGACATGTAGATCTGTAGAGCTACAGCTCCTGCCCTCACCACCACCCCCTTCCCTGTTTAATTTTTGTGTGTTATAGTGTTATACATATTTTGACCAAAGAGCTGTAGGGCTGAAGAACTGTTGTGACTCTAATCATGCCTTGAAACGACCACGAGCATTCAATGGGGGAAAAAAACAACACCCGACAAAAAACAAGTTCAAAACAAAACAGAATTCCCCCTCCCCCCAAAAACAAAACAAAAACCCCAACCACAACAAGAAGGAAAGAACCCCCCCCCAAAAAAACCCACAAAAAACCCCCACAACAACAACAACAACACAACAACAAAAAAAACCAACCCAACAAACAAACAAACAACAACAAAACAAAAACAACAGCACCAACAAAAAACACAAACCCAACAAAAACAACAACACGAACAAACAACAACAACAACACACAACACACACAAATAATAACCCCTAACCTCCCCCAAAAACCCATTAACAACAACAACGACACCCAAACAGAACAACAAATTAAAAACAAAAACTGAACAAAACCCTACCAAAAAAGCAAAAACAATATGCCCGCCCCTCCCCCCCCCCCCCCCCAAAAAAAAAAAAAAAAAAAGAAAAAGAATGAAGAACCCCCAAACCCCCTCAACCCCCCCCCCCCCCCCCACCACCACCACCAAAAACAACAACAACCCAACAAAACAACACAAACCCACAACAAAAACAACCCCCAAACCAAAAACAATCCAACAACAACAAAAAAACCCCAACCCAAACAACAGCCACCTTGTTCTTGTTTTTCTGCTGCTGCCAGCTATACTAGTCACCGTCATTCCTGACACTTGTCATATTGTCTGAACTGGTGAATCGCTAACATTGTATCATAGAGCCACCACTACGGACTTTTTCTTCCATAGCCCATACCCACATCATCACAAAACTTTAGTAAACTGACGCACGTTTTCCCCCCCGCTGCAGTTAACGTCAGTACTGACTCCACTCCCCAAAAGTCCTTTGGATGACACTGTAAAACCGAGCGGACCACACACACACACACACACACACACAACACACACACACACACACACACACACACACACACACACCAGAACATCTTGGGAACAGTTTAAAAGCCGTCCTATCTTTCGGAAGAGTAAGCCATTCGTGCTGTAAGAAGGAATAACAGCCCCCCCAAAAAACAACAACAACAAACAAACAAAAAACCCAACAACAACAAACAAACAAACCACCAAAAACAACAACAAAACAAAACAAAACAACACAACAACAACAAAAACCAACCAACAACATACAAAAAACAAAACAACGCCCCCTCCCCCTAAAAGACCCACATAAACACAACCCCCCCCCCCCCCCCCCCCCCATCAAACAAACAAACAAAAACCAAACGAGCAAAACAACAACAACAACAACAAAAACGTATATACTTTGGTGTCGTGTTAAGACACCATCCCCGAAGTCGGAATGCGGCTACCTTAATGGTGGGTAAAAAACGATCGCATACACAAACAAAATTTCACCACTGGTAAAACTGGGAGCTCTAGCCGAGGAACGAAAAAACAACAACAAAACAACAAAAAACACACACAAAAAAGAGGAAAATTGGAGCACATGGTCCTGCCTCAACTAATGATGAAAAAGTAACAAGAAAAAGGGCAATGAGATCCGGCCAGATTTGCGCACAAATCGTACAGCTGCAAACACACACACGCGCGCGCGTACACACACACACACACATAATGGAATAAGCCCTTATGTGCGTTTTGTTTTGTTCCCGTGTGTATGCGGTTTTGTAAATTTTGTCATCTGTTCCTACACACACACACACACACACACACACACGGGACGGGATAGCCTAGTGGTTAGAACATTGCGCACGCAATCTGACGACCCGGGTTCGATTCCCGTTCAAGGGGATATATTCCTCTGGAGTTAACGTCAGTGCAGACTCCACTCTCCCAAAAATTCCTTCGGATGAGACTATAAACCGAGGCCCCGTGTGCGAACGCACGCAGAACGTCTTGCGCACACGTTAAATCCTGTTCCGCTTTTCGTCAGAGTAGGCCATTGTGTGCCGGTGGGAACAGATGATAGAATTCACAAAACCGCATGCATACGGGGACTGGTGTACAAAAAGCGCATGAGTGCTTATTCCATTATCCTCGATATAAAAGAAAAGAAAAAAGGAACACACACACACACACTACCACCACCACCCTGTCCAATGTACCAGACCATTGACTAAAAGCAGACGAAACGTGACTAAAGCAGCCAGGTGGGATTTCTGCAGACACACACATGTGTATCAACAGGCTCTCCTGGCCTTGCACGAGCGCGTGCGTGCTGTCCCTACAAGGACAATTGTCCCTATCACGTACAAACAGGGTTTTACACTGCACTGTGGATTCCTCAGAAATCGATTTTGGACGGATCAGATCGTCTTTTTGATATTTGTTGTCGTTGTTGTTATTGTTGTTATACGTTCCCTTGCTTAACATCCGGAGGTTCACCCAGAACGTGCGCTCTGACTCACTCATCATCCCACCTGGGAATTGCTGTGAGATTGTAAGTACACACTGGATGAGAAGTTTACGTGTATGACTGTTTTCAACTATATCGTCATGTAGGCAGCCATTCTCCGACTTCAGGGGATTATTTATCCTTTAAAAGAGAGTGCAGGTTGAGTTTGTAATTTTTTTCCAGCACAGCAACTTTTAAAAAATTTATCATTAACTAAGCCTTCGCCCTGGGTCAGTTTTCTATACTCAATTGATGTAAATGCATAAGCAAAGAAAACAAGAAAGAATCATTAACCTCCCCTATCCACCTTCCGTCCCCCCCCCCCCCCCCCCCCCCCCCCCCAACCAACAATCACCTGCAAATGCCAAAAAAAAATAACGAAATAAAATCTGCAAGCTTTTTAAGTATACCATGGATTTCTATTTATTTCGTTTCAATTCTAACATTTTGATCAATTGTGGTCAGGAAAAGACAAGCGGGTGAAGTTAAAAAATCATTCCAGTTTAATTAGCCCAATGTCAGAGCTGTGTCGTTTAAAGTTTAATTTCAGATAAGGACAGTTATTCGTGTTTAGGACTCCAGTCACGCGCGCTTCGTCCGTGTGTGTATAGTACGAAGCAATCTCACTTTATCTTCTATGCACGTGCTGGCCCTGCGGCATTATTCGCTGATTTGAGGTACACGTCGGCTCGCCATTCTCTTCACTCAATTTGTTGTCTGCTTCCTCGTTTTCTTTAAAACTCTGACGAACTTTTGTCTCTGACTGCACCAACTTGTCAGAAAAAAGAAAATCGATTTGAAAAGAAAAGTGAAACTTCCAATTGTTTCAGTATTTCTCGACTTAGAATTTTATTGTTTGGATTCAAGAAACAGTTTGGAAAATGGCGGACAGTTTGATTGGCAAATGGCAGTCCGTTGGCTTTGAAAATATCGATCCCTTTTGGGACGCTATGGGTAAGTACACTATTTTTTCATTTTCTTTCCAAGTTTTCATAAATTTTCGTGTCCTTCCACTCTTCGTCGTTCATGTCTTCTTATAGTTGTTTGATGAATCTACGATTAAAAAAAAATTGGATAGTTTCCTTCATTTTGCATGGTCGTCTCGCATCAGATTTAAAGTTTCATTCTAGATGAACAAATTTTGCTTAAGGTGTAAGTTTGTGTTAGTTGTCATACTGTTTTGTCATACGCTTCGCAGTTATGGGTTTTGCTTAAATTTTTAAAAAAAAGTTATGAATAAAGAATGCAGTGGTTAGAAAGAATTCTGAACATCAGATTTTGAATTCACAACATAGATTTGGTCGCTTCCCTCCATTCATAAGACACACTTAAAGATACTAATCAATAGGAATCAGAAAATCTTCAAACAAACAAACAAAACCATACATCTTGCCACTTTTCTACAACAGAAAGCAAACAAGCACACACACACACGCACACAGAAATTTATTTTTTATCATGAACATACCTGTTTTTGTTGTTTTTGTTGTTGTTTTCCTTGCAGTTGACACAGGTCCATGAAACTTAAGCATTATTGGTAGACGTGATCATCCAGAATGTTAGAAATGACTCTAACCATTATTCTTCCTTTATTCGTTTGTTTGTTTTTCTTTCTTTCGTTTTGTTTGTTCTTTGTTTCATTCTGTCTTTTTTCCTTTCTTTCATTCCTTTGGTCTTCTTCTTTTTTTCTTTCTTTAATTCTTTCTTTCTTTCTCTCTTTTTTCTTTCTTTAATTCTTTTTTTTCTTTCTTTAATTCTTTAATTAATTCATTCATTTTTTTCTATCTATCTATCTATCTTTTTCTCTTTCTTTCTTTCTTTCTTTCTTTCCCTTTCTTTTTTAGCTCTTTCATTCGTTGCTTTGTTCGTTCTTTATTTCTTCTGTCGGCTCTTTCGTTGTTTTTTTCTGCAATGCTAGCACCTGTATGTGTATTTTCTAGATGGGAAATCGCTGTTGGTTATCCGCTTGTTTCTTTGGTTTAAACAGGCTTTATTCATTCAGTTAGCATGGAACAAATAATTATAACGTAATCAGCATAGCAACAACAAGCTAGTAGCTTATGTTGTGCTCAAGTACAACATCAACACTCACATGGCGGATAATCATCCCTACAATGACCAAAAGAAGACGGAGAAAAATGACTGAATATAATAATAACAGCACGAAAACGCACAGATAATGAAATGATTGTCGGTTTCTCCAAAATTTCTGTTTCGTCTGTCTATCGTCTAGTTTGGCAGTCTTTGGTTATGTGTCTGGTGATCTGTAAATGTGTTACTCACTGTACGCAGTTGCAACTGCATTCTAGCATATACAAGATGGAACAATGCAGACAGACAGACACAGACAGACAGACAGACAGACACACGCACGCGCGCGCGCGCTCATTCATTCAAACATTGTCAGGCTGAAGGTGGGCTTCCATTTTAATAATATAATAATTACAATATATGGAATTTATATAGCGCAGAATCTTGCAAAAGGAACAAAGCAAGGCGGTTACATTCAAATCATTCACACTTATGCAATCATTCATTTTGATACTTTTTAAAAATTTACAGGTAGTTTCCATATAAAATTGACCTTGTCCTGTAACTGGAAAACTTAAGCCCATCCCGTGAACGTGTGTGTGTGTGTGTGTGTGTGTGTGTGTGTGTGTGTGTGATCAGTTTAACGTCTATTCACATTTAGTGATTTTAGACGGGTGTGGGTGTGTGTGTGTGTGTGTGTGTGTGTGTGTGTGTGTGTGTGTGTGTGTGAGAGAGAGAGAGAGAGAGAGAGAGAGAGAGAGAGAGAGAGAGAGAGAGAGAGAGAGAATCAATTCCGAACGCTTATCTCATATCTAGATGCAACTACTTTAAACTTGGCACATCTTGGAACTTCAGAAACTGTAGAGTGTTTGAGAGCTTTTTGATAAGCGGTGTTTTTGAAGTGTGAACAACTGATTGTTAGGCGCTTTGGTCGTCATTTCGATCGCTTACGTTACAAAACTATGAACGTTTAAGATTTTTTTCCTTTCTGTACTCTGCTGCCGGTCCTCTCTCCCAGTCTCCACAGAGCTTCTTGGCCACTGGGGTGGTGTGGGTCAGTCAGGCCAGGTCCTCTTTCTTCAGAGTGCTGCCTCGTGTAGCGGGCAGGACTGTAGACAGCACAGGGTCTGGTGTCTGGCTGTAAAACTGTTTCTTCTTCCTCTTGTTTCTGCTCTTACAGCAGCAGTTGGTGTCTGTTACAAGAGCGGAAATACGTCACGCTGCCGTTAAGCGCCTGACAAGTCAGGCCCAGCGCATCCGACTTCGGCATGAGAGAGAATCTTTATCTTGTAAGTTTTTCTAGAAAAAAAGGCTGGAGAATGGACCAAGAAGGCAGAAAATAGACAAGAAGGAGGTGACAGGAAGAAAAGGAACGAGGCAGAAACGAAGAAAGTGATAGAAAAGGGGAAATTTCTAGCGCAGAGTTTCCAGAAGGTGGGGATGCTATTTATACTGACAGGCCCCCGGCATCTCCACCAGGGGTAAAACTGTTTTAATTGTTATGATAAACCCTGTATTTGGCGCTTTGTGGTTTACATAAACGTTCATCTGTGTATTTCTTTGGATAAACTTATTTGGGTTCTGAAATTTTCATGCGCTTCATGGATCCTAGATCCATCCATCCGTCCGTCCATCCATCCATCCATCCATCCATCCATCCATCCATTCATTCATTCTTCCATTCATTCATTCTCCCCCCCCCCCCAAATTAATTATTTCTCTCTTACGTTAGTGTTATGGGCCGAGTCTGTTGGTAGACTGTGATGACGTCAGTTGTAACTGATAATGTCACTCGCGACCTGTGACTTCACCCGTGACCCGTGATGCTACTTGTGGACCAATGACGTCAGTTATGACCGATGTCGATCGGTACGTGGACGAAGTGAACCGAATGGACTTTACGCGGGGAAAAAAAGACTACTAGTGAGTTGGGTCCTTCTTCCCGACTCTTCTCCTAAATGGCTAAAATGGTCTTAGCTACCCTTCATTAGTGTAGTCATTGACTGTGTCCCTGAGTTGACCTGTAGTAAGTGGCCGTCAGTGAGGGAGTCAAAGGCAGGAAAGAGCGGGCCACTGTTGGGGGGCTCTGAAGACGCTGATTCGGACCGCTAAGTGTTTGTTCCGGGTCTGGTCTGTGTGGGGAAAGAGAGTATGTGTAGAGAAATGGATGGGGAGAGAGAGCGTGGTTGTTCTTGTGGGTGAGGGTTAGGGTGGGGTGGGGTGGGTAGGGGGTGGGGTGGGGTGGGGGGGGTTGTGTAGTGGTGTGGGTGGGTGGTGTGTGTGTGGTGTGGTGTGGTGGTGTGGTGGTGGTGGTGGTGGTTGTAAGTGTGTGTGTGGTGGTGGTGGTTGTGAAGTGTGTGTGGTGGTGGTGATGGTTTGTGTGTATGGCGTTGTGTGAGTGTAGTGTGTGTGAGAAAGAGAGAGAGAGAGAGAGAGAGAGAGAGAGAGAGTACGTGAGTTGGGCGCTAGAGAGAGAGAGAGAGAGAGAGAGAGAGAGAGAGAGAGAGAGAGAGAGAGAGAGAGAGAGAGACGATCAAAACATTAGAATATAAAGTAAACTTAGACGAAAACTGGCATAAATGGAAATGAGAGTGAAAAACAGGACTGACAGGCGGGGAGTGGGGGAGGGGGGGGGGGGGGGGGGGGGGGGAATTGGTGGTGGTGGGGGAGGGGGGGGGATCGTGACATGTGGGATGCCGCTGAAGAACTGGTAAAGTGCATGTTGGTAGCCTTTTTGTCTGCTACAGATAATAATAATAATAATAATGATAATAATGTATGGAATTTATATAGCGCTGAATCTTGTAGAGCAACAAATGAAAGCGCTGAGATTATTATTTATTTTTTTTTAAATATCGAGGATAATGGAATAAGCACTTATGTGCTTTTTTTTTTACATCCAGTCCCCGTGTGTATGCGGTTTTGTAAATTTTGTCATCTGTTCCCACCGGCACACAATGGCCTACTCTATCGAAAAGCGGAACCGGATTTAACTTGTGCGCAAGATGTTCTGCATGCGTTCGCACACGGGGCCTCGGTTTATAGTCTCATCCGAAGGATATTGATGGTAACTAGCTGTTATTCTTGCCAGAGAGCACATGGCAATGATTGTGGATACTGGTAGGCTATACAAGCTCTTCGAAGTAGGTTTTGAGTCCTGGAAGTGTTTCAAGACATTTTACAAGTCTTTGATGGAGCAGAAATATCAGTTGAAAAACAAAAGGCCGCCAGGAAGTTAAAAAAAAAGTTTGCGCGTGAATAAAGTCATAATGATAATGCTGACAAAAGCCAAATTTACCTAGTTGTGTCTATTACTATCATTGACTGTTATTTAGGAAATTTGAAGGACGGGTTCGAAATAATAATAATAATAATAATAAATGGAATTTATATAGGGCTGTATCTTGCACAGACAAATCAAAGCGCTTGCACTCAACTCATTCTTACACAGTCATGCAACCAATAGCAAGTAATAGTTCTAACAAGTCCAAATGCACACACACACACACACACACACACACACACACACACACACACACACACGTTATACACTTTGGCAGGGTGATGGAATTTTTGGCTGTTGAAAAGCAGGGATAGCTATGAAATGAAACAGGAGAGGAAATTCTTAGGTTTGAAACAAATATGTCTTGAGGCCAGATTTAAAAGAGTCACAAGAAGGCAATGGTAATTTTTGGCGATATCCTGATATTTTTTCTTTCTCTTATGACAAAGCGGGGCAGTATACTAGGAAAGAAAAAGAAGATTTTACTGATGAAGGTAAACGAGATATTTTTCCCCAAGGCGGAATACAGCTACCTGAATGTGGACAAACGGTGGCACGACACAGAATCTCTCTCCATTTGGTGAACCATCGAGTTCTAGCCAGGAACGGGGGAAAAATAGTAAAATTTTGTTTTCATTAAGTAAACGAGGAAGCTGATTTGAAGCCATATTTCTTGTGTGTGTGTGTGTGTGTGTGTGTGCATGTGTGTGTCCGTGCGTGCATGTGTGTGTGCGCGCGCGCGCGTATGCGCAGTATAATTTGTATCAACCCTCGCGTGATGAGGTTGCTGACAAGAGGCATTTTCTGGGCGAGCTCTGAGGAGGGCTTGAGATGCCAGAGGCGGGGGCCTGTGTGGTGCGGCATGCCGTGTTCGGAGCGTGTTTAGACTGTCTGTCGGTACCTGGTGGTTGTGGTGGTAGTGGTAGTAGTACCTGGGAGTGGGTTATCGCTGCACCCTTTCCCACCTACCTACCTACCTACCCACCTGTCTGTTCCGCTACTCTTTCATTATGTGTGTGTGTGTGTGTGTGTGTGTGTGTGTGTGTGTGTGTGTGTTTGTGTGTGTGTGTGTGCGTGTGTTTGTGTGTGTGTGTTTGTGTGTGTGTGTTTGTGTGTGTGTTTGTGTGTGTGTGTGAGTGTGTGTGTGTGTGTGTGTTGTGTGTTTGTTTGTGTGTTTGTGTTTGTGTGTGTGTGTGTGTGTGTGTGGTGTATCTTCGTGTCATACTTTTTACCCCCTCACCACAAAGGTGTTGTCTGTTAGGGTCTGTTTTTGAAACTGGGGAAAAAATGATGATGGAAAACTTTACATACGCAGGGGGGGGGGGGGGGGGGGGGGGGGGGGGGGGGGGGGGGGGGGGGGGGGGGGGGGGGGGGGGGGGGGGGGGGGGGGGGGGGTGTGGTTGAATGTTAGTGTGTTATGGGTGTGTGGTGTGTGTGTGTGTTGTATGTGTGTGTGTGTGAGTGTGTGTGGTGTTGTATGTGTGTGTGTGTCTGCGCGCGCATATATGTATGCACTGCTTTTGCGTGCATGTGAGTATACGCACGTGTACCGTTACATACGTGTATCTGGTAAAGCTTTTTTTTTCTCGGGTAGGTGGGATTCTACAGTAGGGAGCGAAAATAGGCCAAAGCTTACGACATATGCTAAAATTTCAACCACGTTCATTGCACAAAGTTTTCCAGTACGCCAAATTCAGACGAACTTGAAAGAAACAACCCCCCAAAACAAATTTCACAGCTAAAGGAAAACACGACAGGGTTCCAAGGAAGTCATGACAAAGACGTTCCTCACATATTTCCTCAGGAAGATGGGAGAGAGGACTCCTGTAGGTTCGGCTGCCTGGGCATACACGTCATTTAGGGCAGGATGAAGCGTAGTTCACGTGTAGCGTTGATGACGTCAGTGAAGTCCTGTCTGTTGACTCTTTAAAAGTTGACCAGGTGACAGCCCTCAAATATGGCCTCTGTGGTCGGCGGGGCTGTAAACAACAGGGTTTGGTTGTATTGGTCTGTGGATGCAGTCGTCACTGGTGACGTGGTGGCACTGACAGATCGGTGTCTGCAAGGTGTCATGTCACAAGGCTTCAGGGTTTTGTCCTTGTACGGTTTTGACAGTGACGCTTTTTGTGACAACAGCAGCGCTTTTTGTGACAACAGCAGCGCTTTTGTGACAACAGCATGCAGCGATCCGCGTGTTGTAGACCATCCGAAGTCGGACTGTATCCAGTGTGGGTCAATACTTCAACATCGTGAAAACGTGGAGTAATAGCAATTTGAAGATTGCGTTGGTATAGACTTCAGACAACTGTGACAGTGCGCACGTGCGCGAGCGCACATACACCCCCCCTCCACTACACACACTATCTCTCTCTCACACACACACACACGCACACACAACACACATCATGCACACACAGACACACACATCACACACAACCACACACACACTAAGCACAACACCAGACACACCATGCATCACACACAACACACAACACACACACACACCACTTAAGACACAAGACTCAAAATACTTTGTCTCAACAGAAAATCAACACACACACGCACACGCACACACACACACACACACTCACACACACACACACACACCACACACACACACACACACACCACACACACACACACACATGACAAACACGCGCCACACACCACACACACACAAAACACACACAAACACACACACATCACACACACAAACACACACACTCACGTGCATACATACGCGTGCACGCCCACACAGGCAGTGGTGATTTTTGTCATTAAAATTCTGTGTCTCAAATCGTCTCGGAGCTGAAGTAATCAGCCTTGTTTTACACCGATTCAGCTGAGCCAAAATCATGATGAATACCTTCCCTGTTACAGACATGTCATGCTCAGCTAATTGTGAAAGAGAAACCAAGAAAGAAGGTGGCAGGATGGTTAAGACATTCGCCTGCCTAACAAGTAAACCGTGAAGTTCTGAGTTCGATTCCCAACCTTGCCCTTTCTTCCCAGTTCGACAGGAAAATCAAACTGAATGTCTTAAGTCGTGGAGGACACTATAAACCAGTCTGACCCGTGTTCTTACGGACTTGCGCACATCAAAAGAACCCACGACAGTCGAAAATCGAAAATTCCACTTCCAAAAACTTTATTATCTCAAAACGGAGAAATTCAGTGAAGAACAGAGAGGTACATCTCGACTGTCCTGGCAAATTTGGTAGGTTCAATTCCCAGCGCTATTCCCTACCTTAATGATGGGGAGGAAATGGGAGGGGGGCACAGAAAACGGTCGCGTACGCAAAATCTCACCATTGGTGAACCTCAGAGCTTTGGCCGAGGAACGAAATAAAAATAAAAGCCAAAAAAAAAGAAAAGAAAAGAAGTATGTAATATACTAGTTAAGAACAGGAAACCATGAGGAAAAATAGATACTTCTACCTACCCCCCCCCTCACCCCCCAAGCCAACTACCCCTATCCCCCATCCCCACCCCCCTCCCCTTCCCAAAACAAAAATATCTGCGAGAGGGAATTACTCCAGAAAGAAAAGAAAAAAGATTGCCAGTCCTTTTCTTAGGCAGTCTTTTCTCCTCACCTACAGACAAGCCGAGGATGACAAACACACACACACACCCCACACACACACACAACACACACACACACACACACACACACACACACACACACACACACAAAAAAAAGAGCAGAAGATGATGACGACGATGCCGATGATAGGAGGAAACAGCTCGCGATTTGGTTCTGGCGGGTATTTCCAAGTCTTGGAAGGTGACACAGCCAAACCCTGCCTCAGCTATCGCCGAGATCTTCAGCCATCAGCACTCAAGGTCTGGAATTGTTCCGGAGCGAGCCTTTTGTCGAGGGCTGTTGCTGTTGCTGCCAGCGGTAGTTTAGGGGCATATCTTCTGCGGCATGTGAAGAAGTGCGGAGTGTTAGCTTCTCTGTAGGCGGGGGTAGTGATTACAGGTGATGAGTGGAGTGTATGGCACCTGTGTCGTGGGAGTGGCTTACAGGTGAACCTTTTATTTCTCTCCTCTCTCACCTGTCTTGTTTCGTAACTTCTTCTCTTTGTGGTTCAATAGTTTGTTGCCCTTTAAATGTTTAAATTGTGCAACGGGAAAAGGTGGGGGGGGGGGGGGGGGGGGGGGGGGGGGGGAGGGAGAGGGGGCGGGGGGGGGGGTGTTGCGGTGTAACATGGAAAGGGGGGATGTGGGGAGTGGGGGGTGGGCGGGTTGGGGGGTAGCACGTTGGGAGGGCGGGGGAGGTCGGGTGTGGGGGTGGGCGTTGGAGGAACGACAAGTGGAGTTGGTTTATCCCTGTTTTAAACTGTATACAGCTGCACAGTTTTAATCTGAGATTTACATTTTGACGGGGTGACGGCCCTGATATGGCCTCTGTGGTCGGCGGGGCTGTAAACAACAGGATTGGATTGGATTTGTCTTGACTTTCGGAAAGGTATCAAACAGGCCTGCCAGGCATTCTTCCTTCTCCTCCTTCTAAGACGCTTACAGAAGTGTTAAAATACGAATTCGGGCTTTATGCAAAAGTCTTCAGCTCGCTTACTTACTCTGATCATAGTTTGGTCAAGGTTGCTTTCTGTCACCCACGATGTTCAGTATATCGTTAGGACGCCTTCTTCTTCTTCTTCTTCTTCATTTTCTTCTTCTTCTTTGTCTTCTTTGTCTTCTTCATCATCATCATCATCATCATCTTCTTCTTCTTCTTCTTTATCTTCACCACCATCATCCCACCCCACCACCACCACCCATCTTCATCATCTCATTCATTCATCTGTATTTTCTCTTTCATCTTTATCCCATCATCTTCTTCATCTCACCATCTTCTTATTTTCATCATCACCATCATCTTCTTCATCGTCGTCATCGTCATCACCACCACCACCACCACCATAATCATCATCATCTTCATCACCATCTTCTTCTTCATCACCATCATCTTCATCATCACCCCATCATCTTCTTCTTCACCACCACCACCATCTCCACCATCACCACCACCATCTTCTTCTTCTTCTTCTTCCTACATCTTCACATCATCACCACCATCATCATCACCATCATCATCATCATCATCATCATCATCACCACCACCATCCTCCTCCTCCTCCTCATCTTCATCGTCGTCGTCGTCGTCGTGGAACGCTAAGTTTGATGCATCCTGACTGATGATCTTGGAAATCGTGTCAGCATTTCGGATGGGGAAAAAACCCCATCACTGCAAGCCTTGGCTTTGCGTGTGACATTGATGGGCTGGTAGCAAGCGAACTGAACCCCGCCAGGCTTGTTAAAAGGCTGGAGAAAACGTCAGCGTGGAAATCAGTGTGGCAAAATAAGTTGATGATTTTTATGTCATTGATATGTGTGTCTTCAATTTTACGTCTTTTCACTTAAAGTGATATTAGACGAAAAGAACGGAGAGAACCTAGGTATTGTTCAAACGTTTTATTTCATCGGCTATAAATGATCCGAACTAGATTCCTTGCAAAGGCCACAAGAGTTTGTGTGTGTGCGTGCGTGCGTGCGTGGTGCGTGCTGTGTGTGTGTGTGTGTGTGTGTGTGTGTGTGTGTGTGTGTGTGTGTGTGTGTGTGTGTGTGTGTTGGGTAATGTGTACGTGTGTACGTGTGTGCGCGTGTGTGTTTGCGTGCGCGCGCGTGCGTGCGTGTGTGTATTATGCGTGCGTGCGTGTGTTTGTATGTGTACGTACGTGTGTGCGTGCGTGGATGTGTAACCACTAAGTGACCCTATGAAAAAACCCCTATGATGTAATATGAAGTCAGCATCAGGTCAATTATAAGATCATTAATCACGAGATATGATGCAACAACTCGATGCTGATCATTAAATTATTTCGGTGGGGGGGGGGGGGGGGGGGGGGGGGGGAGACGGGCGGGGGGGGGGGGGGGGGGGGGGGGGAGCTGTATTTTGCAGGAGACAGATGGTAGCCTACATGACTGTTTTGTTTTAGCGGTTAGGGGGGGTTTTTTTGGCCAGAGAAGGGACATGTGATTTTGTAAAGATTAATGTTTAATTGCTTACCCCGTTTTGGATGGCTAAAGTGAACAACATACGGCATGCGCCGCGCACGTACCCCAACACGTACAACAAAAAATACCAAGAACAGACACACAACCCACACCCCCCCCCCACCCCCCCCCCCACACCCACACACCACCCCAAAACCACAACACAAACAACACCAGCTCCCCTCTATTTGGGTTTTTTTATATAAATTTTTCACACAACAAAAAAAAAAAAAAAAACAACCACACAACAAAACAAAAAAAAAAAAAACCCCTTAAAAAGGGGCCCAAAGTGGAAGGGACCGCGTCCTCCACAAGACACATTCCTCTAAATGCATCAGACCATAGGGAAAGGGGGGGGGGGGGGGGGGGGATAAGGGAAAAACCATAAAAACCCCCCCCCCACCCCCCCCCCCCCCCCCGGGGCCCCCAAGAAACACGGGACGGGTAAAAAACCAAACCTAATTTTTTCGGAAAATTCCCTTTTTTTTATTTTATAACACACTAAAAAAAACTTTTTCCCTTCTTTTTTTTTCCCCCCCCCCCCAACCCCAGGGGGGGGAAAAAGGGGGAAAAGGGAGAAAAGGGTAGGGAGAGGGAAAAGAAGAAAGAAAGGGGGGGAAAGTGATAGGACAGGGGGAGGGGAAAAAAATTGAAAAATTTTTCCTACCCCCCCCCCCCCACCCCACACACACCACCGATACGCGGTATCTTTGATTATACAAAGCTGACGAGCATCCACTCTGTAATGTATCGGACATTCTTTTTTTTTAATTATTTATTTTATTCACAAGCTAAAAAAAAATAAAAAGACAGTAGGAAATGCAGCATTCAAATGGGAAAAACAAAGGAGAGAAAGAGAGAGAAGAGAGAGAGAGAGAGGGAGAGAGAGAGAGAGAGACAGAGAGAGGGGAAGAGAACAGAGAGGAGGAGAGAGAGAGGAGAGATGGGAAGAGGAGAGAGGAGAGAGGAGACACTTGCAAGTCATCTTTCCAATGAGACTTCGGGGGGGCCGTGAGTGCAGTTTCAGTTGAGGGATGGGGGGGGGGGGGGGGGGGGGTGGGATAAGGGGTATATCCTAGTGGTTAGAGCGTTGCGCTCGTTGATCTGACAACGGCCCGGGTTCGAGCCACCCGTTCGTGGGGAATTTTTTCGCCTGGAGTAAATAACATCAGTACGGACTCCACTTTACCAAAAAGTCCTTAGGATGATACTGTAAACGGAGATCCTGTGTGCGAGTTGGATTTTCACACGGTAACACTTCTCTCTCTCTCTCTCTCTTCTCTCTCTCTCTTCCCTCTCTCTCCTCCTTCTCTCTCCCCCCCCTCCCCCACCCCCCCATCCCCTGATCGTTTCTTGGCTAGAACTCCGTGATTTACCAATGGTGAGAATTTTGGCGTTTGCGACCGTTTTTTACCCACGATTAGGTAGCCACATTCCGATTCCGGGGATGGTAACAGCTCTGATATGGCCCTCAGTGGTTGGCAGGGCTGCAAACTATAATGGGGATTGGTTTGAATTGCGTCAGTTCGCGCGTGGGATTTTGGTTTATGGTCTCATCGGAAAAAAACCTTGCAGGGAGTGGAAATCTTTCTTCTTTTCTTCTTCTCCCTAATATTTATATTCTCTGGTCTATAAGGCGATGGCCCATCCTGTATGAAATGCCAGACATATACCAGACAGTCGTGAAGTTGATGTGTTATGAATTTTCTGACGAGCGCTGTCGAGGGCCGTGAGTGCCAAAAAGGTAACCTCCACAAAATGGCACGCGACGTGGGAAATGTGGTGTACCTGTGGTACCTGTCAGTACCCGGGAGTGGTTCGGGGTAGACTATTTTGGGACTGTACTTTTCTTTGCTGTTTTGCCAGTAATCATTCTCGGAAATTTCCAGAAGGGTTATACTGTTGGTTGGTTTTATAATCAAAAGCTGTGTGTGTTTGGGGGAAGGGTATGTGGGAGTGCGCGTGCACGCACGTACACAGCGAAAAGAATGGTTCAGCATCCGGAGTGTTCAAACTCTTTGATAGATGTAAAACAATTCTCCGTTGTAAATCTATATATCAAATGATAAAAAGGTCAAGGTGTAAAGGTGTCCCATAATCTACGAGGTCGTAGGGGAGCGAGGCGTCATATACCTCAGCTTCTCTAGGGGCCAGCATATTGAGGACGGCGCTCATCTCCTCTCCCTCGCTGCTTTACCTTCCCCGACCCTAAAGAGGCAGGTACCCATTTTACAGTTGTGTGAACTGGAGGACTGCACCGAAGCCAAGGCGCGCAAACGGTCACCCATCCAAGTGGTAACCACGCTTAACCTTGGCTGGGGGGAAAGCGAGTGTTCTGATCACTGAGCTATCCCGTCCCCAAACTAATAAATAAATGAATAAAAGACAGTGTATCTTACTTCAAGCCACAAAGTTTGAATCAGCCCTAAGCAACTGATCACAAAAAACGACATTCCCAATCATTTTGTTGAAGCATATCTTTCCATTGGGAAGGGATTATTCTCATAGTTTGCCACTAGGACCCACACGCTGTACGATGATCATCGTTTTTTGGGATCTCTGGCATGGCAACAGCTTCCACCACCGCTGTTGTGTGTGTGATTCAGGCTAGAGCTGAAGGCGTCTGTAGCCTGTCTGTACAGTCTTTAAGGAAGGGAGGTGTAGGGAAACTACACGTGATGAAGAAAATTTCAATCACCATACCGGATCAGTCGTCGCCCGGGTCAACAAGGACCACCGCGCCTTCTGTCTCCCGTCAGGGCAGAGGGGAGAAGTAAGCTACTGGTGGAACTCAAATCCGCGGAAGAGAATGCGCTACCACGGCAACATGGAACGTCAGAACACTTGCCCAAACAGGGAAACGACAAGAACTCACCCCCGAACTGGAGAAGTACGCCTGGCACATAGTGGGCCTCTGTGAAGTCAGATGGAAGAATTTCAGTGAACATCTCATCGACGATGGACATGAGAGAGAGAGGAGAGAGGAGAGAGAGAGAGAGAGAGAGAGAGAGTGAGAGGAGAGAGAGGAGGGAGGGAGGAGAGAGACAGACAGACAGGCAGAAGGGAGGAGAGAGGGGGGGAGAGAGAGAGAAACACTTAATTTGGCAATAAAATTTTGTAAAGACAGGAAACAAACAGTTAATTCCTGTTTTACATATCATAAAGTTTGAAACTAGCACACACATATAAAAACCTCGAGCACACGAAACACATAACAGCAGAACAACAACATTACAGTTTCTGGATTTTCTCAAAACTCGTGTCTCTTGCCTTTGCCCTCGACTGAGGTTTCGCCAAAAATCGGGAGGTATTACATTGCGCCGACAAATTTGTCTGTGTCGAAACGAATCCTTTAAGCAGACTACGCTTTCTAAATTGAATCGAAATTTCAGAGAATCAGAGGGGATTTTGGCTCTCGTTTTTTTGTCGCTGTGTCTGAGTGTGTGCCATTCATCTTTAACATGTGTGTGTGTGTGTGTGTGTGTGGAGAGAGAGGAGAGAGAGAAGAGAGAGAGAGAGGAGAGAGAGAGAGATTGATGAGAGGAGAGAGAGTGTTTGTGTGTGTGGAGAGAGAGAGAGAGAGAGAGAGGGAGAGAGAGAGAGAGAGGGAGAGAGAGAGAGAGAGAGAGAGAAAGTGTGTGTTTGTATGTGAGAGAGAGAGTGTGTGTGTGAGAGAGAATGTGTGAGTGTGTGTTTGAAAGGGAAAGAGAGAGTGTGTGTGTGGTGTGAGAGAGAGAGAGAGTGCGTGTGTGTGTGCGTGAGCGCGCGCGCGCGCGTGTCCCCAACCATGTTTTGTGGCTTGCAGCAGCGTTTTCGCACACCTTGGGCTTAGAAAATGTATGTTGTGTTATTAATTTGTTCATTTGAATACATGATTGTTGACACTTTTATGAATATGCCTACGCGCGCGCGCACACACACATACACGCACGCACGTACGTACGCACATACACACGCGCGCATGCACACAAACGCACGCACGCATACAGGACGCATGCACGCGCACAGAAGAGAGAGAGAGAGAGAGAGAGACAGACAGACAGACAGACAGACAGACAGACAGACAGACAGACAGACAGACAGACAGACAGAGACTCATTCGAGTGCACTAATACCCCAAATAAAAAATCGGAACTCTCTTCCATTTTTGTTCGACGAAACGCACACTACGTACGTTTCTAAAAGATATCGGGTCTGTGATAACATGCAGAAAAAAAAACCCCGTTAGGTGACGAAAGCAACAGACCTCCAGAAGACTGACATTTCCTGCCAGAGACTATTCTCAAGAGCTAGAGGTGTAAAGGACAGCAGTCTGCAGAATAGACTGCTTCGAGCGAGCGGCACTCAACCTGTGGCTGTTTGGCAACCGGTGGTTCTGTTGACAGAAGGAAGTGGTTGCCGGCCCTATCTCTCTCTCTCTCCCTCTCGCTCTCTCTCTCACTCTCTCTCTCACCCCCCCTTCTCCCTCTCTCTCAACCCCCTCTCTCTCACCCCTCTCTCTCACCCCCCCTCTCTCTCTCACCTCTCTCACCCCCCCTCTCTCTTCACCCTCACTCACTCTCACACCCTCTCTCTCTCTCTTCCTCTCTTCTCCCTCCTCTCTCTCTCACCCTCTCTCTCTCTCACCCCTCTCTCTTCACCCTCTCTCTCATCCCCCCCCTCTCTCTCTCACCCTCACTCTCTCTCTCTCACCCTCTCTATCTCTCACCCCTCTCTTCTACCCCTCTCTCTCAATCTCTCTCTCTCTCTCACCCTCTCTCTCTCTCTCTCACCCTCTCTCTCTCTCAATCTCTTTCTCACCCCCCTCTCTCTCAATCTCTCTCTCTCACCCTCTCTCTCCCTCTCTCCCTCTATCTCAATCTCTCTCTCTTTCACCCTCTCTCTCTCTCACCCTCTCTCTCTCACCCTCTCTCTCTCTTCCCCTCTCTCTCTCACCCCGCCTCTCTCTCCCCCCTCTCTTCACCCCCGCCTCTCTCTCCCCCCCTCTCTCTCACCCCCTCTCTCTCTCACCCCCCTCTCTCTCTCTCTCTCACCCCTCTCTCTCTCCCCCACCCTCTCTCTTTCTCTCTCTCTCTCCCTCTCTCTCTCTCACCCCCTCTCTATCTCCCCCCCCCCTCTCTATCTCTCCCCCCCTCTCTCTCTCACCCCTCCTCTCTCTCACCCTCTCTCTCTCTCACTCTCACGCCCCCCCCCCCTCTCTCTCACTCTCTCTTTCACCCCCTCCCCCCCCCCCCCTCTCTCTCTCTCCTGCCCATCTGGCTGTTCCGCCACCTTTCTTTCCGTTCTTCCTTTCCCGTTTTTTTTTATAGTTGGTAAAGGACTGTGTGGTTGCCTTCTGTGTGGGATAAGGTTTTTATGTTGCCAAAACATTTCCTGGAGAAGTTGCCCGCATTTGCCTGCTGACACATAACGCGCGCATGAAAGCGTTGGTGCGCTCAGGTTGTGGACAGATTATTCCAGAAGGCTGAAGCCCGCGTAAGGAGGTGGCGAAGAAGTTGTTGGGGATGGAATCCTGGGAGGTACATCGTCGACCTGGATGAAGAATGTTCCAGTGGGGGTATTTGTTTTTCTTGTGGGGGAGAGAGTTTGAAGAGGAGAAGTATGTGATAGTTTAGTCCTTCAACTTTGAACTGTTTATCTCGGGAGTGCTTTTCAGCCAGATAACACATCAGGGGGAGAGAAGTGTTGCTGCTGAAAGGTCAATGATGGCTGTTGGTGATAGTGATGGTAATGCTGTGCATATGTTGTTATGATTGGTTGTTGTTGGGCATTCTTCAGTTTAACGCCTTGCGGATCACAGTGAGGACAGAAGCTTATCGATATCTGACTCGAGAAAAAACCAACATGTATTTGAACGCTGTATCAATGAATCGTTTTTTAAATTTATTTTAAAAATTTTATCTTATACCACCATAAGTCACGGCAGATTTCTCCGCGTGAAATTCGGGCTGCTCTCTCCGGGGAGGGCGCATCGCCACAAGAGCAGCGCCACCCATTATCTGAACAGTAGTAAGTTTTGTGGCATTAGAAGAACACGCAATGAAATTCAAAACAGGACAAAAGTTCCCGCCAACTCAAAAAGTTAAAACAGTTTATCAAAGACAAAGTGCCTTCCACGGACTGTGACCGCCCATTTTCAAGTAGCCTTGCCTGCCATGTACCATGTACAACTGATTTTCTTTAAACTTCTGAACCCCTGACCCTGATTCTGAAGGCAGGAGAGGCCGAAGAGCTGTGTGGACAGAGAGTCTTGCTATACTTAAAGGTAAAGGTGTCCCATAAACTATAAGGTCGTAGGGGAGCGAGGCGTCAAAGACCTCACTTCTCTAGGGGCCAGCATATTGAGGGCGGCGCCCATCTCCTCTCCCTTGCTGCTTTACCTTGCCTGACCCTAAAGAGGGCAGGTACCCATTTACAGCTGGGTGAACTGTGGGGACTGTACTGAAGCCAAGGCGCGGAAACGGTCACCCATCCAAGTGGTAACCATGCTCAAATCTGCTTAACCTTGGCTGGAGGGGGGAAAAGCGAGTGCTCTGACCACTGAGCTATCCCGTCCCTATATCTATCTATCTATCTATCTATCTATCTATCTATCTATCTGTCTGTCTGTCTGTCTGTCTGTCTGTCTGTCTCTCTCTCTCTCTCTCTCTCTCTCTCTCTCTCTCTGTCTGTCTGTCTGTCTGTCTGTCTGTCTGTCTCTCTCTCTCTCTCTCTCTCTCTCTATCTATCTATCTATCTATCTATCTATCTATCTATCTATCTATCTATCTATCTATCTATCTATCTATCTGTCTGTCTGTCTGTCTGTCTGTCTGTCTGTCTGTCTATCATCTATCTATCATCTATCTATCTATCTATCTATCTATCATCTATCTATCTATCTATACATAAAATATGGGCTAAATGGTGATGTGTTGACAGTTCGCTGTCAGGTTCTATGCTTTTCGAATTTTTGGAATCGAGAAAAGTCAATGCCGGCCAGACATAATTTCTCTATTGAGATGATAAAGAAGTCTTGTGTCTTGATGTTGTTTTATTCACTTCTTGTTTGTCTGCCCTTTCTTTCTGCTTTCTGGCACGGTGTCCTGCTTTCATAGGGTGTTTTTTTTCGTGGCAAAGGCAGATGATCTGGTGATGTGTGCATACCATCCCTGCTTTTGATGGAGGTAAACAAACCTTCAGAGAGATCTGGTGTTGCCTCGATTTGTTTTTATCCGAGACTCTTCTCCTCTTTCTCTCCCTTCTTCTCATCATGTTCTTCTTCCTCCTCGTCCTTCTCCTCCTCTTCCTCTTCGTCCTTCTCCTCCTCTTCCTCTTCGTCCTTCTCCTCCTCTTCCTCTTCGTCCTTCTCCTCCTCTTCCTCTTCGTCCTTCTCCTCCTCTTCCTCTTCGTCCTTCTCCTCCTCTTCCTCTTCGTCCTTCTCCTCCTCTTCCTCTTCGTCCTTCTCCTCCTCTTCCTCTTCGTCCTTCTCCTCCTCTTCCTCTTCGTCCTTCTCCCCCTTTTCGTCCTTCTCCTTTTCCTCTTCGTCCTCCTTCTCTTCGTACTTCTTCTCCTCCTCTTCGTCCTTCTCCTTCTCTTCGTTCTCCATCCCCTTCTCTTCGTTCTTCTCTTCTCCTCCTCTTCGTCCTTCTCCTCTTCGTTCTCCTTCTCCTCTTCGTCCTTCTCCTCTTCGTTCTCCTCCTCCTCCTCGTTCTTCTTCTCCTCCTCCTCTTGTTCCTCCTTCTTCTCCTCTTCCTCTTTCTCTCCCTTCCTCTCCTCTTCATCCTTTTCATTGTTCTTTTTCTCCTCTGTATTTTCTAATCGTAATTTTAGCGGAAGATTGTCAGAGATCGGTAGTACCTCCACCTCCCTCCGCGCGCACGGATTAGTTTAAATGACGATTTGAAAATACGAATAATCACAAAGTTCCTGTGCAATCACAATGTTATTTTCCGATGATATTATAAACACGAAGATCCCTTGTACGTGTGCGAACGCATGCATAAAATCTTGCACGTTAGAACTGCTCAGCCTTTCGAAAGAGTAGGCCATTGTGCGCCAGTGGGAACGGATAACAGCATTTACAACTGCATGCATACGACGATTAGGTTTTTTAAAAACCGCATGAGCGGTTTTTCATTATTCTCGAAATGAAACAATTAGAATTTTTCAAATACTGAAGTCGGATAATTACAGCGTATTTCTCATTAGTTCTGACAAGAATTCTATTGAATGTTTTTCCTCTTTCCTCAAACATGAGTGAGGATTGTATTAAGAAAGGAATAAAATAAAATCTAGCCTATGGCTTTGCCGACATTATGGGTAGGTAGGGCCACATTGCCGATGACTTTGAAGCCGAGGTTGGAAATGATTATTTGTTCATGTGGTTGGGAGATGGTGTGTGTGTGTGTGTGTGTGTGTGTGTGTGTGTGTGTGTCGGCCTGCTTCATAATGTCTCTGCTGCAGCCAACATCTTAGAGGATGTGACCTTTTGTTGGCTATAGGAAACGGTTGAGGAATCGTCTGCTTGTGGTGTGTGAAGCTCTGTTGGTCTGTCTGTCTGGTTGTCTGGCTGTTTGTGTATCTGTCTTTGAGGGCATAGTGCAAAGAATCCCTGTGCTTATCCATTTACCCTCTGTGTGTGTATATAATATATATATATATATATATATATATATATATATATCTATATATATATCTATATATATACACACCCATACATACATATATACATAGACAGTGTGTGTGTGTGTGTGTGTGTGTGTGAGTGCGCGCGCGTGCGCCCGCGCTCGCGTACATGTATGAATACAAGATGCCTACATTCTGCCTAACCTGTCTGTCTGACTCTTCTCCGTGCATACATGAGCGTGCCTATATGCACGTTGATACGTGCGCTTGTGTGTGTCTGTGTCAGTGTCAGTGTGCGTATGCTCTGTCTGTCTGTCTTGTCTGTCTGTCTGTCTTCTCTCTCTCTCTCTCTCTCTCTCTCTCTCTCTCTCTCTCTCTCTCTCTCTCTCTCTCTATATATATATATATATATATACCGGCACGAGCACGAGTTACTTAACAAGCGCGCGCGCGTGTGTGTATATCAGTGAAGCGACAAGAAAAAGAAGAGAGCAGAGCGCATGAGGGTGATGTGAGGCGACACCCTGCCTGACACTGCCATGCCATGCCAGGCCACTAACTCCTCAGTCAGATTTCCAACCAGCCCTCAGTGCAACGTTAAGGGATTTCTGAGACCGACCGACAGACAGACGGGCAGGCAGGCAGGCAGGCAGTCAGACAAGACAGACAGACAGATAGGCGGACAAGACAGACAGGCAAAACAAGACAGACAAGACAGAGTTAGTCTAGTTCATAGCGTGGGTGAATCAACAGCCCGGGTGTAATGTACCCCGTCAAGAAAGCGAGAGGCCGTGGGTTCAATTTTCTGTTAGAAGCCAGAAAATTTCCCCCCCACCTCATTAATTAGACAGTAGTGTTAGTTTGGGGGCTAGTCTTTTGGATCGAGGACGATAAACTTGAGGTCGTGTGTATAGGGTTTATTTAGCGCACACACACAAAAACAGAACCCCACAGCAAGAAAGATTTTCTGTGCAAAACTTGTAGAAAATAACCAACCACTTTCCTGTATAAATATTACTGAGGTCGGAAGGCAGCTACATCAGTGGTGGGTTAAAAACGGGTCGCATACGCATGATCTCATCACTGGTGAACCTCAGAGCTCTAGCCGAGGAATGGGGAAAAAAAGTAATGACCACACACACTCACACACACACACACACTCACACACACACACTCGCACACACTCACATTCACACACACACACACACACCACACACACACACACACACACACACACACACACACACACACACACACACACACACACCACACACACACACTCACACACACACACACACACCCACACACACTACACACACACACACACACACAACCTCGTTTTTCTTTCCGATTATTCCGTTAATACTGGTCTGTTGGAAGTTCGAAGTTTCCTGAGTGAAGTGTACTGTCCGGTTTAGATACAGTCGATATGGTAGGAAGGAGGGGGGGGGGGGGGGGGGGGGGGGGGGGGCGGGGTGAGAAGGGAGGTGGAGTTGGAGTGGGGTGGGGGGGGGGGGGGGGAGCGGGGACTAGACAATAATGTGTATGTGTGTGTGTGTGTGTGTGTGTGTGAGAGGAAAAGCATTATGTCATTTTCTGTCTTCTGCACGCCTGGTCAGGTTTGGACATAGAAGAGATGCGAATCATGTGTGGTACCTTCTCCTTCGTCGTGGGGGGTAGGGGTGGGGGTTGTCGGTATAAATAGTATCTCTCCCCCCCCCCCCCCCCCCCCCCCCCCCCCCCCCCCCCCCCCCCCCCCCCCCCCCCCCCTCCCACCTTCTGGAAGTTCTGTGCCAGGGAATTTCCTTCTTTTCTATCCCTCTCTTTGTTTCTGCCTTGTTCCAGTCACATCCTGTTTCTTGTCTGGTTGGTTTTTTTTTGCCTTTCTTGGTTCCTTTTTACTGTCTATTTTTCCAGAAAAACTTTTTTAAAAAACAAAATTTTTTTCTTCCGCGCCGAAGTTGGATGCGCTGGGCCTGACTTGTCAGGCGCGTAACGGCAGCGCAACGCATTTTCGCTCATACGACGGTAACAGTTGCATGCTGTCTGACTGAGCCTTCGACAAAAGAAGAATGTACGGTGTGTCCTGACTACAAAATAATGGTTTCATATTGAAGTACGGGCTTTTTTGGTGTGTTTCGGAAGTAATGCTGAAATCGGTTTTTTTCAGTGAAACTGATCTCCGAAGTCGGAATGTGGCTACCTCAATTAGTGCTGGGCAAAAACGGTTGCGTAAGCAAACTCTGACCATTGGGTGAACCTGGGAGCTCTAGTCAGGGAGGGCGATCCAAGGACGTCAGATCACGAGCGCAGCAACACGGTACCCACTAGGCTACCCTCACCCCCTAATCCCATCACCAGGTTTGAACCTATTCCTCTGCACCTACCAATAAAATCCCCTGTGAATGATATACTGGTAACGCCGCGGCTCCGTGCACGAAAGCGCGCAGAACAGCTAGGTGTGTACCCGTTAAAAACCCATCCATCTTATCTGAGAAGAAGCAGGATGGGGATGGTCATGACTGATGGTATGGATGGCACGTGCTGCAGTCTTGCCTGCCACGTGCAGTGCAGTGCAGAGTGATGGGGGTTCTCTGGTCAGGTACGGCTAGCCCTAGACACACGCAAAGTCCCTCACAAAGTCAGTGCTGTGCATTGCTCCCTGCATGTTCAAGGGAAAAGAGAATCTATTCAGGAGGCCGCCTCCCCCTTCCCCTGCGCTCACTACCCCCATCATATCATCCTGTGGTTTTCTTCCTCTCCCCACACCCCACCCCCTTCAGTGAAAAAGAGGAAGGGGGGGAGGGGGGGGGGGGGCGCAACCCTATTCCTTCACCTCTCCCTCAACCAGGAGGCTTTATAATTCTGCCCAAAGGTGTGAGCTGTTGCACTTAAAGCAGAAGTTCTAATTTTATATGGTTACACTCTAACATTTTCTAATTATAGCTGTAAATTAAATTGTATTGGTACTGAGGCGTTGCAACAAAGCTGACAAACTCTGAAGCAGCAAGAGCAGTTTCATTGCAGTAGTAGTAGTGGTAGTAGTAGTAGTAGTAGTCGTAGTAGTGGTAGTAGTAGTAGTAGTAGCAGTAGTAGTAGTAGTCGTGGTAGTAGTCGTAGTAGTGGTGGTAGTAGTAGTAGTGGTAGTAGTAGTGGTAGTAGTAGTAGTAGTGGTAGTAGTAGTAGTGGTAGTAGTCGTAGTAGTGGTAGTAGTAGTAGTGGTAGTAGTAGTGGTAGTAGGTCGTAGTAGTGGTAGTAGTAGTAGTGGTAGTAGTAGCAGTAGTGGTAGTGGTCGTAGTAGTAGTGGTTGTAGTTGTGGTGGTGGTGGTGGTGGTGGTAGTAGTAGTAGTAGTAGTAGTAGTAGTGGTGGTGGTGGTGGTAGCGATAGTAGTAGTAGTAGCAGTAGTGGTGGTTGTGGTGGTAGCGATAGTAGTAGTAATAGTAGTAGTAGTAATAGTAGTAGTAGTAGTAATAGTAGTGGTAGTAGTAGTAGTAGTAGTTAATCATTGTTGGTTGCATGTGTAGGAGTGGGTTGAATGGAAGCGCTTTGATTTGTTTTTGCAAGATATAGCGCTATATAAATGCCAACAATAATAATAATAATAATAATAATTGTTATTATCATCATCATTAGTAGTAGTAGTAGTACAGTGCAATGAAAGACACTACCTTACACCACTCCACACCATCCAACCCCACCCACCCCACCCCACACCACTCCACACCACACCACACCACTACACCACACCACACCACTCCACACCACACCACACCACACCACACCACTCCACCACACCACCACACCCTATCACATCACCACACCACCACACCCTATCACATCACCACACCACAATGGTAGTAGTAGTAGCAGCAGCAGCAGTAGCAGCAGCAGCAGCAGTAGTGGTAGTGGTAATAGTAAAAGTAGTAGTAGTAGTAGTAAAAGAGGTAGTGGTAGAAGTAGCAGTGGTAGTAGTAGTGTAATAGTAGTAGTAGCAGAAGCAGTAGTGGTCTTCTCTCGTTCGCTGTACACCATCAGATGTGTCTGGGGGAAATAATGGCTGTATGTCCTTTCCAGCTCCTCTCTTGGGCCGTACAGCTTGGTTTGCAGGGTTATCTCTGTAGTCAGCCACACAGTCTTCCTCAGGTCGCTGTATAGCAACGTGCGCCTCTGAAAGATGTTCTCACCAGTCTGGTTTTCTTTGCCACAGACACACAATAGTAGTAGTAGTAGTAGCAGTAGCAGTAGCAGCAGCAGCAGCAGTAGTAGTAGTAGTAGTAGTAGTAGCAGTAGCAGTAGTGGTGGTGGTAGTGGTAGTAGTCGTCGTCGTCGTCGTCGTAGTAGTAGTAGTAGTAGTAGTAGTTCAGTTGAAATTGAAATATTTTGACACAAGAAGCCATTAAAAGAAGCAGCTGCAGCGTAAAACCAGTAGAAGGCTAGCAGCATAGAAGCAGCAGTATGAATTATAGCAGCAGCGGTAGTTTTCAAGGTGTAGTAGAATGTGCTTCCCTGTGGCAGTCGTCTGACAATGTTGTTACCTTTTATTTCAGCAGACATGTCTCCGTCTCTTTCAACAAGGCGTTAAGTTCAGCGATAAAACTGTCCGGAGTTACTACTTTGTAGCGGGTATGCTGTGAGTTAAACCAGCGTAGTACCAATAGACTGCGCTGGTTTGGGCACGTTCAACGGAAAGCAGACCACCACATCATAAAAAGAGCAATGAACTTCGTAGTGGATGGAAAGAGACCAAAGGGAAGACCTAGCAAGACCTTGGTTGCCTGTATTGCAGATGATCTTAGAGAAAGGGGCATAAGCTCAAAACGGAGGGAGATGGAGAAGGCTCATCAATGTCAAACCTCCCCTGGGAGAAACATGACAAAAAAGGAAGAAGAAGATTGTAATTGCCCTTCATGGGATGATTAATGTGTTTTTGACTTGACTTGACTTGAAGAATGCTGTGAGTTAAACCACTCGCCGCCATAGGTCTACCGCGTGTAATGGAAACAACAGTGATAGTAACAGAAAGGCAGCAGCAGGAGTTGTAGTAGTGGTAGTAGTAGTAGTAGTAGTTGTGGTAGTGGTGGTAGTAGTAGTGGTAGTGGTGGTGGTGGTGGTAGTAGTAGTGGTGGTGGTAGTAGTAGTGGTAGTAGTGGTAGTAGTAGTAGTAGTGGTAGTGGTGGTAGTAGTAGTGGTAGTAGTGGTGGTAGTAGTAGTGGTAGTAGTGGTAGTAGTGGTAGTGGTGGTAGTAGTAGTGGTAGTGGTAGTAGTGGTAGTAATAGTGGTAGTGGTGGTAGTACTGGTACTAGTGGTAGTAGTAGTGGTAGTAGTGGTGGTGGTGGTAGTAGAAGTAGTAGTAGTAGTTGTTGTTGTTGTAGTAGTAGTGGTGGTGGTAGTCTTAGTAGTAGTAATAATAGTAGTGGTAGTCGTGGTAGTAGTAGTAGTGGTGGTGGTGGTGATGGTGGTAGTAGTAGTAGTTTTTGTTGTTTTGGCAGCAGCAGTAGCAGTAATAGTCGTAGTAGTAGTAGTAATAGTGGTGGTAATGGTGAAAGTAGTAGTAGCAGTAGTAGCAGAAGCAGCAGCAGCTGTAGTTGTAGTAGTAGTAGCAGCAGTAGTAGCAGCAGCAGCAGCAGTACTTGTAGTAGTAGTAGTAGTAGTAGTAGT
>CM054156.1:11153841-11171341 GCA_028751875.1 Rapana venosa
AAACCCCCCCCCCCAAAAAAAAAAGGAAAAAAAAAAAAAAAAAAAAAAAAAAAAAAAACCAACAAAAGAAGGAAAAAAAAGCCCAAAAAAAAATTTTTTAAAGGGAAAAAATTTTAAATAACAATAAGTTATTGAAAAAGGGCACTCATTAAAATTTAAGTACAGGGACAAGTCTAATAAAAAAATTGAAAAAATAAAAAAATGAATCCCCTTTATAGGATACCCCCTAATTTAAGCGAAAAGTTTAAAGGTGAGAGGGGACGAGGAGAGAGGGCAGAGGGGGAGGGCAGGGTGTGTGTGTGTGGGGTTTTGTTGTGTTTTTTTTGTGTTTTTTTTTGTTGTGTGGTTGGGGTGTGTGTTTTTGTTGTATTTCAGAGATGATTTCATTAATTCCCCAAACAGTACACGATCAGCACGGGAACCCCTCTTTTTTTTATTTTTATTTACTCGAAGAGAGGAGAAAAAGGAGAGGGGAGAGAGGTGAAGAGAAGAGAGGGGAGAGAGGGGAGAAGGAGGATGGGGGAGAGAGGGGAGAGAGAGGGGAGAAGAAAAAAGAAAAAGATATGATTCCGTGAATTTTTTTTTGCTGGGGTTCATGGGGGTGGCCTACTTGAAAAAATTAATTTCTTGTTTATGTGATTGTTTGCCTTTCTTTCTTATCAAAATAATGCTTAAAAAAAGAAAAGATAATTATGGTAGAGCATATTCTGATTCTTCTCTCGTTGGCTTTTTACACATTTAGATGAGTTTGGGGAAAATAATGGCAAGTCCTTTCCAGCTCCTCTCGTGGGCAGTACAGCTTGGTTTGCAGAGTTATCTCCGTCGGCCACACAATCTTCCTCAGGTCTCTGAATAGCGTGTACCTCTGAAGGATGTGAACATCGCCAGTCTGGTTTTCTTTACCACAGGGGAGAAGGAACGAGTTTCAGCTTTGTGGTCATGTGGTAGAGCATATTAATAAGGAAATGGATAGACAGATAGATAAACAGAGAGAGAGGAGAGAGAGATGAGAGAAGAGAGAGAGAGAGAGAGAGAGTGAGAGAGAGAGAGAGAGAGAGAGAGAGAGAATGACAAATTCTTTTATTTCGAGGATAACGAATAAGCACCCATGTGCTTTTTTACATCCAGTCCCCGCCCATAGGGATACATCTTAAAAATAAGCCCAATACTCATACAGTCACACAGTAAAAACAGAGTGAGAGAGAGAGATAGAGAGAGAGAGTGTGTGTGTGTGTGAGAGAGAGAGTGTGTGTGTGTGTGTGAGAGGTGTGTGTTGAGTGTGTGTGTGGTGTGAGAGAGTGTGTGTGTATGTGTGTGAGAGGTGTGTGTGTGTGTGTGTGTGTGTGTGTGTGTGTGTGTGTGTGTGAGAGAGAGAGAGAGAGAGAGAGAGAGAGAGTGTGTGTGTGTGTGTGTGTGTGTGAAGAGAGAGAGAGAGAGAGAGAGAGTGTTGTGTGTGTGTGTGAGAGAGAGAGAGAGAGAGAGAGTGGTGTGTGTGTGTGTGTGTGTGTGTGTGTGTGTGTGTGTTGACTCACATTCGCTGTATGTGTATCATCCGACTCTCCTTCCTTTTCCTCCCTTCTCTTCTCTGTTCGCTCTCTTTTGTCTTTTTTCTCTTCTTTCTTTTTTCTTTTTTCCCCTCCTATCTTTCATTTTTTCTCTCTTCTTTTTTCCTCATTCCGTTTCTCTTTTCTTCTTTTCTTTTCTCTGTTCTTTTGTTTTCTTCTGTTTTATTTTTCTGTTTACTTCAAACAATTTTTTTAAATCTCTACTCTCTTGTTTGCTGCCTTCTCTTCTTTTTCCCCTTCTCTTCCCTTTCTTTCTTTCTTCTCATATTTTCTGCTTTCTTTGTCTTCTGCCCTCCACCCACCCCTTTCTCCTTCCATGTTCTTTCATATTTGTTTTCTCTCTCTTTTTTTGTTTGTTGCCTTTTTCCTATCTCTTTTATTTTTTTCTCTTTTCTTCTTTTTTTTCTTTTTCTTATGTTTTGATTGTAATTTCTCTCCACATATTAATATCTTCTTTCTTCTTCTCTTCTTTGCATCTGTCTGTATCCTGTCTCTCTCTCTCTCTCTTCCTCCTCTTTTTTTCTTTCTTTCTTCTTTTTCTACTTCTTCTCCTCCTCCTTCTTCTACTTCTTCTCCTTCTCCTCCTTCTACTTCTCCTCCTCCTCCTTCTTCTACTAGTTCTTCTTCTTCTCCTCCTCCTCCTTCTTCTCATCCTCCTACTTCTTCTCCTTCTCTCCTATTTTTTTTCTTCTTCTCCTCCGCCTACTTCTTCTCCTTCGCCTACTTCTTCCCCTTTCTCCTACTTCTTCCCTTCTCCTCCGCCTCCCATCTTCTCCTTGGGCCTACTCCTTCTCCTACTTCTCTTACTTCTTTTTCCTTCTCCTCCGCCTACATCTTCCCCTCGCTACATCTTCTCCTCGCCTACATCTTTCCCTTCTCCTACTTCTCCTTCTTCTTCTCCAAACTTCTTCTCCTTCTTCTCCTTTTTCTTCTACTTCTGTCTTCCCCCTCCTCCTTCTTTTCTTCCCCCCTCCTCCTCCCCTCCTTTTCTTCCTCGTCCTTCTCCTCCTTCTTCTTCTATCTTGTCTTTTCTTATTCTTTTCCTTCCCTTTCCTCTCCTCCCTTATCTGTTCACTTCAGTCATCTCTCACTGTCTTGCCCTAGCCTAACTTGCGTTCCTTTGTCTTTGAACCCAACACTACCCAATAAAATGGCAGGCTGATAGAAAGCAGAACAGACAGTAGTAGGAGAGGGTGGGGGAGAAATTTGGGGAGGGGGGGGGAATGAAGGGATTTAGTAGGGAAAGGGTGGAGGTGGAGGTTGAGGGGGAGAGAAAGAGAGAGAGAGAGAGAGAGAGAGAGAGAGGAAGATGGGGGAGAGGGGAGTAGAGAGGGGAGAGGAAGGAGGAGAGAGGAGAAAATAGTTTTAGTGGCTGATTCGGTTGTGATGTGAATTGTTAGTAGCGAAAGTCGGAGGGAGTTTTGAGGGGGGGGGGGGGGGGGGGGGGGGGGTAGAATGGATAGGATTTTAGTGGGGAAGGGTGGAGGGGGAGTGGTGGTGTGGTGGTGAGAATATGAAGTGACTGAGCGTTGTGATAGTGAATTGAAAGATAGCGAAGTCGGAGGGGGTGGTGGGGGGGGGGGGGGGGGGGGGGGGGGGGGGAATGAAGGAATTTCAGTGGGGGGAGGGGAAGGAGGAGGAGAAAGAGGGATGGTGGTGGTAGTTAGAATAGTGAAGTGACTGTTGCGATGTGATAGTGAATTGATAGATAGCGAAGTCGAGAGGGGGGGGGGGGGGGGGGGGGGGTAGGAATGAAGGGATTTTGGTGGGAAAGGAAGAGTGGATGAGTGGTGTGGTTGTGGTGGTAGTGAGAATAGTGAAGTGACTGAGGAGGTGTGATAGTGAATTGCTAGATAGCGAAGTCGGAGGGAGTGAAGTGGGGGAGGAGGGGGGGGGGGGGGGTGGAGGAAAGAAAGGATTTTAGTGGGAAAGGGAGGGTTGGAGAAGGAAGGGTTAAGGGTGGGGGTAAGAATAGTGAAGTGACTGATGCGGTGTGATAGTGAATTGATGGATGGTGAAGTCCTGGTGAAGGGAAGGGGAGGAAGAGAGTGTGTGCAGGTATAATTATAATGTAATATAATATATACATGTATACAGAGAGAGAGGTGGGTTTTCCATCTGCTGGCAACCTTGCGGAACTCGTATCAAAGTGATTGCTGGGGGTTACCAAACGGGAAATTATACGCGTGTGGGTGTGTTCACGCATGCGTGCACGTACGTAAGCGCGCGCACGTAATTATATGATTATGATGTAGAATAATATAATATAGCAGGATATGATATAAAATGATATGATATAAAATGATATAATGTTATACGATGTTATATATAATATGGTATATTATAGTATACTACGCTATTGTGCAATATAACATGGATATATAATATATGGTGTGATGTAGTATAGTATAATATGATACGATTTATATATTTTTTTAATATAGAAAATACGATATAACACGATAAGTAGATATCTGTATAAATCTGTATGTGTCATGTTTGAAAGTGCTTAAAACTTTCGTAAGAGAGATTGGGTATGCAAAATATCACCACTTGCTACACTTAACCCTATCTCTCTCTCTCTCTCTCTCTCTCTCTCTCTCTCTCTCTCTCTCTCTCTCTCTCTCTCTCCCCCCCCTCTCTCTCTCTGTCTGTCTGTCTCTCTCTCTCCTCTCTCTCTTTCTTTTCTCTCTCCTCTCTGTCTCTTTTCTCTTTGCTCTCTCTCTCTCTCTTCTCTCTCCTTCCCCTCTCTCTCTCTCTCTCTCCTCTCTCTCTCTCTCTCTCAGCGGAGAACGAGTGCAATAACCTCACGTTCCCCCCAGCTACATGCTGTGAGAACACACAGTCTGTCACTGTCAAAAGATTACGAACAGCCAACGTTCGGCAAGTGATGGCAAAATACCATCATTATACAACAAGAGTCAGTTTTCCGATGAAAGATAACTGCTTCTAATTTCCTGGCATCAAGAAAGCGAAGTATTCAATCAAAACAGCTTGTATGTGTAGTGTTGTTCGTTTGTTGTTGTTGAGTGTTCTCCAGCTTGAGCAATCTGGGAGTCATACAGAATCTATACTATTATTATCTTACTCATTCCACACTGCTGACTCAAGACATCACATATTCACCAAGTTCCACTTTGGTTGATTCTGAGGCGTGCCCCTGTGGCACTTCTCCCATGACAGTGGAAGAACACTTCCTCCAGACCTGTCTGTCCAACACACCCAAACCTGAGGACTGGCCGATATCTGGCCTACTACTGACCTGCCGATGAGGGGACACACTCTTGGACCCCTGGAGGGCCTTCAGTCCTCGGCAGCATTTGTTATCAGGGCCTCAGGAATTGCTGTCAGAGCGTTCGACGAAGAAGAGGACTTATCCCACCTGGACATCATTGTCGGGGTATTTACACTGGATGAAAACTTTGCGAATGTTACGGCTGCTTTTTAATATGATATCAACACAAATATGAACGGAATTTGTACAGAAAGGAGAAAGATGCCGGAGCAAAGATACCAGGTATAGCTCTATTCTTGCCAAGAGTTTTTATATGCGCTATATAATATGTTACACACTGGATCTCGATTTATCAGTCTCCTCCAAAATACTAGCACCCAGGCCACCCCGGAGGGGGGGGGGAAGGGGGGGGAGGGTCCGAGTTCTAACAGAAATCAAATCCGCAACTTCTCGCTTTCTAGCCTGGTGCGTTACCTGTAAACCACGTGCTGGTGATCTGCTGACCCGGGTTCGAATCTCATTCAAGGGGATTTTTCCTCCGGAGTTAACATCAGTGCCGACTCCGCTCTCCCCAAAAGTCCTTCGGATGAGACTATAAACCGAGGCCCCGTGTGCGAACGCACACAGAACATCTTGCGCACACGTTAAAACCCGTTCCGCATTTTGGAAGAGTAGGCCATTGTGTGCCGGTGGGAACGGATGACAAAATTGACAAAACTGCGTACACACGGGGATTTGATGTAAAAAAGGCGCATGAGTGTGTATTCCATTATCCTCGAAATAGAAGAAAGTATATATAAATATATAAAGAATATGCGAACAACGTTCTTTTCAGTCGATTTCCATTTTCCATCTCAGTGCCCTCAGTTTGTCTTGTTGCGTTTTGTATTATCTTATCGCATTGTATCAGAAAGAGTTTTGTTAACCGGCGCAGGGGTATCTATTTATATAACAAAGCGAGGAGAAAAAGAAGTTACGAAGATATGTAGAGGGTTTTGTCAGATAGGCTTAGATTTTTTTTTAAAAACCAACCCCCCACCCTAAGATATGTTTATCTCACATTCTCACGAAACTAGATATCTTTCACATTCTTACGAAACTAAAATATCTCTCACATTCTCAAGAAACTGGATATTTCTCACTTTGTTTTTTTCAGAAACCAGATATCTCTCACATTTTTTTTTAGAAACCAGATATCTCTTACATTGTATTTAGAAACCAAATATCTCTCACATATTTTTAGAAACCAGATATCCCTTTTTTTTTTTTTTTAAGAAACCAGATATCTCTCGCATTTTAATTTTAATTGTTTTTAGAAACCAGATATCTCTCACATTTTTAAGAAACCAAATAACAAGGAAGCTCACGGTCTGTGTGGGGTTGGTTTCATAAAAAAACCCAACAGACGACGGATGCTACTATAGCCGAGTGGTTATGACCATTTGACGTCAATCCCCGTGTGTCTCTGAAGTCGTGGGTTCGAATCTCGGTGTCGGTGTATGCTGAATGAAGGGTGGGGGTTTGTACGATCTCCCAGGTCATCTTCCAAGTGCAGACCTGCCCGTGCCTTCATTCTCTTCGGATACACACACACACTCTCTCTCTCTCTCTCTCTCTCTCTCTCTACTCTCCTCTCTCTCTCTCTCTCTCTCTCTCTCTCTCTCCTCTTCGCTCCACACACACACACACACACCACACCACACACACACACACACACACACACACACACGATTCAAGATTAATTCTTTCACCCCTTTTAGGGGTATGCAGGATACAAACAAAACGGGAGAAATACACCTAACAGCAATACACCCCAAAATATACACTAACAGCTACTGAAAAGTAAGAGTCATCGCAAAATGAAACAGCAAACAGTATTGATGCTCAATACCTATTTTGTAAGTATACACACACACAGTGACACACCACACAAACAACACTAACACTCAACAACACACACACAACACACACACAGCACACAACACACACTAACAACAACCACACACACACACAACACCACACACAACCACACACCACACACACACACACCACTCACAGATCAACTCAACTGTACATTACAGATCCGGTCATTCATGTCAGCGTTCGGTGGCTACGTAACCACAACCCGCATTACATTCCCGAAGTCGGAATGCGGCTACCTTCATGTGAAGAGGGTGGGGGAGGTGGGTTTTGGAAACGGTCTCATTAAAAACCTCAACATTGGTTTTAACCTCGGAGCTCTAGCCGAGGAACAACACAAAAAAACAACAACAAAATAAACAAACAAAAAACCCCAACCAACCCCAAACAATATAAAACTTCAACAGAAATCCTCAACCTTTCGACACATATTTTTCATGTCACAGCTCCTCCTTTCCTCCACCCCCCCCCCCCAACCCTCCACCACCACGTCACCCTACCCCTCACCCGTAAACCTTGCGCAACCGCTATTTTCAGACAATTAATGAGAATTGAGTTGGGGATCAGATCAGAACGCTGAAGTGTTTGCGGGTGATGGAATATGTCTGCGTTTTGTAAAAGGCTTCGTCAGACTTTATATCATAGTCGCTAGTAGCATTGGTTTTTCTGCTTGGGTTTTTTGCTGAATAGTTAGTAGGCTAGGTCTGAATGATTGGCTGGTTGGTTGTTTTTTTAAATGGTTTTTGTTGTTGTTGATTTTTTGGTTGGTTGGTTGGTGTGTAGTATCATTCCTGGTCATTTATCAAAGCCTGCACTGTTCTGTACTGTACTGTGTTGTGCTGTACTCTACTCTTCTGTACTCTACTCTGCTGTACTGTACACTGTTGTACTGTACACTGCTCTGCTGTACTGTACATTGCTGTACTTATTGTACACTGCTGTACTGTACATTGCTGTGCTGTACACTGCTGTGCTGTACACTGCTGTACTGTACACTGCTGTATTGTACACTGCTGTGCTGTACACTGCTGTACTGTACACGGCTGTACTCCACACTGCTGTGCTGTACTCTGCTGTACTGTGCACCGCTGTACTGTACTGTACACTGCTGTACTGTTCACTGCTGTGCTGTACTGTAAACTGCTGTACTTTGCTGTACTGTACACCGCTGTATGGTACTCTGCTATACTGTACTCTGCTGTACTGTACAGTACACTACTGTACTATACACTGCTGTACTGTTCACTGCTGTGCTGTACTGTAAACTGCTGTACTTTGCTGTACTGTACACCGCTGTATGGTACTCTGCTGTACTGTACTGTACTCTGCTGTACTGTACAGTACACTACTGTACTGTACACTGCTGTACTGTACTCTGCTGTACTGTACTGTACTCTGCTGTACTGTACAGTACACTACTGTACTGTACACTACTGTACTGTACACTGCTGTACTGTACTCTGCTGTACTGTACACTGCTGTACTGTACTCTTCTGTGCTTTACTCCGCTGTACTGTACTCTGCTGTACTGTACCGTGCCGTACTGTACTCTGCTGTACTGTACTGCACTCTGCTGTACTGTTCTGAAGTCTGCTGCACTGCACTCTGCTGTACTGTGCTGTACTGTACTCCGCTGTACTGTACTGTACTCTGCTGTACTGTACTCTGCTGTATTGTACTGTACTCTGCTGTACTGTACTGCACTCTGCTGTACTGTTCTGAAGTCTGCTGTACTGTACTGTACTCTGCTGTATTGTACTGTACTCTGCTGTACTGTACTGTACTCTGCTGTATTGTACTAAATTCTGCTGTACTGTACTGTACTCTGCTGTATTGTACTGTACTCTGCTGTGCTGTACTGTACTCTGCTGTGCTGTACTCTGCTGTGCTGTAATGTACTAAAGTCTGCTGTACTCTGCTGTACGCGGCTGTACTGTACTGAACTCTGCTGTACTGTACTGCTTGCTCTTTCCCACTTTCTACCTACTTCTCTTGCGTTGGTGCTGTCGTTTATAGTTAAGCTGACTTGGAGGGGATAGGAGGTATCAAGCTGACTCCCTTCTTTTAAAATTATTGCATCTCCGAAGCCGGAGTGCAGCTACCTAAGTGGTGGTGGTTGTTGGGGGGGGGGGGGGGGGAGGTGAGGGACGGTCGCATACGCAAACATCTCATAATGGTGAACTTCAGAGCTGTTGGGGAGGTGGGGGGGGGGGGGGGGGGGGCGGATTACAGCGCTGGCAAGAGGATGATTGTATGGACTGTGAGATTTGGTTCTTGAGTTTTGTTCTCTGTCTGTTCCCTCCCCATTCCATCTCTCTCTCTCTCTCTCTCTCTCTCTCTCTCTCTCTCTCTCTCTCTCTCTCTCTCTCTCTCTCTCTCTCTCTCTCTCTCTCTCTCTCTCTCTCGCTGTGTGTGTGTGTGTGTGTGTGTGTGTGTGTGTGTAAGGATGGAGGCTGGGGGAAGTTAAATGGGTAGGTGGGTAGGTGCTTTTTTGTGTGTGTTTTTGCCTTTTGGAGGAGGGCGGGGTTTAAACTTCTGTTTTGCGTTTCTTTTTCCTTCCCTCCTTAAAGCAGACGTTTTCATTATTTTGTCCACTAGTTGACAGATCAGTCTGAATTTCTGCAGGCTACCTAGTTCTTAGCTCTTTAGCTAAATTAGGACATCTTGTCACTTTTGCACATATGTGTGTGCGCGCGCGCGTGCATGTGTGTGTGTGTGCACGCGCGCGGTCGAACGCCCGTGTATGCCTGTGCCTGTGTGTTTGCGTGCGTGCATGTGCACAAATGCACCATACGCCTAGCTTTGTCCCTATACATTCATGACAGCCACTTCAAACCCTGCTGCTGCTGACAGGGAAACGTTTTCTGGCTGTCGCTTCTGCCGTCACACTGAACACTGTCCGTGACAAGCCGGCCCACACAGCGAAGCAGAAGAGACCACTGAATTTGCGATATGCAGAGAATCGTGTTGCACGAGCATGTGAATGGTGGGGGTGGGGGGCCCTCCTGTCACATTAATTCAGTTCTGACCCAGGCCAAAAGCTGTGTCAGTTATTGATGGAAGCTTGAGTGGCCGAGGCCTGCATTAATTTGTTGTTATGCTTTTTATGTTATGTTATGTTGAGTTTGCCATCAGCCATTACAAGCTCTTAGTCAAGTCAAGTCATATTTTTATTTCCAGATGGTACATTGAATAAGGAATGCATTTGCTTTTTTTATATCAAGCCATCTATCTAAGAACAAATTTCTTAATGATTATACTGAAATACTACATTACCACAGCATAACAACACGCACTCTTTACTTTAAAGGAGAAAAAAATTCCTCTGAAGTCGGGAGTATGGCTGCCTGTATGGCGAGGTACTTAAAAAGAGCCATACATGGAAACTTTCATCGAGTGCCTACTTTTCCTCTCACAGTGATACCCAGGTAGGATGAGCGAGACAGTGTGCATGTTCTGGGTGACCCTCTGAGTGTTAATAAATAATAAGCTGGGGTAACGCGCAGTTAAAACATAAACAACTAAGGAAATAACAGCTTTATAGGTGTCCCACTTCTCCAAGGGCCAGCATAGTGAGGGCGGCGCCCATCTCCTCTCTCTCGCTGCTTTACCTTCCCTGACCCTAAAGGTACCAATTTACAGCTGGGTGAACTGGTATTAAAGCCAAGGCGCGCAAACGGTCACCCATCCAATTGTTAACCACGCTCGATATTGCTTAACCTTAGCTTGGAGAAAGCCAGTGCTCTGACCACTGAGCTATCCCGTCCCAATATCCAGTCGCTATAGGGGGACGCTGGGGCAACAGCAAAGTGAGAGGCTGTATGACCAGTGGCTTTCTTTCCCACTCATGGAATTCCACTTTACAGCTTGGTCTTTAGTGATCGACTATGACTCTCTGACTAGGAGGCTTGACTCGCACAGTCCTTATGTGCTGCAGCCCTGGGGGCTGGTTGGCGTTTGGAGAACATCTCCAACGCTGACTGTCCTTATGCCCACTTGGCCGAGAGAATGGGGATGTACTGTGGGCAAGGCATCTCCACTATATATGGCAGCTGCCTCCTCTGCTGTTTTGGAGGTCATCGTCGAACACGACGGACTAACATACATAGGGGGACTGAAAAGTGATCAGGAAATTTACGGGTGATTATTTGAGCGGTCTGCCTTGTCGTCTGCCTGTGTGAAGAAAGCGAGTTATGTCCATGTCGGCAGATCCAGTCTTGACATGTAGTTGATTATATGCTGGCACATGTATCACAGGAAAGTTCGATTCCAAGCAGGTACACAGCACACACGCATGCAAGAATGTGAATAGGCGGGTTTTATACAAAAAAACAAACACACACGCGCACGCATACACACAACATATACATAGATACACACACACACACACTCTCTCTCTCTCGGGGACTGTATGTAAAAAAGCACATGGGTGCTTATTCATTATCCTCGAAATAAAAGAATTTGTCATTCTCTCTCTGTCTCTCTGTCTGTCTGTCTGTCTGTCTGTCTCTCTCTCTCTCTCTCTCTCTCTGTGTCCTCTGTCTTTTTACAGACCACGCGCGCGCGCGCATGCGTGCAACACACACGCATGTCTGTTTGCACACATATGAGCACGTAATGCCCCCCAAATACGCACTTGCACACACAAACACACACATGGACACATAGGCTGACTGGAGAGAGAGAGGAGAGAGAGAGAGAGAGAGAGAGAAGGAGGGGGGGAGGGGGGGTGCTAGTTTCCTTCTAGTTATACACACACAGACCACAACACACACACCACACCACACGCACACACAGACACACACACAAAACACACACACCACATAATATAATATATATAATATATATATATATAAATATATAATATATATTATATATATATATATATTATACTTTTCTCCTCTTTTTTTAACGTTTTCATGCCAAGATGACGGGTGTTAATGATAAAGATCTCAGCAAGATTACACTCTTTCCCTTAAAAGATCGGAATAAAAAGCAAAATTACTTTCATGCATACCACACACACACACACACACACACACACACACACACCACACACACCACACACCAACTGTCAAAAAGGAAGCAGAAACAAACCTGATGAGAACGATTTTTTTTTTTTTTTGGGGGGGGGGGGTTTTTTAAATCTTTTTTTTTTCAACTTGCCACTATCTTCCTTTTCCTCCTAGAGTTTTCAACACAACACACACACACCACCACACACACACACCACACACACACACACAACACTGAATCAAAAAGGAAGCAGAAACAAACCTGATGATAGTATTTTCTTTTGGGATTTTTTTTCCAAACTAAACTTATTTTTAAAACTTGCCACTATCTTCCTTTTCTCTCGGGGTCTTCTCCTCTCCCGTACCCTCGTTCCTCTATTCTTGCACCTGTATTCTAACCCCCCCCCCCCCCCCCCTCCCCCCCCCCCACACACCTTCAACTCCTCTTTCCCATTGAAACTTCAATTTTTCCAATTGGATATTTAAAAATATTGTAACCTTGTAAGGGGCTAATAGTCAAATAACATACATGCATCTCCGATTTTCTGTCTTCGTGTCTGTCTGTCTGTCGTTGATAAAACATCTCGATTTCTATCTCGTCTGTCTGTCTGTCTGTGTCTCTCTCTCTCCGTGCTTATCTGCTAATGGTGGGAACTGAATCCTAATTTGTCTGCCGGGACAAATAATGGCTGTTAAACTTTGGGCAGTTGCGGGAAACATGGGACATTTAGGCCTAGATCTAGTCGTTTACAGTGGTCGCATTGCGCTGTTGCAGCGATCTCGTAGCCTTGCACTTTAAGGCTTGCAATTTTGCAAATACGAATTCTCTATTATCTCAAAAACCAATTTATGTGAGTTTCAAGCTATTGATCTACGTGGAAACAACGATCAGTAAAATATTTATTTGCCGGAAATAATCAAAACTCAATTTTTGGTACCAGCAGAACTGTTTTCCTTGTTTTTATGTAAAAGCAAAACGAAAGAAAACAAAAAAGCATCACCAGATACCGTAGATAGACGAATACGAATCAATCATGGACTAATAGTGATCATGACAATTTAAAAACCAAACGATAACCAGTACAAAAATGGCAATGATCGTGATCAATTTTATCATTAGCATCGTCCTCTAGGCTGCTACCGTAATTTTCAACATCGCATCATTGTCGTCATAATCTTGACGATGAAATTGATGATTTTGCATCACTGAGAGTTATACAAACGCGAACATAAACTCCAACCCCCACCACCATTTTAATAATTCTAAACTGCTTCATTCGCGATAGATCTAACTTGTGAAAGGAATGATGAAGACCGAAGACAAATCAAAATGTCAGAGAGAAAATAGAAATGATTCCAAAAATGGACACTAATATATTAGGAAGTAAAAGGATATTTGGTGGCAGCTGTCCTTTGAGTCTGCAGAAAACTTTAAACTTCAGCAAACTCCTACGAGTTTGCTCTGCAACCCCTTTCTTCTGGGTAATACGTAAATTTACACAGGAAATCTTGTATTTGAGAAGAAATAGAGCCAGCATAGCCTTAAAAAATCATGAAAAACTGAGAGAACCCAAACAGCTGGGATGTGTATAAGAAGCAACCCAAACAGCTGGGATATGTATAAGAAGCGGTTTTTATAGATTATCCTGTTGTATTCAGTAAAGAGAATGGTATGAAGATTTGTGACCAATACAGAAGAGTGGTTGAGTCAGGCGAGCACCATCCCTCTGATCTAAACATTGCACGAAGTATTTCGGTATATCATCATCTCATCCAAAACCGCTTGGGATCTAGATCACCACTAGAGTTGTAGAGAATTGAAAACAAATCAAAACGCATAAACAACACGACGCAGTGCAACACAACCTTAATGCTATTTAGTACAGCATAGCACAGCAAGCACACCATAGGATATGATACCATACCATACCACACCACACCACACCACACCACACCACACCACACCACACCGCACCACACCACACCGCACCACACTACACCGCTCCACACCACACCACGTCCCTCTACTCCACTCTGCAATGACGAAGCGGGCTTCAGACAGCATTCAGACTGAGAATCTCTTGTTTCTCCGGGACTGATTGCACTAACCACAAGGCCCACACCACTACACCACTCGCCTATATCACATTGCTGGCATGCCCCCTGCTCCATTAGCGGTCTGTTTGGCCAGTTGCTCTAATTGCCCGGGCCGGGTTGTTCTTGGCGTAGGAGAGCCTCATCAGGGAATGACCGCCTCTAATGGGGAGCAGGCCTCCAGAGGGGATCATTTACAGCCATCTCCCCCCTCTTCTATTCAAGTGCCCTAGGTATTGTTTGGCGGCGATTTAGACTTTTGGGACCAAGGCCTGGTTAGCCCAGTGGGTAAGGCGTTTGACGGTTAGATTCAGGGATCCCGGGTTCGAGTTCCACTCGCAGCAGAGAGATCTTCTCTTCGGAACCAATTGTAGGCCTAGGTGCAGATTCTAGTCCACTTCCAGTCCTTGGTCAAGACTGTATACCAATGTCCTCCCCGAAGTCAGAATGTGGTTACCTGTAAGGAAAAGGGTAAAAGAGGTCCCCGTACCAAATCTCGACGTAAGTGACTCACTCTCTAGGGCCAGCTATTGAGGGGCCCCATCTCCTCTCCCTCGCTGCTTACCTCCTCCCTTCATATTTAATAAGGAACCCTAAACCAACCCCTCACCCCCAAACGAAGGACACCGACACAATCCCAAACCGTCCCTGATGATGTGTAGTTTTAGGACCTTCCCGAGGTTAACTCCCACCTCCAACCCCTTAACCTCCATACCCAACCATAGAACCAAACAACCCAACATTCGAAGTTTACAATCCTTTTAATTTTTCCCAGTACTGGGTCTTTCCTCTACCTAGCACATCCCCGAAAACGGAATGTGGGTTACTTCAGTTTTTAAAAAGGATTTAAAGACAGTCGTATAGATCTGATTAAAGACAGTCGTATAGAAAATCTATAGCAAAAGACATCGTGCTGACCATGTGCTGAATAAACTCTGCAAAAAGGGGTTGGTTGTTTTGTTTTAACATAGAAAAAAAGCCAGGTAAATTGGGGGGGTTTTTTTGGGAGGGGATGTTTCAAGCTGTGTTAATGATGATAGTTGTTTTGCGGCTTTTTATTCTGCTGCTGCTGTTACTGCTGCTGCTGTTACTGCTGCTGGTGCACTACCACTGCTGCAACCACTTGGTCTACTCCAATCATGGCTGTTGCTGCCGTTGCAGAGGCTTGCGAAGCATCGCCGTTGCGCGGAATGCTCTTGGTTATTCATTCAGGGGACGGGATAGCCTAGTGGTCAGAACATTGTGCTCGCAATCTGACGACCCGGGTTCGATTCCTGTTCAAGGGGATATTTTCCCCTGGAGTTAACATCAGTGCAGACTCCACTCTCTCCAAAAGTCCTTCGGATGAGACTATAAACCGAGGCCCCGTGTGCGAACGCACGCAAAACATCTTGCGCACACGTTAAATTCTGTTCCGCTTTTCGGAAGAGTAGGCCATTGTGTGCCGGTGGGAATAGATGACAATTTACCAAACCGCATACACACGGGGACTAGATGTAAAAAAAAAAAAAAGTACATTAGTGCTTACTCCATTATCCTCGATATAAAAGAAGGAAATGGGGGAAAAAAATGAAATGAAAATTCAACTCGGTGCACCCTTGTTATGTACCCCGACAGAGTTTCTAAAGATAAGATTGGCGTTGTCTTGGTTTAAACAGCCATTTCTTCAGAAAGAAACATACGACCTCTTCAAAGCTTACAATCGGTTCGCAGTTTGTAGCCGATGTCACTTTATCGCGCTTGGAAAGATAAGAATAACGTCATCAAAGTGTGTTCGTCATTTTGGTTGTTTTTGTTAGCGAACGTCATTTTATCGAAAGATAAGATTTGCGTCATGTGTGTCTTCAATTTTACGTCTGATTTGCGTCATCAAACCCTACACGTGTTAACTGTTCTTTTGCTGTTGGTTTTTGTTGTTGTTTTTTGTTTTTGTTTTGAATGTCGCTTTATTTAACGAGATTTCAATGGCAACATTTTGGCAAAGCTGTATCAGTTATTGATGTAAGCTAAGTGCCAAGCCCTACATTAAAATGGTATGTTCTAAACATGATAGGTTGAGATTGTCTTCAGCCATGACAAGCTCTTAGCATAACGACCTGAGAAAAAAAAACCCACCCTGAAGTCGGAGTATAGCTGCCTCTGCGACGAGGTACTTGAAAAGAATCATACTCACAAAACTTCCCATCCATGGTATATTTACAATCGCACAGAGATTCCCAGGTGGGATGAAGTGAGTCAGAGTGCGTATTCTGGGTAAATATCCATGGGGAACGCACAACAACTAAAGATCAGAGTTAAGGAGCCGACACACAGGCTGTTGGAAACTACTGGTGGTGGTAATGATGGATGAGTGAAAAACGGTTCATTTGCAACCGTAAACATACGTCTCAAACAGTCTGAAATATCAGACTCCACCGACTGTATGCAACACACCGTAATCTATTCCAAAATGGTCGGCAAGCACTCTCTCAGCCTATCATCGTTCAGTATTGAGTCAACAGCAATTTTGCCAGCAGATGGCGTCTTCCCATCATTGATATAAGCTCTGTCATCTGTAGACGAAGGACTTGGCAGGAGTTATCCGAAGCTGATGATGATATTTGGAAATAGCTGGACACTAAAGTGAATGAAATACGATCAGAAGGTACTACATACAGCCATCTCCCTTAACATGAACAGGTTATGTGTGGAAATGATTGGTTGGAAACCGGTGTAGTTCTCGTGTTGTTTTTCTTCTGAATGATTTATTGTGTGTTCAGAAAGAAACGCGCACAGTGTGTGTGTGTGGAAAGGGAAGGGGGAGGGGGGGGGGGTGTACGAGCTCACACACATGCATATGTGTGCGCACATTGTGTTTGGGGTTGAGACACCAATCATATGGTACTCAATCATATTAATGCATGCATACATAATCATGTGCACACTGTCTCTTTGTCTCTGTCTCTCTCTCTCTTTCTCTCTCGTACAGAGTGAGACAGGCTGAGCACGCACGCACACTCACTCGCGCAGAGAGAGAGAGAGAGAGAGAGAGAGAGAGAGAGAGAGAGAGAGAGAGAGAGATTCTGTTATTTCGAGGATAATGGAATAAGCACTCGTGTGCTTTTTATATCCAGTCCCCGTGTGTAAAATGTTGTGTCTGCAGATTTTATAAATTTTATCATCCGTTCCCACCGGCACACAATGGCCTACTCTTCCGAAAAAGCGGAACGGGTTTTAACGTGTGCGCAAGATGTTCTGCGTGGGTTCGCACACGGGGCCTCGATTTATAGTCTCATCGGAAGGACTTTTGGGGAGAGTGGAGTCAGCACTGATGTTAACTTTAGAAGAAAAATCCTCTTGAACGAGCATCGAACCCGGGTCAGCAGATCACGAGCGCATCACTCTAACCATCAGGCTATCCTGAGATTCCCCCCTCCCTAACACAACACAAAACACACATACACACACACACACACACACACACACACACATACTCACACACACACTCTCTCTCTCTCTCTCTCTCTCTCTCTCTCTCTCTCTCGTTAAATCCTGTTCCGCTTTTCGTAAGAGTAGGCAATTGTGTGCCGGTGGGAACAGATGACAGAATGTACAAAACCGCAAACACACGGGGACTGGATGTAAAAAAAGCAAATAAGTGCTTATTCCATTATCCTCGATATGAAAGAATA
>CM054156.1:11178841-11196341 GCA_028751875.1 Rapana venosa
AGAGAACTAAATTAGGTGTGTATTTTTATTTATTTTATTTTTAGGGGCAGAAGATGGAAAAGGATGAGGTTGTTGTTTTTTCAAATTCACGAATTTATTCTCTTTTTTTTTATACGTTTGTTCATCCACCTGTTTGTATAATTTATGTATATGTATCTATCCATCTTACTATCTATCAATCAATCTAATATCTGTCTGTCTGTCTGTCCGTCCATCCATCTTTTCATTCATTCATTCATCTCTATCTCTATCTGTCTGACTGTCTGTCTGTCTGTCCATCTTTATCTATCTATATGTCTATCTGTCTTTCTGTCTGTCTGTCTGTCTTTGTCTGTCTGTCTGTCTTTGTCTGTATCTGTCTGTCTATCTGTCTGCCTATCTATCTATCTGTCTGTCTGTCTGTCTGTCGGTCGGTCGGTCGGTCGGTCTGTCTGTCTGCCTATCTATCTGTCAACCTACCTATCAACCTATCTATCTATCTTTCTATCTATCTATCGAAGGGTGTGTGTCTGTGCGCGCGCGCTCATGCGTGCGTGCTTGTGCTCGTGCGCGCGCGCGTTGATGACTATCAGGTAAGGTCAGGTGTATTTATTCAGACCGAACTGTCTTGCATTATGGCAGATAAGCTGATCAGGCCTGTGGCGCCGCCAGGTAAAAGAGAGAGAGAGAGACACACAGAGAGAGAGAGAGACAGACTGTAACTATGTCTTTGGCTACACTCCTGTATTAGCTTGCGGGTCATGTAGTAGCTATTAATGGGGTGCGAGTCGGAAATGCTTTTGGTGATTTTCACAGGATTTTTTTTTTTTAAATGAAACAAAAAATACACTGTGTTCGTGTTTTGGGGGTTTGAAGACATAGAGCAGTATCAGGTAGTTGCGAGAAAGTTAGAAATGATCATCAAAATGAGGATTGCTTGTGTTTCTACAGTGTTGACCCTGCATACGCATATTACGGTTAGGAAGCTAGCAGACGACAAAGGACTGAGGGAGTACAGTGTTTGCTGCAAAAAATTTCAGACCTACCAAATTTGTTCAAAATCACATGAGTTTTGAGTCAGAGGCTAGTCTTTCACCAAAAGTGGATTTTTATTTCTGTGGATGCCTTAGTACGTGCGGTATGACTATAAGAGTCTTATAGAAACACAGAAGGAAAAGCGGGAAAATCTAAATCAGGAGTGTAGCCTTTTGGGATGGCTGTGGTGGCGTCAAAGATAGGGAAGAAAATTATTTTATCTTCGTCCCTTTCTCTCTCTCCCCCCCCCCCCCCTCCCTCCCTCTCTCTCTCTCTCTCTCCCCCCCCCCCCCTCCCTCCCTCTCTCTCTCTCTCTCTCTCTCTCTCTCTCTCTCTCTCTGTCTATTGTTAAGTCTCTTTTTCTCTCACTTCTGAGTTCCATCCTTGACGTCTTGTTACCTGTGATGTCCTTATACGATGTTCGTGTCGCTAGCTGGATTAAAGCTTTTAACTGTGCGAACCTGATTTTAAAAAGTTACTAGAAAATGGTTTCTTGTTTTTTGTTTTTTAAACTGCTTAGCACATCGTTTTCTATCAAGACAAATGAAAACACAACCCAAAAATAATGGGATTAAGAAGATATAAAATCGGTGGTCGAGAGGTAACGCACCTGCCTAGAAAGCGAAAAGTCTGGATCGGAAGTGTGCGGTGGTTCGAATCCCGTTTGGACACGAAACTCTCTCTCCCCCCTCCCCCCCCCCCCCCCCCTTATGCGTGCGTGTCTGTGTGTGTATGTTGTTTCTTATGCATCTCTCACTGCGCATAGAATACATGTCGTGCAATCTCCTATTCTTGTGTGTGTGCGATAAAGGTCACAGGGCAGACTGGACGAAGATACCGCTGTTTACAATCCAAACATGTAATTCCTTTAGTTTTTGAGAAGGGATGGGGTGTGAGGGCTGTAACCTGTCTGTCCTGTCTTGTCTGTCCCTTCTGTTCGGACTGCGTCCTCTCATCTCTTCCTCTTTTTCTTTCTCTCTCTTGTCGCTCTGTCTCTATTCTTTCTGTCTGTCTCTCTTGGTTTGAATTATATTTCATCTCTGTGTCTCTGTGTTCTCACTCTCTCTCTCTCTCTCGTCTCTCTCCGGAAACACTCTCTCTCTTCTCTTCTCTCTCTCTTCTCAAAATAATCAAACACAAACACAACAACAAACCAAACAAAAACAACAAAACATTTCGCATCCCCCTCTCCTCTCTCCTTGCTCTCTCTCTCCCTCTCTTCTCTCTCTCTCTCTCGTACCCCCCCTCTCCTCCTCTCTCTATTCTTACTCTCTCTCTCTCTCATCACTCTCTCTACTCTTCTCTCTCTCATCAAAAAAAAAAACAAACAAACAAAAAAAAAACGAACCCCAAACAAAACCAACTAAACATTTCGCATCTCTCTCTCATCTCTCGCTCTCTCACTCTCTCTCTATCTCCTCTTCTCCTCTCCTCTCATCTCTCTCTCTCACGCTCTCCCTCGTCGCTCCTCGGCATCCTACTCCTCCTCTCTCTCTCTCCTCTTCAGCGGCTCTCTCTTCGTCCTCTCTCTCTCGTCTCTGAGAGCTCTCCCTCTTCATCTCCCTCCTTCGCTACTCTCCAATCTCCCTCTCTCTCTCTCTCTCATCTGCCTCATCAAATGTCTCTCTCCCTCTCTCTCTCTCTCTCTCTCTCTCCCCACTCTCGCCTCTTCATTCATTATAGGCCTTGGCGCTCCCTTCATGAATAGGCCGTGTTGTGTATATACCATTTCGCATTCGCATTCCACTCACCTCTCAAATCTCTCCTCTCTCTTTCCGTCCAACCTCCCTCTCTACCAATCCGCGTGAGTAGAGTGGCGCGCGCGTGCGAATGACTATATGTGCGCGCGCACTACCTGCGCGTGCATGCATGCATGCATGCGTGTGCGTGTGTTTAGAGCAGCCAAATCCGAAGGGAAGTAGAGGAGGAGATACACGTTTATGGGTGATTGGCTGGACAGTGTAGTTTCTACATTGACTCACTTGTTTGTTTCCCGCTTAGCTGCAAGTGCCTAATCAACGGGGGAGCAACACAGCCCCCCCCTAGAGGGGCATGCATGCTTGATTGCACACAATATCAGTCAAGGCTTTCACTATTATGAAAGAGTGCTTAACCATAGCACAATAATGAAGATAAAGCAGATACTGTGTGGAACATAAAACTTGACCACTCCGGCAAGATCATTAAAAGAATATAAAAGCTGTTTTGGAAAACCAGCCACCCCCTTTTCCAGAATAAGTAGAGGAGAGTTAATCCCGGTATTAAAACATTTATCATGTAACTATAGAGGGGCTCCCAAATCAGTCCTACGTACCCTCAGGCTATTTTACCATAACAACATTTGATGAGGTAAGAAAATACTTTGGTTCTTGTCAACACAAATGATACCACACTGGTGTTACAAGCAAATCTATACATCAACATGATTTTAGGCTTCATAATACCTAACATCTAAATATGCATTTGGTGGGTTGACTTAAGATCTACAGATGATGATAATTGCATGGTTTTCAGGAAGACGCTTTGAAAACGGCTCAGAAGAAAAACAATACAAATGACAAGAGCAAAGAAAATGCTGAGCCCATAAAACTATATCATTTGTAGTGATGGATGCACAGCTCACATAGAAGAAACAACAAAGAAGTTGTTTACTAATGGGACCACTAAGTTTTCTCTATACCAAAAGAAGCCCACCTGCTCTCTAATATGCAGGCAGACTGGCTTGTGGCAAGACAGTATTTGTTTATGGGATTTATAACAAACAGTGTACAAAAAACATTTCGATTCATTGTTAAATCCCTGTCCAACACTACACAACAATAAAACATACAGAGAGAGAAAAATTTATTGGAGCAGATGAGAATATAAATTAAAGTCAATCCCTCTGACGGCTAAGCGAGTGTTTATAAATACTATCACAGGCCTTTGAAAATAGGCAGACCCTTTTCTTAAATAGACGACTGCTCAGTTGCAGAGTAAGACATTTTAAGAAAAGGAATAGTTTGTCTAAGTTTCGCTTTTCCAGCGGAGACATGCACAGATATCTGTTTGGTTGCTGACACAAAAATATAATAGCATATTAAAAGATTACCGTGAAACAATCAAAGTCGTTGTAATTTTTCACATGAAAGACAGAGATGGGCTTAATAATTGCCTTCGGGAGAATGATGTTATTACAGACAGACAAGAAAGAGAAAAGAATACAAACTATAACTCAGAAGCTCAAAGCATAGTAAACTAATACTCAAAACAGACCACCGACCTAAATACTGTGTAGTGTAAAACCTAAAAAACAATAAGCTTATTTTTCAACAGTGCAGGCAGCTACAACAGGGTTAAGAGAAGCGTGGCAACGAACAGGCATTGAAAGCAGGTGAAAAACGCTATAATACACTATAATACAAATTCATGTGCATGTCAGACAGATCCACCGGTTACGCGTAACCGTTTTCTATTTTTTAGAACCACATCATTTTGTTTAGTGAGCACAGCACCTGAGCAGTTTATGCATAATCTTCATTGAGGAACTCGCAGATCCTGTTGTTTTAGGTAGGATGAAGGTTTTCTGATTCTGACGAAAATATCTGACATTACCTAACAAACTAAGCAAGGTATCAGGTAAGATAACATTCAACACATTTTTTAAATGATAAGCTCGCACGTCTTCACTGCACAACTTCACACTGCCAAATGACAAGACAGCTAGGGCTCGGTTGCCCCCCCCCCTAACAAATAGAGTTTCTGAGCGGAAATTGACATCACTGTTACTATCAGACTTATTATATCTATCTTGAGATGTGGAAAGGTAAGTAACATGTTTCTAGATATGCTCATATGGGGCGGGAGACCACCCTAGCGCTGCCTTTTTGAAATCTCTGTTATTCAGTTTGTCAAAGCCATTGGCGTGCTGTGTGTCATTCAAGCAGCGTTGAGGTGTTTGTCTCCTACCCCAATTTCTTTCTCCCTCTTAACTCTTTTCTGTGGACCAATATCCCCACTAGCCTCCAATTTTTTTTAGAGGTGTCCTGAAGGGTGTACATTTTGTGTGAGGTCATATGCTAAGTCAAAAAATAAATTAGTATTACTTCATTTTAGTAGAGAGATAGGGAAAAAGCGATTCAAGGTAAACTGCTTAGTTTTTTTAAATATAAAACTATGCAAGTTTTTGGTTCATGAGGCGAAGCCGAATCGGACCAAAAGTTGCCTGGTTTTTGGATAAACAGTAAGTAGTTGAGCTTGAATCGGCTTTTTCCCTATCTCTCTTTATGTTTATTATTGTTTTGTTGTGAACGATTGTGGTTTTGTTTGTTTTATTTGCTTGTTGTAGTTGTTCTTGCTGTTTTATTGTTTTTGTTTGTTTATTCAGTTATTTGTATGGTGAAGTTTTTGTGTGTATGTTGAGTGGGAGGGGGGAGAGGGGGCAGTTGGTGGTGTTCTTTTTAGATATTTTGTTTTGTCCCTCTTTGTTTTGTTTTGGTTTGTTTCTCTTTGTTGCTTGTTTGTTTGTTTGTATTCTGGGTGGGGAATATATTTTCAGGAGATTTTTTTTTAATCTATTTGAATTGGTATGGTTTAATATTTTTCAAGGGGTTTTTGTTTTATGTTTTTCATTTCTATGTATGCATATTTATTGTTTTTTCTTGTTTTGATTTGTATGGATTATTATTGATTAGGTTTTTTAAAAAAATTTTTTATGTCTGCATATATATTAATCTTTTTTCTCTCTCTTTCTTTTCTTAGAAGTACGCTTTGGTGAAAAAAAGCAAATGCACTGCTTATTCAATGTACCATCTGGAAAAAAAGTTTGACTTTGACTTTGAATTAAAGATAGTTTTTTTTACTATCTTCGAGAGCATGGTGCTCGCGATCTGATGCTGGCGGATTGAGCCATCACTAAGGCACCTGCTTGAGGGGATTTCTCCCTGGAATTAACATCAGTTAGATGAAGCATGCACTTTGGAAAAGACTAGTTTTTGACAACACAGGGACAGGGTAAATCTTACTTATTATGAAAAGCACAAACAAACAAACACACACACAAATACAAATGCGCGCGCGCGCACACGCACACACACACACACACACACACCAAAACATATATTGAGAAAACAAAGAGAAACAGAAAGAACAAACGATTCAAAGAAAATAAAACCTACAACCAGGAATTGCCTCAATCAACTTTCAGTTTCGTTTCAAATAAATGTTAAGCACACACTTTGGAAAATACTTTTTTTACCACAACAAAAGGCAAAGGGTAAAATCTTGATTATCTTTAAACACGCACACAGACATAAGCATGCACACACACACACACACACACACACACACACACACACACACCAAAACATATATTGAGAAAACAAAGAGAAACAGAAAGAACAAACGATTCAAAGAAAATAAAACCTACAACCACACACACACACCAAAACATAGGTATATTGATTTAAAAAAAAAAAGAACCAGCAATATAAAGAAAATAAAACCTACAACAGAAAAGGAAAGGCAGAAGGCTAAAATCTTGCTTTTCATAAAAAGCACACACACACACACACACACACACCACACACACACACACAAAACACACAATGCACGCACACACACACACGCACACACACACACACACACACACACACACACACACACACACACAAAACATCGATAGCTAGATAGACAGAAAAGGAACAGAAGGGGAAAAAAGAGTGATAGAAAGAAAATAAAGCGTGCATTACCAACCCCCTTCTATCAACTTTTGGTTTCATTTCCAATGAAGATAGAATTCAATAGAACTTGGCTATACATCAGTTTGTCTGTCCGTCTCAGTGAAATATCTCAGTGTTCTTTTAGACAACACACTCTCTATGCAAAGACTCATCACCCAGACCTGCCAGTCCTGCTACTATCAATTACGGTGTATTAGTGCAATAGTACCTGTCCACAGATGCAATATCTAAGCTTGTTACAACTCTCATTCTTTCACATCTGGATTACTGTTAGTCTCTTTTGGCTGGTCTGCCAGCATCATCCATCTACTCCATACTAAACTCTGCAGCTTGACTAGTCCTAAGAAAGAAAAAAAATCTGATCACATCATTCCTCTCTTGCGATTTCTTCACTGGCTGCCTGTTCAAAAAAAAAAGTGAAGTGTAAGATTGGTTCCCTATGTTACAAATATCTCCACAAATCTGCACCCTCCTATCTCTGTAACTGTCTTCACCTGTACACTCCATCTCGCTCTCTCCGTTCTGCTACAGACGTTATGCTTCCTAACACCCAGATTCAAACAATCCACTGTTGGCCGTTGCTCTTTCACTATTTCTGGTCTATCCATTGGGAATGACCTCCCACTCTCACTTCGTCAAAAGCCTACATTTGATACTTTCAAATCCAGCATAAAAGACACGCTTATTTCCGACCTAGGATCTTCCCCATAGTTACACCTTCCTCTTACCTGTTCCTACTTTCCTACCGCTATGACGGAAATCTTGGCAACTTTGCAGTTTCCAGAGTGACATGAATGCTCGATTTGAAAAAGTGGACAAAAAGTTTGATGGCCTGACTGAGCAGATGGCAGACCTTAAGGGGGATGTAAGGGGCCTGAGGGAGGAGGTGAGTGACTTACGACGGCAGAACCGAGACCTGACGAAGACCAACACTGACTTACTAAAAAAAGTGGACACATTAGAAAAGAAAGTGGATGACTTGGAAAATAGGTCCAAAAGAAACAATGTGATTTTTCATGGTATTAAAAGAACAGAGAACGAGAGAAATGAGGAGGACTGTGAGGGCATGATACAAGACATTTTGACAGACAAACTGAACATGTCTCGGCCTGTTGAATTCAACAGGGTTCATCGTCTGGGTGGAAAACCTGATGCACCCATTATTGCAAGATGTTCCTCTTATAAAGGCAAAGTCAAAATCCTGAAAGCAAGCAGAAAGTTAAAGGGCAGTAACATGTTTATAGGTGAGGACTTCTCTGAACGCGTACGGGAAACCAGACGAAAGCTGACTCCCTTTATGAAAGATGCTAGGAGCAAGGGCCAGAAATGTGCCATGGTATTTGACCACCTGATAGTTGACGGACAGCGACTGTACCTTGACCAACTGACAGAGACCGAATAACGAGTTGGCCAGCCCAGTGATGTGTTTTGGGAGGGGGGCAAAAGATGTTTGACACCGGCAGACTGCCAAACTGTCAACAATGACAGGGCACGTGCAGTCAGTGACAGGAACAGTAGCGTTGAGCTACATGCACCCTTAACGCAGCAGCACGTGGAAGTCAAATGTGGGCAGGGGGAAGAACAAACATTTCCCTTGCAGCAAAATGTGTGCTTTGATGGGTTGTCTAATAAAGGGGATATAAGCTCGTGTGTAAATAACACGTTCGATTTTGTAAATAAACGACCTTTTCCTTTTTTTGTCCTGGAATGTGAATGGTTTAATTTCAAAGATCAAGACTTTGTTTCATATGTTTGTAATTTTGACTTTGTGTGCTTAATCGAAACATTTATGGAATATTGTGACAAAGATTTGTTTACTGGTTACAAAGATTGTGTAAACCTGCTATCAAATTTACTAAGCAGGGAAGACGTTCAGGTGGTCTAGTCAGTCTGATTAAAAATGAATTTCTACCCCATGTGCAAATGATGGAGGTGTCTTTTGGAGGCATTTGTATGTATGAAAGGGGGGATACTTAGGGGCAAGGGAAAGATGGACTTACGGCAGGGAAATAATGCCGGTAGTTAATGCTTATAAGTATCTAGGAATATTTTTTACTACTCAACTGAGTTTTGTGTCTGCATGTAAAGATCTCGCCAGCAGGGCAAAAAACTCACTGTTATGTATAATGAAAAGATTATCTACATTAAACAATTCGTCCTTGAAATTATTTCTTAAAATTTGGGATTCACCAGTCCAGCCTGTTGTACAGTATGGCTCTGAGCTATGGGGGTTAAACAAAGCAGCTCTCTGCTGTGAATCTGTTCATTTGTTTGCCTGGAAAAAGTTTTTAGCTGTAGAAAGGCCTACACCAAATGATCTGGTGTGCGGTGAAACTGGTAGATTTCCTGTATATATTAATTCTGCAGTCTGGATTAAGATTTTGCAAATGGAAGAAAGTCGAATACCTTTTAAAGCCTACAAAATGTTGTTTGAATTAGATGTTAGGGGTAAAATAAACTGGGTAACTGATGTGCGCATTTGTCTATGTGAATATGGCTTTGGTGATGTATGGTTAAACCAGGGCATTGGAAATACACTATACAGATATCTTCATAAAAACTTTTGGTCAGCCCTTAGTGGATTGTAGATGGCAGAAATGGAATGATCATATTCAGAATAGCGAAAGATTTAATCTGTATAGGACTTTTTGTAGTAATCATGAAATGAAACCATATTTAACCTCTAGCATGGAGAGATATATGAAAATTGTAGTGACAAGATTTAGAATGGGCCTATGAAATCTAGCAACCCATCACAAGAGGTATAAGCCATATGATCACACTAAGTTAATTTGTCCTTTATGTGGCGTTTTGTTTTAAGTTGCCCTGCCTTAAATAGATTTAGACATCAGTTTAGCCCAGTGAATATTATCAACAACCATGTATTTTTACTCTAAGTTTGTCTACTGATGTTTGGATTTGTTCTATTTTTCTATGTGACCATGCTGAGAAGCAAGGATAGAGGCAGGGTAGGGAAAGTGTGTAACACACAATTCTAGCAACAGCAATTCATAGCAAGAGTGTGTACAGCAACTAGGCAAAAGAAGACTCAGGCGAAGACAGCAGCTTTGGTTGTCACCTCTTTCTTCAGCCCCCCAGTACATCTATCTAGGCTACTGCTGTGCAGGTGGAAGGTCTCTCTAGCCACCCTGACCACCCCTCTATATATACAGGCCACGCCAACTGCAAAGACAGCACCACCGTGCTGGGAGAATTTAGGCCCAAGATGAAGGAGATTTTGTGTTTTATCATGCAGCTTCAGTGGTGATTATCTTGCTGTCCCCATAACGAAACTAGACATATTATATATAAAAAAAAACATAGAAAGTACAAGCATTAAGATGCATTATTGCATTTTGCACAAAAATTATTTGGCTGCAAACTATTGGTGATTAAATCCTCGACTAGATACACTTTTAACAGCTGCACACTATAACTTTCAGTAATAAAACATTAAAACTTCAACAAAACTAAATACTTTATGACTAGAAAAAGAAGGATATGCACCACAATTTGTATACATATCATTAACCAGAGATCTCCATGAGAGGAGATAGTCATAATTAACCAGTGGTGCAAAAACAGTTTCTGGTCTGCTGCACCCAAGCAAGCTTCCTAAGCTGTTCATAATGATAAAAAATATATAAATCTCTAATACTACAAATTATCAATACCAACATCTTCCAATCTTAAATTCATTCATAACAAAACCCAAAACATACTATAGATTTATATTTTTATGTCTGCATTTGGTAAAATTTAGTTTGATAATTCAAACTTGTTTACAACAAGGAAGAGCAGTTAGACTAAGTAATGTGACTCACAGTAACACAGCCTTGTACACCTTATGCCTTACCATCTAGGCCTACTACTACTTAATATGAGCTGTTTCATTTATCTAAATAGAGTTTATTCCACATGTTCTTCTATCGCACAATAATTATGATTTATTAAAGATTGGTTAAATAAAAATTATTACTACTTTTCTAGTATTAGGGTACATAGTACCTATACCTATATGATGCAATAGACGAAAAAATATTTATTTACAACAAAAATAAACAACTCTCATTGTGGTTGAAATGAATCGAGTCAAGAACAGTATTTCAACAATCATATCCATGAATATGAGCAAACAATATGACTTAATAAAGTTATTATTATTGATTTTCTTTCCTAGATCAGACCAAAGCTCGAATTTCAGGGAGGTAACTGGGGCCCTGCTGCTGAATGACTAAAAGAATCATTATGACATTGATGTAGACAACATTAAAAACAACATAAACAAGTAGATAAAATACAAACTAATTTAATAATTAGTTACATTAAAATACTGGAAAATAAACATATTTAGATATATACTAAATATAAAAATACAAATATATCATTAGCATAATAATGACAGTTTACATAGAGAGTTGAGAAAACTGAACATATATTGACGACAATACTAGTTACAGTTTAGATGATTTTAGGCTTTAAGATCTACATCAAGCATTTAAGCTTGGAGATATTGCTCTTCAACATAATGTTAACTACAACTGAAGCATTGTTTTTTTCTGCTATGTTCTTTCATGGAGTGTTATTGTACTTCTTTTCTTTCACCAACCCCTTCACGAAGGGTGGTGGCCTAAACATGAATTGATCATCGGAATCCTACTTTCAAGACATCTCCATCATCACCACTAGGCCTATTGTCAAAAACAACAACAACCCTCCTCCCCCCTACAACATCAAAACCCCAGTTTCTAAAATAGGCACTAAAAGGCAGCCCAGTGCATTTTCGATAACATTACAAACAACTGTTGCTGTCTGAGTGTTAGAAGAAGAAGAAAGGGGTAAGGTTTTCAAGATTTTTCACAACCAGACCATACTCAAATGATTAACAATGTGTTTACCATTAAAAAATATTTGCTGTTGGTGGTTTCTCCACAGACCTCCATTCTGATTTAGAACATAAATGTGACCCGTTTTTAGGAAATGAGTCTTAACTTTCACATGTAGTGAAAAGGAGAGAGGCCCAAAAAAGGGAAGGTGCCCCATTTTGCCATTTTCCATGAAATTTCCTATCTATATGTTTGAAAAGGTTAGATATGATTTAAAAATGTGTTTTAAAACAGTTTTTAACGACCCACCCTACAGCAGTTATCCAGTGTTCTCGATGGTTATGACCACGATTTCAGTCATCTCGTTATCCTTACCCCTGACAGGGCCCCACACATGTCATACACCATTGGAAAGGCTGTGATCTATATTTTCTATTTCACACCAGTCTTACGTAAAATCTAACCAATCAGAAATACTGTTTCGAGTTTTTATGTTTAAGGAATTCATCCTTAAATTATTTATGCAGCGCTACCAAATTTGTTTGTTTAAATTTAAAGAACATACTATATAATTCCTTATTATTTTATTTTATTTTATTTTATTTTTAGGTATAAACAAAACCCGAAGCTCACTGTCTATGATGGTTAGGGGGACTTCAATGGCGACCTCCCCTGTCTATTTAAGAATAACCAATTGCTGGTGAATCTTGTTTTGCAAGAAAAAAATTTGGGGTTTTCTCATTGCTAGTGATCTTCATCTGCAATAGTAGACGAAAACCCGGTGTATTCTTTACAAAATATTCTGCTGATCTTATTGTGAAGAAAAAATTAAACGATCATGATCGAATGAAAGGGCCCCCAATAACTTAGAGTGGGCTTGGGGAAAAAATTTAAAATTGTACTGGTGGTTTAGGTTCAGGGTTTGATAAACAAGGCGTGGTACCTACAGATCAAGCTTCCGATCTGACTTTAATACTACTGGGAACTTTTACAAATTTTAGCTGTCAGTGCATGACATAAAAATTGGAGCCTGTTTTTAAAAATTAAATTGACGGTTGTGTTTGTGTGTGTGTTGTGGTAGGAAGAGAAGGGGAAAGAGAGAGAGAAGAAAGAGAAGAGAGAGAGAAAGAAAAAGAAGAGAGAGAGAGAAGAGGGGAAAAAGACAGTCAAAATGACTTTATTGAGGGTTAAAGATTAAGTTTACCAGCAGCTTTTTTTCATCCTTCGCATGCAGGGCACATGAAAGCTGCACGTGCGCCCCGTGCGTGCGGGTTGTGTGTGTGTGTGTGGGTTTTTTCTTCTTTTTTTTTAAAGTAAATTTTCTTTTCAAGGGAAATAAATTAAGTAAGGGGGTGTGTGTGTGTTTTGGGGTGGGGTGTGGTGTGTGTTTGGGGGTGTTGTGTGTTTTCCCTGTGTGGGCTGTGTGTGTCTGTGTGTTCTGTGTGTTTTTTTTCTCTGATTTTTTTTGTTTCCAAAAAAATAAAGATAAATCTTTTGTTTTTTTACATGAAACTCTGTGTGAATGGAAATTTTTTTGTCATCTGTTCCTCTGGATAGTGTCATACGAAAATTTCTATTTTTTTTTTTTCTGAAAATTTCCAAAGCAATAAATTGTATTGTGCCCTGATTTCACTTGCTTGTTTTTTTTTGAAAGGATGTTCGTGTAGTTGCGTGTGTGTGGAAAAAAGGGGAAGAGAGAGAGAAAAGAGAGAGAAGAGAAAAAGAGAGAGAGAGAGAGAGAGAGAGAGAGAGAGAAAAACGTTTTGGGCCCAAATTTTATTGTAAATTTGCCAAAGGGGGCCTTTTGGGAAAAGGGGGGTTATACAAATTTTCCCTTTTGAAAAACCCCCAATTTTTAAAATACAAAAAAAAAACCCCATGATTGAAATTTAACGAATGAAAACCAAAAAACCAAAAGACCCCTTATGAACAGTTTAACTTTAAGCTCGGGAGGGAAACTCATTTCAAAAAGAACAAAAGTAATAACAAGGAAAAACCAATGGGAAACCCAAATAAGCAATAACTAAAATAATAAAAAGAACATTCTAAATGCTTATTAGACCCCCTTTGACTTTTGTATTAAAATTTTTAAAAAATATTCTTGCGGGAGACACGCAAAATTTAAAAATTTTTTTTAAAGTGTTTTCAAAAAAATGTTTAGTTTACAAAAATAAATGTTATTTTAGTTTAGTCAAAAATGTTAAGCAAATTTGGGAATTTGGGCTGTAATGTTTTAAATTTAAAGTGTTTTGAGCAATAAATTTTGCAACCGATTTGATCACAAAAACCATCAGGGACGTAAAGGGGAAAAAATATCTTCCCTTCGGAAACCCTTCTAGTTTTGAAAAAACCCACATTTTTCCCACGTATGGAAAAAAATTTTTTTTGACAATAAACGGGAAATGCACCCCCATCATAAAGAATATGACCAACAAAAGGGAAATGGAACTGTGGGAAACGTCTAAAGGTTAAACCCCTTTTTTGTTTGCATTGAAGCCGAGTTTTTTAGCCCAAAACCCTTGCAAAAATTTAAAGTTTCGAGGGCCTTTTTGTCAGGGACTTTTCAAAGATACTTTTCAGCTTAAAAAGCACACTTAAAGGGAAAAAAAAAACACAGAAATTTTTCCTTTTTCCTGCCCCGAGGGGCCAATTTTTTTAAATGAACAAATGAGTCTGTTTTTTCAATTCAAAATAAACCCATCTCGCTCCCTACTTCCTGGAAAAACCACACGTTTCCCAAAAACCATTTTCTATAAAAAATTTTTTAAATTTAAATTTTCCCAATTTTTCTTCCCCAGCTCCATTTGAAATAACCATCATGCAAAAGGACTGCCTAACAAAACCGTAAACCCTGAATTTTAAAGTGTTTTTTAGCCAAAAACTTAAAACATTTAACAACGTTCTGTTGTTTAAAGGATTTTTTCCCTTTTCCCTCCAATAGTACAGTTTTTTGACGAAGGTTTTGGACTTTTAAGAAACTTGGGATAGAAATTTTAAAGTATTTTTTTCATTTGTGGATTAACATAAGCCCCCAAAATTTTTCCCAGATGCATATGTAAGTAAAGGTTCTTTTTGGGAACATCAAAAAATTTTTCCAAAATAAAGAACAATCTACTGAATTCAGTTTTCCCGAAACCCGTTTTAAGTTTTCAAATTACCCCTTTTTTTTTCCCCCTTTTTCCCTGCAACATTCACGCCATGAAAAAAATTTCAAACTTAGTTTCGTTAAAAGTCACCCCCCTGGGTTACTTAAAAATTCACGATTTCATTTCAGCTTTTCCCCAAAAACCTTTTTTTCAGGGCACTGATAAATGTCCCCCCCTTCTAAAAATCATGATGTTCGTTTTTTCATATTGAATGATAAATCTGGCGATTCCCGCCTCTTCCCCTTTTAAAAATCTAGTTGGTTTTTTAAACCTAGTACCCGGGTTTAGACAAGGGGAAACCCAAAACATCGGCAAATAGTAGTAAAAAAACCTCCTTGCTTTCCCGAGATAAACTGAATACCATTTTTCCTTTTTTTTGTTAATTCAACGGGGTAATTCGTTTACAAAAAAAGAAAATAATTGTGGACCTTTTAAAATTTCCCCCTGCTTCCCCTTTTTGGGCATTCGAAATATTCCCAATAATCATACCTGCGCGTACACCCTCTAATACTGAAATTTTTATAAAACCCTTATTTCCATATAAATTTACCGTTTAAAATTTCCCTTTTTAAACCAAAAAACAACCCTAAAAAACGATTAACAGAATCGAACGCCTTACGAAAAACAACAAATCAACAATAGTTTTTTTAAATTTTATTGGGAAATATTTTTAACAATAGAGTAAGGGGAATATATGATCAATAGTTTCAAAATTTTTTTTTTGAAAAACCCTTTTTGTCTTCAGCAATTTTTTTATTCCTTCAGCCATCTAGTTAACCTTTTATTCCCCCCCAAAATTTTAAGTATAAATTTTTCTGCGAACTAGTGAGGGCTACTCCACGATAATTTTCTGTTTTAAATGAAAGTTTGCCTTTTTTTTAAATAGGAATCATTATAGAAATTGGCCCCCTCCAAAGGGAAAGGGCCTCTTTCAAAAACATCGTTGAAAAGTTGAGTTAGGAAGGAAATAACAATTTTTTTGGCATTTTTTTGCATTTTTTCCCCCTTTTTTTTGTCTGGACCGCACTTTTTTTTTTGTTTTTAAATTTGGATACCGCAATAAAATTTTTTTCTTTGAAAAAGGGTCATTAAAAAAATGGTTCCCAAATCAAAAAAACTTTTTCCCTTAAAATATATATCCATCTGTTTTTTACACTATAAAAAGAGCGTAAAAAACGGGGTAAAAGTGAAACATTCCCCTTCTTGAATAGTTTTGTTTTTTATAAACAAGAGCCCCTTTTGGGTTCACAGACCTAATTAAAGACCAAAATGTTTTGGCGTTTGTTAAGAAAATTTTTTTAGTTTATCCAATATATTTATTCAAATTCCCGTTCTTTTGTTTTTCCTTAAAATTTTACAAATTCTTTTTGCGCCCGTAGTGTAAACCCCCCTTTCTCTAACTTATCAGGGGGTTTTTCTGACCTCGCTGAAATCTTTTAGTAACCTCTTTTTTTTCTTGCTTCTTTTTTTTGCGTTCAGGGATCAAACCCGTCATTACTTTCCTTTTCCCCCCACCAAAATTTTTGGACCAAAAGCATGCAGCTGCCCCCAAAAAAGGGATTTACAAAATATTCTACACTTTCATTTTTAAACAGTCGGCAATGAGTTAAAAGCTTTCTGAAAAACTTTTGAGAAATTCCCAAAATGTTCAGTCAATTTTTTTGTGTCTCAAACCCCCACTGTCAACCATATGATTTTCTCTTTACCTCTTTGCTTTTTTTACCGTGTTTTCAGTACAAACGTAGGCATCTTTTCCCTGTTGGTTTTTAACTGGGAAAATGCCCCCGAAAACAAACATCTCCAAGCACAAATCGAAAATTGATAACATATGAAAACGGAACAAGAAATAACATAACACTGCAAAAAATTAGGAGATACAAAAGTAATGTTACCCCCCCCTTTTTCTCCCTCCATTGCCCCCTTCAAAATAACCATATCAAACATAAAACAAAAAATCTAAAAATGATTTACCAAAACCCGTTAATTATACCCTCCTTTCCCAGAAACGCACAAAAAAACTATCAAAAAACCCAAAATACAAATTCTAGAACTCTAATATAATTTTTCATTTCTTCATGGGCACTTGTTCAGACCTGTCCTCGGGATTTAAATCTCCCAAAAATTTATAAATAAAATTGGGTCCCCCTTTTTGAAATATTGTACAAGGGGTTTCCTCTAATAATAATATAAAAAAATTTTTAAAACCCTCTTTTAAACACAAACAGGGCTTCCTTCCGACAACATAGCAAGCTAGCAAGATAACATCTTTATCTAAGTTTAAAAAAAAATCTTTATTTTTTCTCAAAGCAATTTAGGAAAAGAGAGAGAAAAGAGAGAGAGAGAGAAGAGAGAAAAGAGGAGAGAGAAAAAAAAGAGAGAGAAAAGAGAGAAAAGAGAGAGAGAGAAATATTAAAATCCCAAAATTTTTTTCCCCGACGACAACATTGGGAAAAAAAGCTACCCTAACACTAGTTTGCCCCTTTTTTAAACCACCCATCCCAAAAAAAATTAAAGCAACAACAAAATCAAAAAGGAAATGTGTGGGTGTTAAATGAATAACTGACAACGGGGGATGTACTTTTTATTATTTTTAATTTAAACTATTTTAAATTTTAATTCAAATGTAACCAAGAATCATTTTTTTTAATTTTTACATGATTTTTTGCCGACTAAAATTCAAATTTTAGGAAAAAGCTAGGGAGATACAAACAATCTCCCCCCATACCTCTGTTCAAGCTTCTTTTTCCCCTTTATGCCCCCCCCCCCCCCCCCCCCCCTTTTTATGGGGGGGGGG
>CM054156.1:11201341-11253841 GCA_028751875.1 Rapana venosa
AATATATAATTCTCAAGACAGTACAGGATCACCATCAATATTCTTTTTTAATATACTGGTACAAATTGAACGTCATGATAATTAAATAAGCCCAATACCCATACACTCATACAATAAAGAGAAAAAAATCACTTAAGTCATAAAATGAACATCTACACATTGTAAGTAAGAGAGAGAGAGAGAGAGAGAGAGAGAGAGAGAGAGAGAGAGAGAGAGAGAGAGAGAGAGAGAGAGAGAGAGAGAGAGCGAGAGAGGGGGGAGAAATGAGAGAGAGTGGGAGAGAGAGAGGGTAAGTGTGTGTGTGTGTGTGTGTGTGTGTGTGTGTGTGTGTGTGTGTGGTGTGTGTGTTAAAGGTAATGCTTTTTGTTTGTAAACAAACAAAACAAAACAAAAACGACAAAGAAAATAAAAAATACTGAATATAATTCTCCAAACAGCACACCATCACTGTCAACACTCTTTTTGATTATACTCGTACAGGTTAGCACATATTATTGTTATGATAGATATATTTCTTATAACTATAGTGTAATTTTTTTTTAAAGCTTTCACTTTGGTAAACTCACTTACACAACAACAATGAAAATTTAAAAGGGAGAGAGAGAGAGAGAGAGAGAGAGAGAGAGAGAGAGAGAGAGAGAGAGAGAGAGAGAGAGAGAGAGAGAGAGAGAAGACAATGGACAGACAGACAGACAGACAGGTGAAGGGAAAGGGCAGGGCAGATACTATAGGTAAGATGGAAAGGGCAGATAGGTAAGGGAGGATATGCAACTTCGTTTTTACCGTTATGGACTGTGGTTTGTTATTGTTGATGTATCAAGTGAGTTGATAATTGAGTTTTGTAGATTGTTATTGATTGATGTTGTTTAACTGAATCAGGAAGGGAGTTCCACAGCATAGGGCCTGAGTAAAGTAGACTAGATTTGAATAAGTCTATTCTTGGAAGTGGGACACTAGGCTTTATAGTATTTCTGGATTGGTTTAGGGGGAATTTGTCTATTAAGTATGATGGACCAGTTCCTGTCATGATCTTGAACATCATGACTCCTTTGTTATATTTTAATCTTTGGTGTAAGGGGAGAATATTTAATTGAGTATAGTCAGCTTCTAATAAGCTTGTCTTCTTTAAAAGGACCAGTTTGAGAGCACGTTTGTACAGACTCAGTAACGGTTCATAGTGTTTGCACTGGCAGAATCCCACAGGGTAGAAGCATAGTCTATTGAGGATTGTATATAAGATTGGAAGAATAGTTTCCTTGAATGAAAGTCAAGAAAGTGCTTGATCTTAGAAAGTTGGTATACTCTTTGGGACATGTATTTGTGTGTGTGTGTGTGTGTGAGAGAGAGAGAGAGAGAGAGAGAGAGAAGAGGAGGAGAGAGAGAGAGAGAGAGAGAGAGAGAGAGAGAGAGAGAGAGAGAGAGATTGACAATGACAAATTCTTTTATTTCGAGGATAATGAATAAGCACTCAAATGCTTTTTTACATCCAGTCCCCGCCCGTAGGGATACATCTTAATAATAACCCAATACTTATACTCTCACACAGTAGAAACAAAGGGAAATAATCCTTTTCAAAACAAATAACCCACCAAACAACAACAAAAAACAAACAAACAAATAAAAGAAAATTCTAAAAACACCACCCCCTCACCCCCCAAAAAACCCCAACCAAAACAAACAAACAAGAGAGGGGAGAGAGAGAGAGAGAGAGAGAGAGAGAGAGAGAGAGAGGAAAAGAGAGAGAGAGAGAGAGAGAGAGAGAGAGAGAGAGAGAGAGAGAGAGAGAGAGGAATAAATGAATGAATGAATGAATGAATGAATCGTTATTTTTCAAGGGTAACAGAATAAGCATACGCATACATTTTTTCATCCGGCCCTTGCCCTGATTAGGGACTATCAACAAAACAAGGGGAAAAACCCTACTACAACATTATTTAAAAAGGTAAATGTATATTTAATAATACATAATAATAATAATAATAATAATAATAATAAATGGAATTTATATAGCGCTATATCTTGCAGAGACAAATCAAAGCGCTTGCACTCAACTCATTCTTACACAGTCATACAACCAGTGACAAGTAATAGTTCCATCAAGTCCAAATGTGCACACACACACACACACACACACACACACACACACACACACACACACACACACACACACACACACACACACACACACACACACACACACACACACACGCAGGTATAACAGACAGTGGATGGCACATTGTAGTGGATTGTTTTCAGGCGGTGCCTCACGGTCAAGTCTGAACCTGGCGGAGCTCATTCCTTCCCAGCCACACGGTGCATGCTGAGCATGCTGGATTTCCCACAACCCACCGAACATGTACATATCTTTCTATGCTGTTGTTGGGCGTTACTCGGCTTAATCATCCGATGAATCCCCGCAACATGTTCTCTTTATTATTCATCACACCTTGAAACCGCTGTTATTAGATACCGTATCCATACTCCGACGTCTGAGGACTTTTCTCCTTATATAGCGAGTACATGTTGCTGTTCTGAAAGCCTGTCATGGCTTAAAATAATCCCAACATAACATTTACAAGCATGACAAAATGTTCATGTTGGCTTTAGTACTTTTGCTTGCATCCTTAACGTGTAAAATTCGATTTTCTGCATGCATACGTGCACATAAAAGAATTCCAGGCATTGGGAGGTCAGCACTTTATGCTGACCGGGGAGATGGTACACATGTTCATCCCTTAGTTCACCCTACGGTGGTGCTGAGATTCGAACCCACGATACCATGGAGCCGTGGAGAGAACAGTCACACTCTATCCTCCACTCAGGCCCTGTGTCCGTCAAGGATGTGAAGAAGGATCGTGTCTTTCCCAGGCTGCTTCACTGCCTCCTCAGCCCCAACACTCAGAGGCCATGCACCTCTGCAGACGTCAGAACAACTATGACATAATATGTTGTCCTGTTGACGGTTTTCAAGGCAAATGACCGTGATGTTTTCTGAAGGATTCTAGCCAGAGGGACGTGTGAAAAGCTGATGTATCGTTGTCTATCAGTGTGTGTGTGTGTGTGTGTGTGTGTGTGTGTGTGTGTGTGTGTGCGTGCGTGCGTGCGTGCGTGTATGTGTGTGTGTGTGTGTGTGTGTGTGTGTGTGTGTGTGTGTGTGTGTGGCGTGCGTGCCTCTGTAGTGTATGGTAGCCATTGTCCTACTGTTTCCAGTGCTGGTGGGAACAGATGACATAATTTACAAAACCGCATACACACGGGGACTGGATGTAAAAAGGCACATGAGTGCTTATACCATTATCCTCGATAGAAAAGGATAAATAATAAAAAATATATACATTTTGATTTTACTGACTGTACATGTACTGTGGGGACGGGATAGCTCAGTGGTCAGAGCACTCGCTTTCCCCCAGCCAAGGTTAAGCAGCATCAAGCATGGTTACCAGTTGGATGGGTAACCGTTTGTGCGCCTTGGCTTCAGTACAGTCCCCCAGTTTACCCAGCTGTAAATGGGTACCTGCCTCTTTAGGGTGGGGGAAGGTAAAGCAGCGAGGGAGAGGAGATGGGCACTGCCATCAATATGCTGGCCCTAGAGAAGTGAGGTCTATGATGCCTTACTCCCCTACGACCAAATAGGTAATGGGACACCTTTACCTTTACATATACTGCTCTGGATTTGCAAAAAGTGTATTAAAGGTAAGAGTATCCCATACCTTTAAGTGGTCATTGAGGGGCGAGGCGTCAGAGACCTCAGCTGCTCTAGGGGGCCAGCATCTTGAGGGTGGCGCCCATCTCCTCTCCCTTACTGCTTTACCTTCCCTGTCCCAAAAGAGGGCAGGAGGGTGAACTAGGAGACTGTACTGAAGCCAAAGCGTACGAGGGGTCGCCCATCCACGAGGCAACTAAGCTCAAGGCTGCTTTAACCTTAGCTTGGGAGGGCAGGTGCTTTGAGCATTGAGCTATCCCATCCCCAAATGTATGTATACCTGTTGACTGTTCCCTGCTACAGACATCTACTTCACTTTCCTCTGATGTGTATCTGAACTCACCCTCTGCCACTGGCTACAGGTTTGTAAAATGGATACAGAAAAAAGGGACTACCTACATTGTTCATTTGCAGCTTTGGACATAGACAAAGTACCCAGAGTGACCAGTGCCGTCAGACAGACACAAGAACTACATCACAAGATGCCACCTCCAGCTGACCAGTGAAAGGAAAAGTGCCTTTGGTGACTCTTTCCTAACTACAAACCTGTCAACACTTTTTTCATGTGAAATATTGCTGACTGTACAAACTTGTCAAAAGTTCTTCTGGAGATGTGACATCTTGGTACATGCTCTGCATAGTGCCCTCCCTTGCTTATCTGCAACTTTCAAGTGTGTTTCCTGACCTGACCTCTTGACATCTGACCACTTGACCCTCTGCACCTGACTTCTTGACACGCGAAATCTGACCTTTTGACATGCTACACCTGATCTCTTGACGTGCTACATCTCTACACGTTATACACACTGCACCAAGTGCCTCAATCATTTATCTCGGGCTACATATAGCATGGGTTAAAAAGTGCCATTGCTGCAACTGCCTTTATTTATAAACCTGTGAAAGACTTGCTTTTCCTTCAGCTACACATGTGTAAACAAGTGCTATTGATATGTCCATTTACAGCTCATAAATCTGTGAAAGCCAGGTGGTCTGTTTCCAGCTTAAAGCCACAAACCTTTTAAAAATAAAAGCATTGATTTTTTTACCTCCCTCTAGCTACAAACCTACAAGTATAAAAGTGTCTACAACTCCTACCCCCAGGATATAATTATTTTCAAAATTGTGAGAGGCCTCCTTGGTGACTCTGTATTCAGCTACCTTGACCAACTAGCATGCCTCGAAGGGAGAAACAACCTTGCCCTCACTGTGGTCTTGAGTTTGAACGGTTGTGGCAGCACAAGTGTTCAGCTGCTGTTCATTCAGCTGCTTCAGCTGGCGTGGGTGCTGAGGAAGCCAGCTCCTCAGGAAAGAAGGCAAGTGCAAAACCAAAAGAGAAGCAGCCGTGTCCACAGTGTGGTCGTCAGTTTGAGCGGCTGAGGCAACACAAGTGTTCTGCCAGCCATGGTCCTTCAGCTGATGTGGCAAACAACCACAGTGTCCCTAGGAATGAAACCAGCACAGAAGACAGGAGGAAGAAACAGCCATGTCCTACTTGTGGTCGTGAATTTGAGCGGCTGTGGCAACACAAATGTCCATTTGGTTCAGCTGATACAGCAGAAAATGATGGCGCAACTGGAAACCAAACAAGTGGGAATATGAGAGATAAGCAGCCATGTCCTACTTGTGGTAAAGAGTTTGTACGACTGTGGCAACACAAATGTCCATTTGATTCAGCTGATACAGCAGAAAATGATGGCGCAACTGGAAACCAAACAAGTGGGAATATGAGAGATAAGCAGCCATGTCCTACTTGTGGTAAAGAGTTTGTACGACTGTGGCAGCACAAATGTCCATTTGGTTCAGCTGATACAGCAGAAAATGAAGGCGCAACTGAAACCAACAATGGGAATATGAGAGATAAGCAGCCATGTCCTACTTGTGGTAAAGAGTTTGTACGACTGTGGCAGCACAAATGTCCATTTGGTTCAGCTGATACAGCAGAAAATGACAGTGTAGTTTCCAATGAAGCCAGCTATGAGACCACAAAGAAGCAGCCATGTCCAACTTGTGGTAAAGAGTTTGTAAGACTGTGGCAACACAAATGTCCATTTGATTCACCTGATACAGCAGAAAATGATGGATCAGCTGGAAATAAAGCAAGTGGGAAAAGGAGAGATAAACAGCCATGTCCAACTTGTGGTAAAGAGTTTGTACGACTGTGGCAGCACAAATGTCCATTTGGTTCAGCTGATACAGCAGAAAATGATGATGCAACTGGAAATGAAACTAGCAAGAATAGGAGAGATAAACAACCATGTCCCACTTGTGGTAAAGAGTTTGTACGACTGTGGCAGCACAAATGTCATGCTGACAGTAGTGGTTCTTCATCTGGTGATTCTGGTGGTGGCAGCTGGCTGAATGGCTCAGCTCCTGTTAATAGTGAAGCAGATGGATCCAACTGGGAAAGTGTTATTGGGAATCCATCTGAAGAAAGGTTTGCTGAAGAAGTAGGCAGACCTCAACTGGATGAAGATACACTTTCTACAAAACCATCACCTCGGTCCACAGAATATGATCATGGTGGTGCACGGCCCAAGGTTTTATGTCTTGATAAGCGTGGAGATCAGGATGGAAGCTCAGAACAGGACAAGCAGAGTGTTTGCAAGTGGTGCGGGAAACATTTCAAACGTCTGTATCAGCACAAATGTAAAGCTGTCTCCATGCCTCCACCCCCTCCAGAGAGAAGGGCATCATCCAGTGAGCCTTTACCACTAGATCAAGGCCGCCGGGGATACAGGCCTGTCATAGACATCGCGGCTCTGGAGGAAAGAGCCCAGCAGGTCATGGAGAACCTGCAGTTGCTGCCATCCTCCTGCCCCACCAGTGAAGCCATCACCTTCTTTGATGAGGAAGTCAAGCTGCTGAAGAAAGAATCCCACACTGTTTCCCACACAGTCAGCAGATTCAGGGAGAAAATCAGGGATCATCTTCAGGAGTCCACAGGACTGCAGTGGGATGTGCTGAACTCTGGATCCAGCTACGATGGCACCAAGGTAGGTACAGCTTCAGGCTGCCTAGAATTTTATCTTCATTGGCCAGTTGTGGAAAAACTTATATTGACAATAATATATTTGGCCTTAAGTCAAAGCTCGTGTATTTCAATACTCTCTTATTGTATTCATTTGTTAAATTTGACTTTTTTTTCAAAACAATGAATAGATGTAATCAGTTATTTGTAAACCAATAGAAACACAAAGTTGTGGAACTAACGAAGTGAATTTTTGCATGAACTATATACCATGGAGGCACAACACAAATTGACCACAAAGCAAAGGCTCAAAGGTCAAAATTTAGCACAACAGTCCTATTGGCTTTACAATCCTGAAGACCACTTGTAGCAAATGTTGGCACTTAAGAACTCCAGGGCCTGTAAGCAGATGTATACTGCTGGTGCACAGAAATAGAAGGTAGGATAATCTTTATGATTAGCCACAAGATATTTGACATCATCATCAAAGAAAGCCTAGATTGATAATTTAGCTAATCTGTAGTGATATTACTAATTCCATCTTCCATTCCCATGATTACCTTTTAGCTGACCAGATGAAATAAACATAATACTTCATGCGTGCCTTCAATCTTCAGTTGCTTAACCAGTGAATCCTTCAATGAAAACTTCAATTTCTCAGATGATATGAAAACTCACATAGACAATTCAGTGTTTACTGCTACAGGTGCTGAGTTAAACAAACGTCCATAGAGCTGGTAAACAAGCACACAAATTAAGAAGTACTCTGTTCAAGCATGCGAATATGTGATGATTCATGAATGGAACAGTTGTAATTCAATATTGATATTATTATTTTTAGACTGTTCATGAACAAATTGTTTCTCCCTCTGTTTTTTTGTAAGACATTAACTTTGATACTGGTAAACATTTTAGTTTTAACACAGTTTATGAGTCTTTAACTTGCATAACTGATCTTCAGGGCAGACATGAATCTATAACAAGCCAAATCATGGGGTATTTTGCATAACAATTTGCTAAATGCAAACATGGAGATTTCTCTATATAAATGGAAAGGCTTTAGATTGTAAAGCATGTATGTAAAACAGGGTTTTTGCACTTGTTATAGATAAAAAGAAAAGGTATGGAAATTTGAAAGATTTAATTTTGATAGCCAAATTAGAATGTTTTCATGGTAACAGCACATAAAACTGAGTAATTTGTACAATTTCAGAAATGACAAGTGATGCCCTTTCGATATATGGTACAACTTCTAACATGAGCTTGCAAACAAAATGTCATCAGATTTGATCTTATGTCCCCCTCAACTTAATCTACTTCAGATAAATATCACCATAAAACACTATAGGGAACATTGCTGGTATTGCTATGGGTTTTTTTCCTCACAGTAGCAAATCAAAAGATTATATATCTAACAGGGATAACCTGTTCTTTTTTTACCTGGGTGATGTATTGGCCACAAAATATTGTATAGCTTCGAATGTTTATCTGAGTCATTTAAGTTTTTCCCCCCAAATGAAGCCAAAATTTGGGTGAGACAATATTTTTTTATCTATGTATCTATCTGCGTGTATGTGGTATCTATGTATGTATTTATCTATGTTTCCATCTATATATTTATCTCTATCAATCACCATAGACATATAAAACTGTACAACAACAATGCCATCAGTCATCCTAGGTATATGACACTGTAAAACAACAACAGTATTCATCATGATAAAGATATACAACTGTAAAACGACAATAGTTTTCTACACGATGGCTATATAAAAACTGTACAACAACAATGGCATAAGTCATAATAGATAATATAAAACTGTACAACAGCAATGGTATTGTCATGGTAGAAATATAAAACTGTAAAACAACGGTGATATTCATTGTGATAGATGTATGAAATTGTACAACAATAGTATTTGACATGATAGATGTATAGAACTGTAAAACAAAAATGGTTTTTGTCGTGATAAATAGATATATAACACTGTAAAACAAGAATGGTTTTTGTCCTGATAAATAGATATATAACACTGTAAAACAAGAATGGTTTTTGTCGTGATAAATAGATATATAACACTGTAAAACAAGAATGGTTTTTGTCATGATAAATAGATATATAACACTGCAAAACAAGAATGGTTTTTGTCGTGATAAATAGATATATAACACTGTAAAACAAGAATGGTTTTTGTCCTGATAAATAGATATATAACACTGTAAAACAAGAATGGTTTTTGTCGTGATAAATAGATATATAACACTGTAAAACAAGAATGGTTTTCATCAGGACATTCATCATGGTAGATATACATAACTATACAACACCACAACACCAATGGTATTTGTCACGAAAAATAGATACATAAATCTATACAACAGTATTCATCATGATATATATATGGCCACAAAAAAATTTGTATAGCTTCGATTGTTTATCTGAGTTTTATATATATATATATATATATATATATATATATATATATATATATATATATATATATTATATATATATATATATATATGTAAACTGTAAAATAATTCCATCAGTCATAATGGATAGGTTTTCTTCCCTGAATTCCACAATCTATGTCATTCCCGCACAGTCACAGTCCTTTTCAACTGATCACCACACCTGTACAGGTAGCACGTGCTGATGAAGTGGACTGCATGTTCATCCCGCACCTGCACACCCAATGGCTTCAGATGACCTGTGACAGGGCCCCTCCAGGATTCTGTTACCTGCAGCTGACGTCAGCAGTGTCACCTGATGACCCATGTGGTGAATTTCTCCTCAGTTTGGTGGACGAACAGAACCAGTTAAGTTCCCAGAGGTTTCGGGAAAAGGTGTTCGACATCTTGAAGACTGCAGTGGAGGATGAGAGACGTGCATCAGGTTGGTGTGTGAGATCTTCTTCTTCTTCTTCTTTGTTATCATTGTCATTGAACGCTCAGACAGCAACTACTGTTGACTGTCATGTGAGTAAAAGTTCGTTGCACTGCCGCTTTTAAGGTGCTGACAAGTCAGGCCTAGCACATCCGGCTTGGGCTTAGGAGAGAATAGTTATCTGTTTAAGTCTTTCTGGAAGAAAACGGCAGGAGAATGGATCCAGAAGGCAGACAGGACCTGGGTTTATCATCTCATCTAAAAACTGACAACCCAGACCATCTTCTCAAAGTCTAGTAGATGAGGGTCAGTTTGGGTTCCAATGGTGATCAAACACGTGACTTCTCACTTTCTGGAAAGGGGCATCACCTCTAGACCACTTCATGTAAGTGTCTGTTGGTGGGTGTGAAGGCCAACGTTTGTAGACGTTTATGTGTGGAAGATGTTGGGAGTGCGTTTGCACACAGGACCTTGGTTTGTAGTTCAATCCACTGTGCAGTCAGTCAGTCAGTCACTTGACCCAGATGGTCATCAGAGGAACAATAGGGATGTGTGGGTCAAGGGACTGGTTAATTAACTGTACATAGGCAATTAAATTATAAACCAAGGTCATGTGTGCCAGTGCACTCATAACATCCTTCACTCCAATAGTTTTCTCCAGGCTGGTCTGTCTTCAGCCTTTTACAGCAACACGGCCATGGCAGGGCCAGTCCAGTCTGTGATATTATTCTTTACAGTAATGCAGGTTAATCACTTCCATGACCTTGTAACAAAAAAATAACCACCATTGCATCTAGTGCATAACTTGAGCCTTTATTTCTGTGTGTGTGTCTTTTTTTCTCTGTTGGTTTCTGTCCTTTGCGTTTGGTCAGAACGACAGCTCTGTCGCTGCAGCTTATTTATTGTTTAGTTATTTATTCTTTTATATCAAGAATAATGAAATAAACACTCATGTGCTTTTTTACATCCAGTCCCCGTGTGTATGCAGTTGTCAATTTTGTCATTCATTCCCTCTAGCACACAATGGCCTACTCTTCTGAAAAGCAGAACTGGTTTTAACGTGTGCACAAGATATTCTGCATGCGTTCGTACATGGGACCTCGATTTACAGTCTCACCCAAAGGACTTTTGGGGAGTGGTGTCTGCACTGATGTTAACTCCAGAGGAAACATCCTTTTGATCGAGATTCGAACCTGGGTCAGCAGATCACGAGCACATCACTCTAACCACCAGGCTATCCCGTCCCCAGTGAAGGCAACAGTATGCTGCAGGTCCTCCCTCCCAGTGTCCATACAGCTTCTTGGCCACTGGCGTGAGGTCAGTCCAGATCCTGAAGGCAGCTGAGCAGTATGCCAATGCTCGGCAAAGTCACTGGAGAGCTTCTTAGCCACTGGGGTGGTATGGGTCAGGCCAGATCCTTACCCCTCGCGGGCAGGACTGCAGCACATGTTCTGTTGTCTGGCTTCCAGTCTTGCATAGGTACTGTTCTGTGTGATGTACAGCTTACATAATTATCATGTTATTACATCATTACTGTATTATCATCATATGTTATAGCCTGTTCAGAGTTACATGCTCATGCATTTCATGGTAATCTGAGTAGGAGTGAGGGGCAGGATAGCTCAGTGGTCAGAGTACTTACTTTCCCCATGCTAAGGCTCAACAGAATTGAGAGTGGTTACCACGTAGATGGGTGACCATTTGCACGCCTTAGCTTCAGCACAGTCCCCCAGTTCACCCAGCTGTAAATGGGTACCTGCCCTCTTAAGGGTCAGGGAAGGTAAAGCGGTGAGGGAAAGGAGATGGGTGCAGCCCTCAATATGCTGGCCCCTGGAGAAGCTGAGGTCTCTGGCACCTCGCTCCACAACGACCGCACAGGTTATGGGAACACTTTTACTTTTACATTCTAAGTGGTAGTGACCTGTCGTGGACCGAGGCGCCTTCTTTCAACCTGATGCTATTCTGTGTCCTGCTCTGTTCAGTGGATCCAGATGCCAAACCTGATTCTCCCTCCTATGCCGTGTTGCTGAAAGCCATACCGCGGGAGACCGGTGTTGGGGGACCACGGCTGGATGCTGTGTCCATGGACCTGGTGCCGGCCCTGAAGCTGGACAAGCTTCCCCCCGTGTGTGAGAAGAACCTGGACCATCTGCCTCCTCAGATTAAGGAGGTCATCCAGAAGGCTGGCTTCCACGTCATCCCCAAGAAATGTCCTAATGGTGAGCCCTTCTGTCTGTACGGCTGCTGCTACCACTGCTGCTATTACTACTGCTGCTGCTGTTGCTGCTGTTACTACTGCCACTATTACTACTGCTGCTGCTATTGCTACTACTGCTGCTATTACTACTGCTGCTACTATTGCTGCTGTTACTACTGCCACTACCACTACTGCTGCTGCTATTGCTACTGCTGCTGCTATTGCTACTACCCTTCCTCCTACTGCTGCTACTCTTACTGCTGCTGCTGCTGGTGTTACTACTACTGCTGCTGCTACTATTACTGCTACTGCTGCTGCTGCTGCTACTACTACTACTACTACTACTGTTGCTACTACTTCTACTACTCCTGCTTCTGTTACCACTTTTTGCTGCAGCAGCTACTGCTACTATTACTACTACTAAAACCACTACTGCTGCTGCTGCTGCTGCTGCTACTACTACTACTGCTACTTTCTACTACTACTACTTTCATCACCACCACCACCACCACTACTACCACTGTTTTAGACCAAATTGTTCTTCTTCACCAATTCTCACTTCTACAATCTTTCCAGAATAACTTAATAGCAAAAACTGATAATAACGATGCAATGATTGTCTATGTCAGCCAAACAAATAAAGAAACTGGGCGATGAAAACTTCAGCTATATTTATCAGCAGCACTAAGTCAAACCTGCAATTCATTGCAGCGCAGTTATAGCTCGGCGCCGAGTGGTTAGATTCCATGTGAGCTACAACCCTTCTTTCAAGAGAACTACTCACTAGTTGCTTCATTGAACAACAGTATGCCTATAGGCCATGTGCTTGTGAAAGCACTCAAGGTGCCTATTCCTGTCTTCACAACCCACAGAATATTGACCATCACTCTGAAACTGGAATCTTTAACAAGCTCCTGTCAATGTCTTGTTATTCTATATGCCTGCACAAACGATGAAGAATAAGGCATTTGAAAGTCTGCGTTTAAGTCGATGTAGCTTGGATATCATAAAGACCCCAACTCATAATCCACCAATTGAAATCTTAAGAATTCCCTCGTTTCTATCTCTGTTTCTGCCTTGTTTATGTTCTTCCTGTCACGTCCTTCTTGTCTATTTTCTTCCTTCTTCATCCCTTCTCTTGTATTGTTTTTTCTCCAGAAAGATTTAAAACATAACAATTCTCTCTCATACTGAAGTCGGACGCACAGGGCCGGCTCGTCATGTGCTTAAAACAGCAGTGGCAATGAATTTCCGCTCATATGACAGGCATAAATAGTTGCGGTCTGAGCAGTAGGACACCAAGGAAGAAGAGTGTCAGTGTCCAGCGGTACACTACCCAGTGTACCTACACCCTGAACCTGCAGAGTGATGGACTCTGCCACGTTCTCCTAGCTCCAGAAACTTTCTCACCACTTCAGAACAATGCTGCAGGAACTCCTCGGAGAGTTTTTATGAAGAAAGAAGAGAAGTTTCCATCATGGGGGACTTTCTCAGCATGACATCAGGTTGCTCTCCCCAAGCCCTGAGAGTGCATGGCCTTTAGGGCAGAGTTACATGTTTTCCCCTGTAACTATCTGCAAGTGTATATGTTTCCCTTTGAAAGCTGCTTCTGTTATGAAGTTTTTCTAGGGTGAACTTTCTTTCTTGTTGCCAAGAGTTTCTTTACAGGATGTTTGTTTGGATGATGGTACACAGCACTGTTAATTGGAACACTTGCGGACTTCTTTGGGAATGTTCTCTGTGTGTCAACAGTACTAGATCTAGATATTTCTGTAGCCCCACCAGAATGGGAAGAGGCCTAAATTGATTAAACATTGTCATTGTTATTGTCTATGTCAACAGTAAACACTAATTTCTCTCTGAATGTTACTCTCTGTGACAGCAGTACTAGATCTAGATTTTTTTTTACCCCCCCCCCCCCCCCCCCCCCCCATGAAATTGGGCAGAGGCCTAAATTCATGAAGTATTGTCATTGTCTCTGTCACCAGCAACCTATCGGCAAGTTGATCATCTCCTGTGGCGCTTTTCCTTTTCCTTAGCGGAAAAGCACTTGACCAAATTCGCTGACAGCAAACAAAGGAATGAGGCCACTCAGGAAGATCAAGATGAGGAGACCTCCCCCACATGCCGGAAGTTGGTTCTGCGCATGCTCAAACGACTGTTAGAGATCTTCAAAGGGGTGGACAATTCTAGAACGGCCAATCCCAAGATGCGCCAGTTGAGAAATGCTGTGGACTTTTTGAAAACCAAAGGGGGTTTTCGGGATCTGAAAGTGGAAAAGTTCACCACGTTTCAGGTATGGGGCTTGTAGTGATGGTTGAAGAACTTTCCTTTAAGTTTTGAGCTCAAGGGGTGTGTGTGTGTGTGTGTGTGTGTGTGTGTGACTTTAGTAAGTCTTCAATTTTAACCTCTTTCCACTTCAAATGATTCAAGATGATCCTAAAATATGAGACTGTAATGGGGAAAATGAGAGAGAGGGATTGACTCTGTGTGTGTATGTGTGTGTGTGTGTGTGTGTGTGTGTGCAATAAGTAATAACAAAGAATGTGTATTCTTAACATGAACAGATAAAGAACAAACGTTAAAATTTAATAAAAACAAACTGAAATTAAAAAAGAACTGCCAGAACTACAATAAATGCCCTATAGGACTTAACAATGTGTGTGTGTATGTGTGTGAATGAGAGAGTGAGAGAGGGGGTGGGGTGGAAAGAGAGTGTGTGTGTGCGTGGGTGTGTGTATGTGTGTGTGTGTGTGTGTGTGTTCGTGTGTGCAACTGTGCACAGTTTTAATATATTAAAGGAGTCATTAAAAAAAGTTGTCTATAGTTGCTTGTATTACCCATGAATAACGTGATATGTGGTATATACCACACCTCTCTCTCTCTCTCTCTCTCTCTCTCTCTCTCTCTGTCCACACACACACACACCTAACTACAAAAACTTAACTTTAAAAAAAAAGCCTACTAACCCTCCTCTACTCACTATCCTGAGAAAATAATAACACTGTACTCTGTCCTTCCCCAGATCCGAACCCTTCTATGGACAGAGATTTACCTTACCTGCCCTGGTACAGCACTGTGGGACAACAAGAGTCGACGCTCGCGTTTCATTCACAGTCTGATACAGCTGAAGAAGATGGTGTCTGGGCAAATGCACGTGCCCCATTTCTTTATACCTGATATGAACATCATGGCTGAAGTCCCCAAGCGTGAGAGGGAGTTCCTGTACATCTTGTTTCACATCGCTAAGGAACTGTTTTAAATTGGATTTGATGATTTGCTGAGCTAAAAGTAGCGGGGATTTTGATTGGATTGCTAAAGAGCAGTTACTTGCTAAGAAACTTTTCAAGTAGAGATACAGACACCTGCAATGTTAGTCAGGTAATTTGAGCAGCTCTCTCAAACTGGAATGGGTAAAGTGGATGAATATCGACTGTGTGGTCCTTGTCTTCCCAATGAGCATACTGTTTTGGGGTAGAGCCAGCTGAGTCCAAAAAATCCCTATGACTCTTATGGGATTCAAACCTGCGACCTTCCAGTCCGTAACCCAAGGTGCTAACCACTATGCCATGGCGGCCGGTTACTAAGAAACTCTTTGTTTCCATGTTAAGGAACTGTTTTAATTTGATGAGATGATGTTGGGCTTGGCCAAACATCATGTGGTTTTTGCATTGGGTTGCTAAGCAACTTTTCTTTGCATCCTTTAGAGATTGTTTCCCCCCCCCCCCCCCCTACATCATGAAGGAAGTCAACTAATTGGTTGAGATGATTGGCTGAGCTGAAGGTATACTGCGTTTTGATTGGATCACTGAAGAGCTCTTTTTGCCACATGGGTAAGGAATTCTTTTTCCTTGAAAAACTAAGAAGATGATAGGCTTGAAAAGCTAAGATGATAGGCTTGAAAAGCTAAGATGATAGGCTGGGCTGAAGAGATTCTATCTTTTGATTGCACTTGATTGATGGCTGACATCTTTGGGATGACTGATTCACAACATTAAGTCTTTTGATTGCTTTTTGATGACTGTTAGGTCTGAAAAGCTTGGCTAAGCTAAAAATGGCAGATATATTTATCAAAATATCAGGTCCTTTTATTGGAGCTGAAGCCTGAACAGGCAGCTATGAATGTTTATAAAGCGTTATGTTACGTGCATGTCTCTGATGCAAAGCTATGTTTAATATTGTGAGTAGATAACTATGTCAACATTTTAAGAGATTTAAAAAAAAAATCATCTTTCAATTGCAGCTTTGGTGAGCCCCAGGAATATTGAATCATTCTTGAAAATGCGACAGACACTTCTGAATAATTATTAAAAAGTGTCTCGCTGTAAGGTACCACAGAGGGTGAAGCTTTAGTCACTGCCAGGGCCTCTGAAGGGACTCAAGACTCAAGACTACTTTGTTATTTCAATAGAGAGCCCAAACTTGAGTCGGGTCAGGTCACAGGCGTGGTCCTTCACTGCCAGTGCTGTCACTGAAAGAGGTCATTCTTTGTAGTTATTTTCGTTTTGTTTGTTTGAGGTTTTCTGTTTTGTTTTATTGTTAACTTGAATCTTTGATAAATCTTTTTTTTTAAAAAATGATAGAGAAGTTGAAACTGCTTACTTGCACCTGTTTTCTTCCACTGCCATTTCAGGAATTTTATATATGTAGGTATGAATGTATGTATGAATGTATGTATGTATGTATGCATGCATACATAATTATATATAAATTTTAGCAAATCATTTGGGCCTTTTTTGAACAGGAAGATTTGCCTAAAAGTGAACATCTACGAGGCATAGTGACTTCAGCAGTATGGTTGAGATGCTCAAGGTTTAAGGGAAATTTCTCAGCAAGATATTTTACATTAAAAGGATACTTAGCTTTGACTTGATGTTTGTCAACTCTTATGTGATTGGCTGAACTAAAAATGTCCAGTATTTTGATTGGCCAACGGTGTCTTCATGTGACTGGCCAGGCTGGAAGTACCAAGACTTTAGATTGGACACAGGTGTGGTTGTTGGCTTTGAAATGTTAGGCCTGTTCAGCATGGGCCTCAACATCTTCCTTCAGTCTTTGGGGACATGGCGTGTGATTGGGACACCATTTCAAAACTTTCAGGAGGTGTTGCACAGGATGGACCTCGTGGAGCTCATCTCTCTTCCGGACACAGATTGCATGCTGGGTATGTTGTGTCATCCTTGGCACAGGCTATGGATCTGGCCTACTCTAAAAGAAAAACAAAAAGGTAAAGGTGTCCCTTAACCTATGTGGTTGTAGAGGAATGAAGCATCAGAGACCTCAGCTTCTCTAGGGGCCAGCATTCCCGCTCCCTCGCTGCTTTACCTTCCATGACCCCAAAGAGGGCAGGTACCCATTTACAGCTGGGTGAACTGGGATAACTGTGCTGAAGCCAAGGCGCGCAAACGGTCACCCATCCAGTTGGTAACCACGCTCAATGCTGCTTTAACATTGGCTGGGGGAAAGCGAGTGCTCTGACCACTGAGCCATCCCGTCCCCAGCTTGGCCCACTCTAGTGCCAACTACAGATAGGTTTTTGATGTGTGTACAACATACATCATGTGCACTTCTGCACATGGGACTTTTGACCCTTTACTGTGTACAGGTTCCCATCATGTTTACAAGATAGACTATAGGTGCTTTTGCACATGGGACCTAGTACCTTGGCTGCTTGCTGTGTAACTGTGTAAATTATTAGCTTATTAACTCATTATCCTCGAAATAAAAGAATTTGTCATTGTCATTGTCACTTAAAGCACTTTAGGAGGATTGAAGTCGAAAGGAAAGTTGACTGGATGGGTGAAAACAAATCCCTTGGTCAGACACCTTATGGCAGACTTGAACCCCTGCCCTGAGTGACCCACCTTCAGACCTTGAGTTGGGGGCTCTAACCACATGGCTTTTCTGCACCCCCCTCTCCATCCCTTTCTTCTGACAAACACCTCTTTGATTGGCTGGACAAAAGACCTATCAAGTTTGGCTTTTGATTAGATTCAAAGACTCTTAGACATGACGTACCCCCACGTGGGAATGCAGCTACCTGAATGGTGTTGGGGAAAACGGTCCCATACACAAAATCTCACCATTGGTGAACATAAAATCTGTAGCCGAGGAATGGGAAAAACGATATGAAATAAATGTATGATTGGCCTAAAACTTGGGGGGGGGGGGGGGGTTAATTCAGAAAAACTCTCACACTCTTTTCATCAGTCCAACCCCCCCCCCCCCCCCCCCACCTCCCAAAACACCAACAACAAATAAAGCAACAACACCAAACCTCTTACACTCTGTCATCAATACAGACAAAACCTCGAACATTCTGTCATCAATACAGGGAAACCCCTCTGACACTCTTGTCATCAATACAGTAAAACCCTCTTTACACTCTGTCATCAATAGATAAGAAAACCTCTTACACTCTGTCATCAATACAGACAAAAACCTCTTACACTCTGTCATCAATACAGACAAAAACTCTTACACTCTGTCATCAATACAGACAAAAACCTCTTACACTCTGTCATCAATACAGACAAAAACTTCTTACACTCTGTCATCAATACAGACAAAACCTCTTACACTCTGTCATCAATACAGACAAAAACTCTTACACTCTGTCATCAATACAGACAAAAACCTCTTACACTCTGTCATCAATACAGACAAAAACCTCTTACACTCTGTCATCAATACAGACAAAAACTTCTTACACTCTGTCATCAATACAGACAAAAACCTCTTACACTCTGTCATCAATACAGACAAAAACTTCTTACACTCTGTCATCAATACAGACAAAAACTTCTTACACTCTGTCATCAATACAGAGAAAACCTCTTACACTCTGTCATCAATACAGACAAAAACCTCTTACACTCTGTCATCAATACAGACAAAAACCTCTTACACTCTGTCATCAATACAGACAAAAACTTCTTACACTCTGTCATCAATACAGACAAAAACCTCTTACACTCTGTCATCAATACAGACAAAAACCTCTTACACTCTGTCATCAATACAGACAAAAACTCTTACACTCTGTCATCAATACAGACAAAAACTTCTTACACTCTGTCATCAATACAGACAAAAACTTCTTACACTCTGTCATCAATACAGAAAAAACCTCTTACACTCTGTCATCAATACAGACAAAAACTCTTACACTCTGTCATCAATACAGACAAAAACTTCTTACACTCTGTCATCAATACAGACAAAAACCTCTTACACTCTGTCATCAATACAGACAAAAACCTCTTACACTCTGTCATCAATACAGACAAAAACTTCTTACACTCTGTCATCAATACAGACAAAAACTTCTTACACTCTGTCATCAATACAGACAAAAACTTCTTACACTCTGTCATCAATACAGACAAAAACTTCTTACACTCTGTCATCAATACAGACAAAAACTTCTTACACTCTGTCATCAATACAGACAAAAACTTCTTACACTCTGTCATCAATACAGACAAAAACTTCTTACACTCTGTCATCAATACAGACAAAAACTTCTTACACTCTGTCATCAATACAGACAAAAACTTCTTACACTCTGTCATCAATACAGAATAAAAACTTCTTACACTCTGTCATCAATACAGAGAAAACCTCTTACACTCTGTGCATCATAAACAAAAACCTGTTACACTTGTCATCAATACAGACAAAACCTTTACACTCTGTCATCATACAGCAAAATCTTAACTCTGTGATTCATACAGACAAACTTCTTAATCTTGTCTCATATGACAATTTACCATTTATGAAAGTCAATAATATTTATCTTGTCACTCTGTTGCTCAGATAAAATCTTATTGTTTTTCGACAAGAAATTTTAAACTTTATGAACAAAAAATTTTCACTTGTCTCATATAGTAAAAATTGCTTTTAACAAAACTCTTTCTACTGTTAAAATTAATCTTGTTAGTCTTTTTTGACATATCTTAAATTACATTAATAATAGTACGAGTTTTAATATTTCTTTTGTTCATATTTATTAGTATTTTTAAGTATCAATAATGAGTTGGGTTTTTCTTAGGATTAAGTGGTATGTTTTTTTTAATTTGTAAACATTTTAAAATTATGAGTTGTCTATGATTTAAAATGCTTTAAGTAAAAAGTTTTTCAATATATATTTACTAGTTGTAATAAATAGTGACTATCGAGAGTATCATTTTAGTTTCTATGACCAAATCTGAGGTGGGCTTTTCTCTTTCTGTTGCTTTTTTTCATGATGACTTCAATTAGGGGATGTTTGATTTAACTTTGGGGAAAGGTAAAAGTAATCCAGATACAACCTATGCAGAATGTTGGGGAGCGAGGTCGTACAGAGACCTCAGCTTCTCTAGGGACCAACATCTTGAGGTCAGCGCCCATCTCCTCTCCCTCGCTGCTTTACCTTCCCTGACCCTAAAGAGGGCAGGTACCCATTTACAGCTGGGTGAACTGCACAGGAATAGTCACCCATCCAAGAGACAAATACGCTCAAAGCTGCTTAACCCAAGCTTGGGGAGAGCGAGTGCTCTGACCACTGAGCTACCCTGTCCCCTGACTTGATCTATATTTGTGTAAAATATGTTATGGTTAATGTTTTGCATGAAAATGTCTAAAATCGTTAAATGCATGAAGTAGCTAATAAATCTATACAGAAAAAAAACGTGTTTTTATCCGCCGTTTTGTGTGATAAAATCAAAAGTTTTCAACATTTGATTGAATATGTGCATTTCAAAAATAGTGGTTTTATGAACAGTTTTGCCTGGAAGTTTCCAAACTATTTTAACATTTTATTTCTTGCCTATACACACATGAGAAATAATGAGTTTTCTTTTGTTTTGGTTTGCTTTGTATGTTTGTTTGTTTTCTGTTTTTTCTTTTTACAGTTCTGCATGGAAGTTTCCAAACTATTTTATATATATGCAAAATGTTCACATCATTTCAATACTTTACATGTATATGCAAAATAAAAATTGTAAAAAAACAAAACAAAACTGATTTAGTCTGCATTTATGAGGAAAAAAAGAAGCAAAATGAACATTTCCCAGTTTTTCAAGCTTTGATTTGGGCTATATCTACGCAAAATTAACATTTCCATTTTTCAATGTTTGACTTTGGCCAAATTTACGCAAAATAAACTTTTCCAGTATAAATTAATACAAATTGAAAACTTCCAAAATGTTGAATGTTTGACTCTGTCAATCTCTCTCTCTCTCTCTCTCATATATATATATATATATATATAATATATATATATATATATATATATATATATATATATGCAAAAGTGAAGGTTTAAAAAACAAATTCAATAAAGGTCTCCCCAATTTTTCAATCCTCGTTTGTGATCAGTGTAAACTGACGTGCATGTGTTTCTTGGTAGCATGCTGCGTTAGAGTGACATGATACTCAATGATGACACTTAGGCTTTTTTTAAACATCGTCTCTGAATATTATATACAGCAGCCTCCAAGAGACTGATAGAAAAGGGCAAAGATAAACTGAATGAGAAACAGCTTTATGTTACTTGTATTATCTATGTACATAATTTTGGATACACTTTTTGTGGTCATTTTTGCTGCAAAAGAAATACACACATAAGCCTAATAATAAAACTAAAACATACACGCATGCACATATATATACATACACACACTCACATGCACACACACACATATGCACGCACGCACGCGCGCACACGCGCACACACACACACTTAACTGTCTAATATCACTTTTTGGTGGAAGGATGTTAAACTGAAGAACTGAATAAAACTAAAAACAAATGTATGCTAGGTGACAAACAGACTTGTTCAAAATGAAAGTAGGAAGTGGTTTTGCTTTTCAGTGGAAAGTGCCATGCTGTGTCTAATGTACAACGATCTTTGATACCATTTCTTCCATTACTTAATACAATATTCTGAAAAAAGCCCACTCTTGTTAACTCATTAGACATGGTCTGATCAAGAGAGAGAGAGAGAGAGCGAGAAAGAGAGAGAGAGAGAGTGTGTGTGTGTGTGTGTGTAAGAACACATGCATGTAAATCCATGAATGATGGGAGCGATGTTTAGTTTTCTTCTTCTTTATCATCGAACGCTCAGACAGCAACTATTGTTGTCTGTTGTATGAGTGACATTGCTTTGCGCTGCCGTTAAGCACCTGACAAGTCAGGCCCAGCACACCCGACTTCGAATGGGACATAATCACTATGTTTTCAGGCTTTCTGGGGGGAAAAAAAAGGCAGGAGAATGGACCAAGCAGGCAGAAAATAGACAAGGAAGAGGTGACAGGCAGAAAAGGATCAAGGCAGAAGCAAAGAGAGGGGTAGACAAAAAACAAAAGGATTGCTAGCACAGAGTTTCCAGAAGGGAGGAATGCTATTTATACTGACAGCCCCCCCCCCCTCTGGCACTCCACAAGAAGCAGGTGGGTGGAAGGGGGTGGGGGTGGGGATTGAGTTTGAGTTTGTAGTCTTGGGAGTGACAATGATGGATGTACTGTTCTGGAATGTGATGTGTGCTATATCAAAACAAAAATCACACAGGTCTTTCTCTGCCAAAATGTTCTCCATAATACTAGTCCTGAATTACATGCATGCACGCACGCACGCACACACACACATACAGATGAAAAAAAGCAAATGCATTGCTTATTCAATATACCATCTCGAAATAAACATTTGAATTCAATTGACTTGACTTGACTTGACACACACACACAAACATACACATGCACACACACACACACACACACAGAACCAATGTCATCCTTGAAGAAGAGAATGGCTGTTTTTCAATCTTCAGTTCACCAAGAACAACTTTCACACGCATTTGTCCATCTCAGTTCTGGGATAAAGACTGTTGAGAAACATTTAACATTTTCAGGACATTTTATTTTTCCTTCGCTCACAACCCCAACACCCTTCACACACAGTCTTCCTCTCTTTTCACACTTTTAGCTTTGGTTTCCATCAGTTTGGAGAAACAACAACAACAACAACAAAACACATCCTATAATCTCGTGAACATCAAACCCTATGCAATTTCTAACAACTAAAACCGTTTAAAAACAAATTGGTCAGAAACTGAAAGTATTTGTAAAGAAGTATGTATGTAGACCATGCAATATCAAATAGGAAAATAATCCAGTAGTTTCTGGTCTCCGTTTTAAACGTTGATAACAAAGCGATATGGTTTTAGGATACGTATTCTCTCTTTCAAAATATACTTTGATACAGAAATGTTGTTGACAATACAAAGAAACAGTCATGTTCAAACATATTTCATATACAAAATACAATATTCCAGATATGTATTGTTTAAGTGTATATCATATTAAACATGAATAAAAGTATATTCCAAATTCAAACAAATTTCAATCCATGAACAAGGCTTTGAAGGCACATAAACACACACACATACATCAACACACAAGCATGCACAAACACACACACAGCCACATGCACGCACGCCATGTTCACAGCTAAATGACACAGCTGGTCACTAACATCTCTAATATGCAAAGTACTGATGCACACAAAAATATTCCTGTGGGGACCCTCTCCACCCCCCAAAAAACCCCCAAACAAACCAAAAACAAAAAAACCAAACAATCCTCCCCCCCCTCCTACCCAAAACAACAACAACAAAACAAAAAACCCAAACCACCACCACCAAACATCAACAACAACGACAACAAACTGCACATTCACATAACACAGAGTTCTTACTTTGCACAAGCTGCAAAGCAATGGCAGTGTCCATACTGGCATAAACTTTTCTAAAACTGCACATATACACAAACTTTGTACAGACTGCTCTGATGAGAAACATAATTATACACCTAATTATGGTAATGTTCACACTTGGCACAATCTTTTGAAACTGCATGTGAACAAATGGTTCAAGTTCCAATTTAGCATAAAATATTCTAAAACTGCATATACACAAATGGTAAAGCACATACTTAGCATAGACTGCTCTAAATCTGCATTTGAACAAAACGATAATGTGCATATTTAACATGATATGTTTCAAACTTGCAGGCTTATGTAATAAAAATAGCAATACTTATGATTTGCCAAATTTTTTTTAAAAAAACCAGCCAAAACTAGCACCCAACACCTCCACAACCAGAAGTATACGCCAGATCGATATACTATTCTTTTAAAAAATCAAACATTTTCTCTCTTTTTTTTTCTCTGTTCAAAAGAACGGAATGTAGTAGTTTTGTGTTGCGCATTAAAAAATGTCTGTAAACTGCACAACATAATCATAAATAATAATGCAAATCACGAAGAAGACAAACGGCAACAACAGAAAAGGCATCAAAGTGTCCGGTCTAAGAAAAATGGAATGTTGTGCTTCAATGCTGCATACTCTAATTGAATTCTAAACCAATGCTGCACATTTCAAAAACACAAAGAAAGAAAGAGATAAAGAAAGGAAGGTGGCATTTGTATCCAGCCATTCCTTAATACAATGTTATATGCCCACCTGAGAAGCCCCCCCCCCCCCCCCCCCCCCCCCCCCCCAATCTTTGAGTAATCAAGTTGAACATATGTTAATCAATATGTACAGAGCAAATTATGGGATAACACCAACAGTTATTTAAAGAAAGGTAAAGGTGTTCCCATAACCTATGTGGTCGTAGGGGAGCAAGATGTCAGAGACCTCAGCTTCTCCAGGGGCCAGCATATTGAGGGCGGCGCCCATCTCCTCTCCCTCGCTGCTTTACCTTCCCTGACCCTAAAGAGGCAGGTACCCATTTACAGCTGGGTGAACAGGGGGACTGTACTAAAGCATAGGCACACACAACAACGCAGGGCGCCCATCCACTTGGTAACTACGCTCAATGCCGCTTAACCTTGGCTCTGACCACTGAGCTATCCCGTCCCCAATATCATAATTACAGGCTTTGTAATCATTCTAGAAGGGACTGAACATTCATCTGAGTAATGAATGTTACTGATCCCTGCCTGTGAAGCATTTCTCTAACATCAACACTGGTATGGACTAATTCAACATCTGTATTCTACTACAGACCCCCCCCTCCCCACTCCACAAACCTCACTCCCGTACAAGAAACCAGAAGACCCCGCCCCCCCTCCACCTCCCGCCAAACCAAACTAAAGTCACACCCCCTCCCTACCTTATATTTAACATTAAATCACCGCCTAACACTGTACCAAGGGAGATAAACAAGCTGAGATAGACTGTCTTGTACCACATCCGACGACCCCAACTTTCTTCACTCGCGTGCTGGCAAAACACCCGCATCGAATACCCAGAATCAACACTCCGCGACAAACAACTCCATCAGTCACCACTCGAAAGAGCCCTCCCCCCCCACACGCCACCCCCCCCTCCCAAACACAAACTTAAAGTCAACACCCCCTACCTTATCATTTAACATTAAATCAACCGGCCTAACACTGTACCAAGGGAGATAAACAGAAGCGTGAGAATGACCTCCTCTTTGTACCACATCTCGACGACCCTCAACTTTTGTCGCTCGGCGTGCTGGCAAAACGCCCGCAACGGAATCACCAAATGCAACACGTCAGGGACCATCAATCCCACGTCACGCACGTTCTGGAAAGAGTGGCCTTCCCCTTGCATGACGTGGGAGATGAACTGATCCATGCCGCTGACGATGACGTGAACGAGGCTGATGGAGACGATGGCGGACACTTTCCAGGAGGAGAACTCGTTGTTTCCGTTGCACAAGTTGAGAACGATGCCGGTGACGAGCATTTCCGTGACGGTGAACATGAAGTGATGGGTGAAGTAGGTGTACAGCTCTTCGTTGTAGTAGCTGAAGAAAGACCTGAAAAAGCACAAGGGGAGGGCTGAATTGAAAACGACGCTTAAAACCGGTCGCATACGCAGAACCTCTCCTTCGGTCAACCTCAGAGCTGTAGCCAAGAAAAACAAAAACAGAACAAAAGAAAGTGAAGCAAATGTCAGGACTGGATGATACTGATACTTAGTTACAATGTTTATATTATCAATGTCATATCCTGTCATAGGGGGGGACGGGATAGCCCAGTGGTTAGAACACATTGCGCTTGCAATCTGACGACCCGGGTTCGATTCCCGTTCAAGGAGGATATTTTCCCTGGAGTTAACATCAGTGCAGACTCCACTCTCCCCAAGTCCTTCGGATGAGACTATAAACTGAGGTCCCGTACGCGAATGCACACAGAACACGTTAAATCCTGTTCCGCTTTTCATAAGAGTAGGCCATTGTGTGCCGGTGGGAACAGATGACAAAAATTTACAAAGCTTCATACACATGGGGACTGGATGTAAAATAGCACATAAGTGCTTATTCCATTATCCTTGATATAAAAGAATTAAAATTTTTTTTTTTAAATCCAAAGAGAACTGTACTATAAAGTTTCAGATGCACACATCACACACACACACACACACACACACACACACACACACACACACACACACAACACACACACACACACAACACACACACACACACACGAAAAAGCAGACGTTTACGAACATTCATTTTCATCTGTAACGACATTTTATTCTCTCTCTCTCTCTCTTCTCTGTGGCGTTCCCTTATTGGTTGGCTTGTGCCTGGTCTTCTCCTGTGCTTGTACGGAAAAGGAGGGGTGGGGGTGGGGGGGGGGGTGTAGAGGAAGGGGAAAGCGGGGAAGGGGGTTGTGAAGGGATAGCTTAGTGGTTAGAACATTGAGCACTGTGCTCAGCATCTGATGGGTCCAGGTTTGAACCCAGGTTCACGCCACTACTGAGACACCTGTTTCAGGGCGACGTTTCACTCGGAGTTGACAACAGTGTCGACTCCACTACCCCCAAAAGTCATTCGGATGAAACTTTAAGTCAAAGTCCTGCGTGTGAACGCATCCTGAACATCTTGCGCATATATATATATATGTGTCTTAAAACCTGTTCTGCCTTTCAGAAGAGCAGGCAACTGCACGCCGTGGTGGGAACCGATGTGAACATTTACAAAAAGCATGCACACGGGGACTGGATGCAAAAAACAAAAAAAAGCACATGCTTCCTTCCTCCATTATCCTTGAAATAAAAGAGGTCTGCCTGCTGTTCTTGGTCAACAACACAGGATGGGACGGCCTGGTGGTTAGCGTGATGTCTTCCTGATCTACTGACCTGAGTTCCATTCCCGTTCAAGAGGATTTTTTCCTCTGGAGTTAACATCAGTGCCGACTCCACTCTCCCCTAAAAGTCCTTCGGATGAGACTATAAACTGAGGTCCCGTGTGCGAACGCACGTAGAAATCTTGCGCACACGTTAAAACCTGTTCCGCTTTTCGGAAGATTAGGCCATCATGTGCTGGTGAGAACGGATGACAAAATTCACAAAAATGCATACACATGGGGACTGGATGTAAAAAAGCACATGAGTGCTTATTCCATTATCCTAAAAATAAAATTTTAAAAATATTCAAAGCAGCTCACTTTTTTTTGCAGGATGCATGCTGGGTATGTTTGTGTTTCCAAAACCCATCAGACACTGACCTCAATTAAGCGTTCTTTGACATGCATGTTTCATCTTCTCTGTGTGTGTTTGTGCATGCGTGTGTGCATGCGTGTGTGTTTGTGTATCCAATCCGATGCTATCCAATCTTCTCGTTTATAGCCCGCTGACTATAGAGGCCATATCGGGACTGTCTTCTTCTTCTTCCTTTTTTGTACATGTTTCTCCCAGGGAAGTTTGACATTGATGAGCCTTCTCCATCTCTCTCTGTTTTGAGCTTCCTCCTTATTTATGCCCCTTTCTCTAAGATCATCTGCAATACAGGCAGCCCAGGTCTTGCTAGGTCTTCCCTTTGGTCTCTTTCCATCCACTATGAAGTTCATTGCTCTTTTTTATGATGTGGTGGTCTGCTTTCCGTTGAACGTGCCCAAACCAGCGCAGTCTATTGGTACTAGCTACAGACTTCAGATCATCAACTTTACACAGTTTCCATAGTCCTCATATCGGGACTGTCACCTTGTAAAATGTTAAATCTCAGATCAAAACCTCCATATCTATCTATCTATCTATCTATCTATCTATCTATCTATCTATCTATCTATCTATCTATCTATCTATCTATCTATCTATCTATCTATCTATCTATCTATAAGAATGACCACACATATTTCTCACTCACTCACTCACTCATTCACTCACTCATCACTCACCACCATGAATAGTAGTGAGGATACAGGTTGACGAAGTACAGGAACAGCATGGACCAACGTAAGGGGACACGACTGGAGAACAAGCCCACCAGGTAGCGCACGCTCTCGTAGAACAGCAAAATAAAGATGGCGGTGAAGATCCAGATTTTGAGGGTGGTGCTAGTGGCGTTGAAGTAGACGTGCTTGTACGTCACCACGCCTGGGTTTTCGTATCGACCTGCGTGGCGGGTTATGTTGTATGTAGTATATTCGGTCAGGATATCACACGCACACATATATATACGCACTTTCACACACACACACACACAAATGTATCTACGCTCCTGTACGGTTCTGAGTGCTGGAGGATGACGGAAGCGGATCTTACCAAACTTCGATCCTTTCACACCGTATGCCTCCGAAGAATTCTCCGGATCTTTTGGCCAGAGAAGATCTCCAATGAAGACCTACTACGGAGATGCAGGCAAGAAGACATGGGAACCATCATCACCAGACGACGGTGGAAGTGGATTGGGCACATCCTCCGAAGAGACCCAAAGTCAATCACAAGAACAGCATTGCACTGGACCCCAGAAGGAAGGAGAAAGAAAGGAAGACCAAAAACAACGTGGAGGAGGACTGTAGAAAGTGAGATGAAGGCCATGCAGCACTCTTGGGGATCAGTGACTAGGTTGGCCCAGGATAGGCAGGAGTGGAAGCGCTTTGTTGCTGCCCTACACACCACTGGATGTAATGGTTGATGATGATGATGACATACACACAAATGCACGCATGCGCACAGACATGCACACACACTCACTCACATACCCCCTCCCACACTAAACACACACACACACACACACACACACACACACACACACACACACACACACACACACACACACACACACACACTAATACACTACACAAGAAGACGAAGAAGACAAAGGAGAAAAAGGAGAAGAAGAAGAATTGCAAAGAATTGTGAAGAAGAAAAATTGTGCAGAAGAAGAATTGTGAAGAAGGAGAATTGTGAAGAAGAAGAAGAATTGTGAAGAAGAAGAAGAAGGAGAAGAAGAAGAAGAATTGTGAAGAAGAAGACGGAGAAGAAGAAGAAGAAGAAGAAGAAGACAGAGAAGAAGAAGAATTGTGAAGAAGGAGAAGAAGAAGAAAGAAGAAGAAGAAGAAGAAGAAGAGAGGAAGAATTGTGAAGAAGAAGACGGAGAAGAAGAAGAAGAAGAAGAAGAAGAACAGAAGAAGAAGAAGAAGAAGAAGAAGAAGAAGAATTGTGAAGAAGAAGAAGAAGAAGAAGAAGAACAAGAACAAGAAGAAGAATTGTGAAGAAGAAGAAGAAGAATTGTGAAGAAGAAGAAGAAGAAGAAGAAGAAGAACAAGAACAAGAAGAATTGTGAAGAAGAAGAATTGTGAAGAAGAAGAAGAAGAAGAAGAAGAATTGTGAAGAAGAAGACGGAGAAGAAGAAGAAGAAGAAGAAGAAGAAGAATTGTGAAGAAGAAGACGAAGAAGAAGAAGAAGAAGAAGAAGAATTGTGAAGAAGAAGAAGAAGAAGAAGAATTGTGAAGAAGAATTGTGAAGAAGAAGAAGAAGAAGAAGAAGAATTGTGAAGAAAAAGAAGAAGAAGAATTGTGAAGAGAAGAGAAGAAGAAGAAGAAGAAGAAGAAGAAGAAGAAGAAGAAGAAGAAGAAGAAGAAGAAGAAGAAGAAGAAGACGGAGAAGAAGAAGAAGAAGAAGAAGAAGAATTGTGAAGAAGAAGAAGAAGAAGAAGAAGAAGAAGAAGAAGAAGAAAAAGAAGAAGAAGAAGAATTGTGAAGAAGAAGAAGAAGAAGAAGAAGAAGAAGAAGAAGAAGAAGAATTGTGAAGAAGAAGAAGAAGAAGAAGAAGAAGAAGAAGAAGAATTGTGAAGAAGAAGAAGAAGAAGAAGAAGAAGAAGAAGAAGAAGAAGAAGAAGAAGAAGAAGAAGAAAGAAGACAGAGAAGAAGAAGAAGAAGAAGAAGAAGAATTGTGAAGAAGAAGACGAAGAAGAAGAAGAAGAAGAAGAAGAATTGTGAAGAAGAAGAAGAAGAAGAAGAAGAAGAAGAGAAGAATTGTGAAGAAGAAGAATTGTGAAGAAGAAGAAGAAGAAGAAGAAGAAGGAAGAAGAGAGAGAAGAAGAAGAAGATAAGAAGAAGAAGAAAGAATTGTGAAGAAGAAGAAGAAGCAGAAGAAGAAGCAGAAGAAGAAGAAGAAGAGAAGAAGAAGAAGAAGAAGCAAAGAATTGTGAAGAAGAAGAATTGTGCAGAAAGAAGAATTGTGAAGAAGGAGAATTGTGAAGAAGAAGAAGAAGAAGAAGAAGAAGAAGAAGAATGTAGAAGAAGAAGAATGTAAGAAGAAGAAGAAGAAGAAGAAGAAGAAGAGAAGAAGAAGAAGAAGAAGAAGAAGAAAGAAGAAGAAGAAGAAGAAGAAGAAGTAAAAGAAAGAAGAAGAAGAAGAAGAAGAAGAAGAAGAATTGTGAAGAAGAAGAAGAAAGAAGAAGAAGAGAAGAAGAAGAAGAGAAGAAGGAAGAAGAAAGAAGAAGAAGAAAGAAGAAGAAAGAAGAAGAAGAAGAAGAAGAAGAAAAGAAGAAGAAGAAGAAGAAGAATTGTGAAGAAGAAGCCCCTCACCTCTAAAAACAGTGTCGAAACAGGAACACGTACAGCCATACCGGTCCACAGGAGGTTTGTCAGGTACCCATATCATCATGTAGAACACACCTGGAACACATCAAGAAAGTCAGTGAAAAATGTTCTTCTGCTGCTGTGTTTATAAGAATCAATTTTCCCCACTGCTGCGCACCAGTACATCTGGAGCGGTAGTCTGGGTGCTAGTCTTTCGGATGAGACCATAACTCTGAGATTCCATGTGCAACTCACAATTTAGCACACATGAAAGAACCCAAGACAACAAGAGTTGCCTCCAGAAAACTTCTGGAGAGCAAACAGCTACTCTCCACACATGAAAAGGATGGTGGCAGGATGGTTCGCCTGCCAACAAGTAAACTCTGTGGTTCTGGGTTTGATTCCCAGCCTCGCCCTTTCTTCCCAGTTTGACAAGGAAACTGAACTGGATGTCAAAGTCCTTTGGATGAGGCTATAAACCAAGGCCCTGTGTGCGACACATGCACTACATCTTGCGCACACATGAACCCATTCCGCCTCTTGGGAAAGTAGGCCATTGTGTGCTGGAAAGAACGGATGACAGAAAAAAACCCAGCATGCACACGGGTGTCATGATTAGACACCATCCCTGAAGTAGGAATGCGGCTACCTGTATAGTTGGGGGCAGGGAAAAGGAAGGGGGGATGAATCAAAGTCAAGTCAAGTCAAAAACACTTCAATCATCCCATGAAGGGCAGTTACAATGGTTGCATACAGACAAAATCTCATCAGTAATGAACCTCAGAGTTCTAGCCAAGAAATGAAAAAAAACCAAAAAAAACAAAACACGTGAGACAGAAAAAACCAAAAAAAGGAAACACGTGAGACAGAAAAAACAAAACACGTGAGACAGAAAAAAACAAAAAAAACAAAACACATGAGACAGAAAAAAACAAAAAACAAAACACGTGAGACAGAAAAAACAAAACACATGAGACAGAAAAAACAAAAAAAAACAAACACGTGAGACAGAAAAAACAAAAAAAGGAGTGGGGTAGGGGCAGGGGTAGCGCTGATCTTGTGGCAACGCATTTTCCCCCAGGGCAGGGCAATCTGAATTTCCTGCAGAGAAATCAGCCCGTGACTGAGTGCAGCATACAGTGCAATGCGATGCAACGCATGTGAATATATAAACCAGATCAATCAAATAAGAAGGACGGTCACAGGACAGTTTAGACCGAGGCCCCGGTGTGCGAACGCACGCAGAACATCTTGCGCACACGTTAAAGCCTGTTCCGCTTTTCGGAAGAGTAGGCCATTGTGTGCCGGCGGGAACAGATGACAGAATGTACAAAAACGCATACACATGGGGACTGGATGTAAAAAAAGCACATAAGTGCTTATTCCATTATCCTAGATATAAAAGAATTTTAAAAAACCCCCAAAACCCCCCCCCCAAACCTGCCTAACAAGTAAACTGTGAGGTTCTGGGTTCGATTCTCAGCCTTGCTTTTCCTTTCTTCCCACTTTTGACGGGCACATCAAACTGAATGTCACGTCTTGTGGAAGAACTTTCAAAAACACGTCCGACTCGTGTGCATGAACATGACTTGTGCATGTAAAAAAAACAACCCTGATAGTCTTAAATCAGAAAGAGCAGGGAGGTAACTCCCGACTGTCCTGGCGAATCGGGTAGGTTCAATTCCCAACTGCATACCCCAATTCAAGTGCAGACCTGCCAGTGCCTTAACTCCCTTCGTGTTTATACACGTGCACAAGATCAAATATGCATGTTACAGATCCCGCAATTTGGGTCAGCATGTGGTGGGTTACAGAAACACCACCATAACCACAGAAACACCACCATAACCACAGAAACACAAACATAACCACAGAAACACCAACATAACCACAACACACATAACCACAACAAACATAACCACAGAAACACCAACAACATAACACAGAAATACCAACAACATAACCACAGAAACACCAACAACATAACCACAGAAACACCAACAACATAACCACAGAAACACCAACAAAAATAACCACAGAAACACAAAAATAACCACAGAAACATCAACAACATAACCACAGAAACACCAACAAACATAACCACAGAAACACCAACATAACCACAGAAACACCAACATAACCACAGAAACACCAACAACATAACCACAGAAACACCAACATAACCACAGAAACACCAACAACATAACCACAGAAACACCAACATAAACCACAGAAACACCAAACATAACCACAGAAACACCAACAACATAACCACAGAAACACCAACAACATAACCACAGAAACACCAACATAACCACAGAAACACCAACATAACCACAGAAACATCAACAACATAACCACAGAAACACCACAACACATAAACCACAGAAACACCACAAAAATAACCACAGAAACACCAACATACACAGAACCCAAAAGAAACACCAACATAACCACAGAAACACCAACATAACCACAGGGAAAAACAACAAACTACACAGAAACACCAACATAACCACAGAAACATAACACAGAAACATAACCACTGAAAACCCAACATAAAACAGAACATAACCACAGAAACATAACCACAGAAACACCAACATAACCACAGAAACATAACCACAGAAACATAACCACAGAAAACACCAACAAAAACCCAACAACACCACCACAGAAACACAAACATAACCACAGAAACATAACCACAGAAACACCACCACAGAAACACCAACAAAAAACCACAGAAACATAACCACAGAAACATAACCACAGAAACACCAACATAACCACAGAAACACCAACATAAAACCCCAGAAACACCAACCCAAAATAACCACAGAAACACCACCCAAAATAAACCCCAGAAACACCAACATAACCACAGAACACCAACATAACCACAGAAACACCCAAACAACACCACAGAAACACCAACAACATAACCACAGAAACACCAAAACATAACCACAGAAACACCAACATAACCACAGAAACACCCAAAAACATAACCACAGAAACACCAACATAACCACAGAAACACCAACATAACCACAGAAACACCCAAAAACAATAACCACAGAAACACCAACAACATAACCCCAGAAACACCAACAACATAACCACAGAAAACCCAAAAACATAACCACAGAAACACCAACATAACCACAGAAACACCAACATAACCACAGAAACACCAACAACATAACCACAGAAACACCAACAAACATAACCACAGAAACACCAACAACATACCACAGAAACACCAACACATAACCACAGAAACACCAACAACATAACCACAGAAACACCAACATAACCACAGAAACACCACATAAAAAGAAACACCAAAACATAACCACAGAACACCAACAACATAACCACAGAAACACCAACAACATAACCACAGAAAACCCAAAAACATAACCACAGAAACACCAAACAACATAACCACAGAAACACCACAAACAAAAAACCACAGAAACACCCAACATAACCACAGAAAACCCAACAACTAACCACAGAAACACCAACTAACCACAGAAACAACAACATAACCACAGAAACACCAACAAATAACCACAGAAAACACCAACATACCACAAAAACAACAACATAACCACAGAAAACCAACATAACCACAGAAACACCAACAACATAACCACAGAAAACCAACAACATAACACAGAAACAACAACATAACCACAGAAACACCCAACATAACCACAGAAACACCAAACATAACCACAGAAACACCAACAACATAACCACAAAACACACCCAACATAACCCCAGAAACACCAACAACAAACCACAGAAACACACAACATAACCACAGAACACCAACATAACCACAGAAACACCAACATAAAAAACAGAAATACCCGAAACAACATAACCACAGAAACACCAAAACATAACCACAGAAACACCACACAACATAACCACAGAAAACCAACAACATAACCACAGAAACACCAACAAACAAACCACAGAAACACAACAAACATAACCACAGAAACACCAACAACAAACCACAGAAACACCAAACATAACCACAGAAACACCACCAACATAACCACAGAAACACCCACAACATAACCACAGAACACAACATAACCACAGAAAACCAACAACATAACCACAGAAAAACACCAAAACATAACCACAGAAACACCACAACATAACCACAGAAACACCAACAACATAACCACAGAAACACCAACACATAACCACAGAAACACCAACAACATAACCACAAAACACCAACAACATAACCACAGAAACACCCAACATAACACAGAAAACACCACCAAAAACCACAGAAACACCAACAAAACAAACAACATAAAAGATCAAATACCCAACATAACCAAAAACAAACAAAACCCCAGAAACAAAACATAACCAACAAGAAACACCAACATAACCCAGAAACACCAACAACATAACCACAGAAAACCAACAACATAATCCACAGGAATACCCATCGAACAACAATCAACCAGAAACAACCAAACAAACCACAAAAACAACAACCCTAACCACAGAAACCCAAAAATACCACCAAAATTTATCCAAGGGAAAGCGGCACACGGGGCAAAAAACCGGCACAAGCAAAACAAAACCCATAACCCGGGAAATAAGCCGAAAATAAAAAAACATGTAATATCAAAACCAAAAAACCCCAAACAAAAAAAATATCCAACCCAAAATAACCAATCAAACAAAAAACCCCACAGTTAAACAGAAATATATAAAAAAAATTTGGGGGGGTTGGGGGGGGGGGGGGGGGGGGGTACACCCCAAATGACTGACCTATATGCAGGAAAGGCAGCAGCACGACACACACAGCGGTGACGACGAAGGCGATCAGTTTCTGACAAAAATGGCTGTTCACAGCCGTGTAGTGAAGTTCTGTCATCTGACGCTCGACGTACTCCTGCATTCCCATCGAACCCCCACCTCGCTCACTGTTCGCAACAGATTATAAATGAAATCAAATGCTATAAGACACTGAAGCATGTTTACCACATCGGTAAAGGTAAAGGTGTTCCCATTTACCCTATGCGGTCATTGGAGAGCGAGGCATCAGAGACCTCAGCTTCTCCAGGAGCCAGCATATTGAGGGCGGCGCCCATCTCCTCTCCCTCGCTGCTTTACCTTCCCTGACCCTAAAGAGGGCAGGTACCCATTTACAGCTGGGTGAACTCGGGGACTATACTGAAGTCAATGCGCGCAAACGGTCACCCATCCACTTGGTAACCACGCTCAATGCTGCTTAACCTTAGCTTGGGGAAAGTGAGTGCTCTGACCACAGAGCTATCTCGCTCCCCTACAACCACATAGAAGGGAACACTTTTAGCTTTTAAAGTTCTGTTTTGTCAGAATCTTCAGTTAGGACGCTTCCTGATTGCTGAAGATGACAGATCTATAGACTAATGAGTATAGAGCTCTATCATTGACCTTTGAGTTTCTCAGGGTTTTTGTTTACCACGGTTTATCAGTAAAGCCATTGATTTATCAACTGACTGAGTGATGCACCTGTATATTAATCATGTATTGAAGACCACACACACATACACACACACACACAGACACACACACAAACACACACACAGTGCCCACACACCTGTAGAGACACACACACACACACATACACACAGTCTAAAATCACTAAATGTGAATAGACGTGAAACTGAAGATATCACACACACACACACACACACACACACAACACACACACACACACACACCAACCATTACAATTACATAGATTTACATAACTCAAACTTACTTTTCACTGTTGACGAGATACTTGGCATATCTCCGAAGAAGGCGGAAACATCTGGAAATGGTGGACATCACGAAGACAGGACCTGGACGTCACGAAACTCCTTGGACCACATCCACACAGCACACAGCATGAATACTACAGTATGACAAGGCAAGTCGCACAGTATAACAAGGCAAGTCGCACAGTATAACAAGGCAAGTCGCACAGTATGACAACTGTACTGGCTTTTCTTTAAATCTGAAATTGTACAAAATTACATAAATTCATTCAGTTAACGCACAGACAAATTCTGTTGGCTGAAACTGATAAGCGGCGACTGCAATTCCACACAGCACACAGACATGATATTGAGGGATCTATAGATAGATAGATTATATAGATCGATAGATAGATAGATAGACAGACAGACAGACAGACACAGACAGACAGATGGATAGATAGATACTAAGATAGACAAACAGACAGATAGATAGACAGATAGATAGATACCGATTATAAATTTAAAAAAATATTTATATAAGGAATGAATGGACAAGTCACACACTGACACAGTATGATAAGTATACTGGCTCTTTTCTGTTCTGAAATTGTACAAAATTACATCTATTTACTAATTTAGCTAAAACCTTTTCCCTACAGGTAACCTGCAAAGTCCTTCAGATGAGACTATAAACCGAGGCCCCGTGTTTGAACGCATGCAGAACATCTTGCGCACATGTTAAATCCTGTTCCGCTTTTCAGACGAGTAGGCCATTGTGTGCCAGTGGAAACAGACGACAAAATTTACAAAACCGCATACACACGGGGACTGGATGTAAAAAAGCACATGAGTGCTTATTCCATTGTCCTCGATATAAAAGAATAAATAAATAAAATAAATTTTTAAAAAATTAAAGGAAGGTAAGGGGGTTGCTGATCTTAGCACTGGGCCTGGGATTCTTGACAGAGTTATGCTGGATCTGTGTGTGTGTGTGTGTGTGTGTGTGTGTGTGTGTGTGTGTGTGTGTGTGTGTGTGTGTGTGTGTGAGTGTTTGTGTGTTGTGTGGTGTGTGTGTGTGTGTGAGTGTGTGTGTGTGTGAGTGTGTGTGTGTGAGTGTGTGTGTGTACTGTGTGTGTGTGTGTGTGTGTGTGTGTGAGTGTGTGTTGAGTGTGTGTGAGTGTGTGTGTGTGTGAGTGTGTGTAGTTGTGTGATGTGAGTGTGTGAGTGTGTGAGTGTGTGTGTGAGTGTGTGTGTGTGTGAGTGTGTGTGTGTGTGTGTGTGTGAGTGTGGTGTGTGTGTGTGTGTGTGTGAGTGTGTGTGTGTGTGTGTGTGTGTGTGATATTTTTATTCTATTCTATTCTTTCGTTTCGAATGGAGAGAGAGAGATTTAAAATTTTAAATTTTATTCTTTTATATCGAGGATAATGGAATAAGCATTTACACATGTGCTTTTTTACATCCAGTTCCCGCGTGTATGCGGATTTGTGAATTTTATTATCCATTCCCACCAGCACACAATGGCCTATGTGCGCATGTGTGTGTGCATGCGCACGTGCGTGTGTGTGCATGTGGTGTGTGAGTGACTGTGTGTGTGTGTGTCACTGTAAGTATGTGTGTGTGGTGTGGGGGGAGGGGGGGGGGTGTAGTGTGTGTGAAGTCACACATACACACATCATATGTGTGTGTATGCGTGTGCACGCATGCATGTGTGTGTGACTGTGTGTGTGTGTGTGTTTATTTTATTTTTTTATTCTTTAAATATTGAGGATAATGGAATAAGCACATATGTGCTTTTTTACATCCAGTCCCCGTGTGTATGCGGTTTTGTAAATTCTGTCATCTGTTCCCACTTGCACACAATGGCCTACTCTTACAAAAAGCGGAACAGGATTTAACGTGTGCGCAAGATGTTCTGCGTGCATTCGCACATGGGGCCTCAGTTTATAGTCTCATCTGAAGGACTTTGTGTGTGTTACTCTGTGTGTGTGTGTTTGTGTGTGTTTGTGTGTGTGTGTTTGTGTGTGTGTGTGTGTGGTGTGTGTGTATTTGTGTGTGTGTGAAGTCAAGTCAAAATGTTTATTTCCAGATGGCACATTGAATAAACACTGCAATTGGTTTTTTTCATCAAGCCATCCATTGTGTGTGTGTTGTACTGTGTGTGTGTGTGTGTGTGTGTGAACGCGCGTGTGTGCATGTGTGTTGTGTGTGTGATTCTGTGTGTGTATGTGGGTGAGTGTGAGTCTCTGTGTGTGTGTCTCTGTGTGTGTGTGTCACTGGTGTGTGTGTGTGGGTGTGATTTTTATTCTATTCTATCATTTCAAATTTCATGTGTGTGTGTATGTGAAGTGTGTGTGTGTGCATGTGTGCGCACGTGCCTGTGTATACATGTGTGTGTGTGTGTGCATGCCCAGGCATGCATGTGAAGTCAGGTCAAACTTTTATTTCCAGATGGCACATTGAATAGCCAGTGCAATTTTTTTTTCATCAAGCCATCCATCATATATCATGTGTGTGTGTGTCAAGTCAAGTCAAGTCAAGTCAAAAATTTTATTTCCAGATGGTACATTGAATAAGCAATGCATTTGCTTTTTTTCATCAAGCCATCTATCTAAGAACAAATTTCCTGATGATTATACTAAGACATTACATTATTGCATCATTTACCGTTAAATTAAACCAGTAAAAAAAGAGGAAAAAATCGATAAGGAGATACATTGAAAATACAAATTACCACATATACATATACATGCACACACATACTCATGCACGCCTGAGCGCTGGGTGCTCACGTCCACACACACATTTAAATAGAAATGTGTTGTGTGTGTGTGTGTGTTGTGTGTGTGTGTGTGTGTGCAAACATGCTTGTGTGTTTGTACACATGTATGATTTATACATACATTTGTGCGCGTGCATTGTGCGTGACTGTATGTTTTGTGAGCATCTTTTTGTGTATATATGTGTATGCAAGCATTAGCATATCATGTTTGCGTAAATGTACGTGCATGTGTCACGATTGTGTGTTTTGTTTTGTTTGTTTTGTTTTGTTTAATGTCTATTCACTACATGGTGATTTAGACACACCCGCATTCATACCAAAGTACCTATTATTACACACCGCATCTCTCTCTCTCTCTCTCTCTCCTCCTCTCTCTCTCTCTCTCTCTCTTCTCTCCCCTACACGCACCCACATCCACACACACATAAGTATATAAATATATACATACATATAAATATACATACATATATACATATATATATATATATATAGTATATACATATATATAAACATATACAATCATATACAATATAATAATATATATATATTATATATATATATATATTATGTAATTACAGTAAAGGTTTTACAGGTGAAGAATATATGACTTCAGCAACTGACACTATGAATTGCTGAGAGTCATATAAAACTTCTTGACTAGTGGCATATTTCTTATGAATATCTAAACCTCTCCTTTTATACATGTCAAGAAGAATTGGGCAATCAAACAACAAATGGTGGACTGAAAGTGGAATAGAACAACAACATGTTACATTTTTTGAATATTTAGTATTCCATGCATTTGATCTCAGTTTATGTATTAGAATTTCTAATTTCCGTGGGCAAGGAAACTGCTGATAATGTTTTTCTATGATCTTTGAATGTATGAATTTCATTAACTTAGAATGAATTTCATAAGACGACAATGCAAGATTAGAATCAAACACTTCAGTACTGTATTCAGAGGCACCTTGTTTTGCCAAAGAATCAACCAGCTCATTCGAAAAAATTCCACAATGAGAGGGGATCCAGCAAAAAGTTATGCTGATGCCTCTGCTTGCAATAGAATGTATCAGGAATTTTATCTCAAATACAATATCATTCCTTATTTTACCATGCCATGACTTTAATGCCATTAACACTGCCTTTGAGTCAACGCAAAACAGAATTTGGCAAACATCAATAGCAGTATCAGACAAAAAATTCAAAGCCATAAGAATTGCAAATAATTCAGAAGTAAAAATAGAAAAATGTTGTCCTAAATGAAAAGATTTTTGAACTTTTAAAGTCGGAATCACATATGCAGCACCACTTTTGCCTGATTCTAATACAGATCCGTCAGTATACACTTTTAAGTGATTAGAATAATTATTTTCTAAGTGACTTTTTACATCAACGGTGAGAAGATTTTGATCTTCATTTTTCTTTATTTCCGTGTAGTCAATGTCAAATTTAGCTGAAATATGTTCCCAAGGAGGTAATTGTGGAACAATCGGTAAAATTGGAATTGTTGATATATCGATGTCATTTTCTTTCATAAATGTGTCTGTATAATTTTTAATTGGCTGCAGAAATGAAATATTGCGTGCCGTTTAGGAAAATCAGTGTCTTGATTAATAAATATTTCCTCTTTTACTGAATTTGGAATAGAGATACTACGAACCACATATTTTGATACTGCCAGTTTTCGCTGATCAGAAAGAGATAGTAATAATGAGCTTCTTTATAAGTATTAGCTGTATTTGCATGAGCCGGAACACCAAGAGCTATCTTTACTGCTTTACTGTCTAGACTTTGTAATTTTTTAAGTAGATAATCTGCAGCAGAAAAATAAACTTCTTGTCCGTATATTAATTTTGAAGGTACCAAGGACAGAGCCAGATGTATCAGAGTCGTAGTGTCTTGACTCCATGCCTGAGAACTTATTATCTTTAGGAAATTAAGTCTTTTCCTAGCTTCAGTTATCATTTGGTTGATGTGCATCTTCCAATTCAACTTTCTAGTTAAAAATACACCTAAGAATTTGACATCTTGTTTGTATTGAAGCACCTTTCCTTCTAATTTCAGTATTGGTAATTTTAATGCGTTGTCACCGTTATTAAAAAGCACAAGACACGTTTTTTCTGCTGATAATTCTAATCTGTTTTCTTTCATATAACTACAGAATTTATCTAATTCTTCCTGATATATTTTTTCAACATAATTGATCACTCTCTTTTTCGTGTTTGTGTGTGTGTGTGTGTGTGTGTGTGTGTTGTGAGTGTGTGTGTGTGTGTGTGTGCGTGCGTGTGTAGCCAAAGCTTACTACTAATACTAGAGAATTGTAATAAAAATATTATACAAGACAAAGCGTTGTACTTCTAAACAAACTACATTCTTGTCCCCTACAACACATGATAGGTAATGTCAGTATCATCTGCTTGAACTTCAGAATTGATGAAACGCTAAAGATCATTCCCACTTTCGTCATCTACTTACTTCTAGTTTTAGATTACTCCAGGAAGTATGTAACATGTGTGTATTGGCGACTTCCTCGTTTTGATTTTCGTCTGCAATGTCAAATAGAGCACAGAAACAATTCAACCTTACGAGAAATTCAGAAAGTGCGAATACAGACCGTTTGCAGATAAAAGTTGTAAGGTTATCAAAACAAATTATGATTTTTAAAGTAAGTATCTTGCAGATAATTAGCTTTCAGTGAATTCAGAATGTACTAGCTTCCCATATTGCGTATATCGTAAGAGTGGTCATTGAGAAAAAGGGAAGATTCCTTCTTTTAATAGCAGACGCTTTTTGTTTTGTATAATTATTATGAGGAAATCGCACCTGCGCAGTCGCGAGGCTTATATATTTATATCTAGACGAGAAAAATTGATCAACATTGGGCTTGGCCACATTTTAGGTCAGTGATTCATTACAAATCGAGGTAAATTACTTGATTGAGATACATACACTTTGGGATTTGATAAATCACGATAACTTTTCTACAGGAGGTGTCTTTTGTTAACGTGGATTCTTTTGGTGTTTGTGACTGTCGTGATTTTGTTTTCAAGTACTTGAAACTGTCAAGTTCCTACCTTTTGACCTGATCTCGACTAGGCCTAGGCCTATTGCTCAATGGTGTTAGCCTATGACTTAATGATACCAGACTGGTGAAAACACAACACCCCAGTGTTTGGCAGAGCAAATTTTCGGTTAAAATTAACAATCTTCTTCAGGCTGAAAGATTGTATGTGTGTGTGGTGTTATATTCTTTGCATCATAGGCATGTAACTTAAGTTAACTAGTGCTGTAGATCTGTTGTGTTTTTTTGGTTTTTTTCTTTTCTTGCAAGGGCCAGTGAGCAAGAGGATTACATATTAATGTATACATCTCAATTATATGTTTGATATAGTGTGTGTGAGGGAGAGGGAGAGAGAGAGAGAGAGATCTGGGTTTGTTTTTTTTAAATTGCAAGGGTCAGTAAAAAAAATACATATTATTATAAATGTATTTCAGTTGGTATGTTTGATAATGTGTGTTTGAACAGTGTGCGTGTGTGTGTGTTGTGTGTGTGTTGTTTGAACAGCATGTGTGTGTGTATGTGTGTGTGTGTGTGTATGTGACTGTCAATAGTGTCATGACTATGTCATCAGGCACGCACACATGCATGTGTGTGTCGCTGTGTGTGTGTGTGTGTGTGTGTGTCACTGTGGGTGTGTGGTGGAATCACACTATTTCAGTTTCTCACTGACACTTTCAGATTTTGAAAGGACCAAACTAACCATGAATTCTGGAACTGATGTCCTCAAGGCTGGGTGGCTTTTTCGAGAGAGTGAGTTTTGAAAGTTGAAAAATTCATACATGATGATGACTTTGATGTATAGTTTTGTTTTTATACATACATGTATACATGAATATTATCTTATGTTGCATTGTAATATTATATAGTATACACTGATTCAGCGCTTATTAAGTTACTATGTTATGTCAATATGTGGCAGCATTAATTATGTAAATTTTTTGGATAATGTGTGTGGTGTGGCCAGGTCACGATAGTGATGGTGGTTGTGTGTGTGTGTATATATGTGTGTGTGTGTGTGTGTGTGTGTGCATGTTTGTGTCGCTCACTGTGTGTGTTTGTGTCACTGTGTGTGTGTGTGTGTGTTCTCCTGTAGTGCAGTGTTCAGCTTACATTCGCGTGTTTCGGACACTGAGACAGACACACACACATGCTCCTCTTGCTCTCTTCTCTCTCTCTCTCTCTCTCTCTCTCTCTCTCTCCTCTCTCTCTCTCTCTCTTCTCTCTCTTCTCTCTCTCTCTCTCTCTCTTTCTCTCTCTCTTTCTCTTTCTCTCTCTCTCTCTCTCTCTCTCTGAGTGGCTTTCCTGGCTTAGCTGCCAGCAAGGCATTTTTGTGCGAGCTGTGTATAAACTATTGTTGTTTTTCCTTTTTAAAATAAAAATGCCGGTCGCAGGACTCTGTTGTTTTTTTAAATTATTGATATGATAAAAGTATTAGTATTGTATTGCGTTTGTGTGTGCATGCATGTGTTCGTGTTTTTGTGTGTTTATGAATGCATACATGTATTTTACAATGTGTATTAGAGTGTGTCTGTGTGTGTGTCTGTGTGTGTGTGTATATGTGTGTGTGTGTGTGTGTGTGTGTGTGTGTGCTCACACAGAAGAAGAAAGAAGCAAGGAAATTGTTTTAGTATCCAGAAGCCTGACCTAATAGCCTGATAAGCCTGATATAATACTTATATTAAGAGTGGTCAATGATTTAATAGACATTTATATATTATTATGAATACATTAATGTATAATAAATTTCAATATAGAATCAAGCAAACCAAGACAGCCTTGCAGTTCTACAGAGTTACTCTAGTGCATGTTAGTTAGTGCACAGTACTGGTTTTTTTCAAAATGACAAAACTATTCATCTGTGACCAAGTCTGCAATCTTCTTTATCGATTACAAATGGAGCGCCATGTTTTTGTGACGGTCTACTCTTAAGAAATAAAGGAGATATATATGCGTTCAGTAGTTTCATGTCATACTTGGGTGGGGGGGGGGGGGGGGAATCTTGGCAATGTTCCAGTTTTTAGTTTGCAATCTTCTCGATCAGTTAATAAATGGAGTGCCATGTTTTTTGTGACTGTCTTATTCTAAGAAATGAGGGGCATACATTGCGCAATGGTTTAGATCCATGTACAGCAACTTGGGGAGTAGGACTGGGGGGGGGGGGGGGGGGGGGGGGGGGGGGAAGAGAATCATGGCAGTGTTCCATCCTTGTAACTTGGAATCTTCAGGTCTTGACCTGTAGATCATATTGCACTAAATGACTTTATGAGTATGTTAAGTACTGTTAGTGCTGTGATTGTGTCAGTGTGCGTGTGTGTGAGTGTGTGTGTGTGTAGGTTTTCTTCACTAAATAGTCCTTCCACTAAATAGTGATATCAGACACGTGCGTGTTTGTGTGTGTTGGCAGTTGAAGAAGAAGAAGAAGAAGAAAAAAAGAAAAGAAATGAAGAGAAAAAATGAAGTAGGCCACTAGTGCCTAGTACAAGGCGGAGTAGCAGGAGTAGTAGTAGAGTAGTATAGTAGTAGTAGAGGGGAGTAATAGCAGGAGTAGTAGTAGTAGTGGAGAGGAGTAAGAGAGGAGTAGTAGGAGGAGTAGTAGCAGGAGTAGGATAGTAGTAGTAGGAGGAGGAGGAGTAGTAGGAGGAGGGAGGAGTAGTAGTCAGTAGCAGTAGTAGAGTAGTAGTAGTAGTAGTAGTGGTGGTAGTAAGTAGTATAGTAGTAGTAGTAGTATAGTAGTAGTAGTAGTATAGTAGTAGTAGTAGTATAGTAGAAGTAGTACCAGTTGAAGTGGTAGTAGTAGAAGTAGTAGTAGTAGTAGTAGTAGCAGTAGTAGTAGTGGTAGTAGTAGTAGCAGTTGTAGTAGAAGTAGTAGTAGTAGTAGTAGTAGTACTATAGTAGTAGTAGTAGTAGTGGTAGTAGTAGTAGCAGTTGTAGTAGAAGTAGTAGTAGTAGTAGTAGTAAGTAGTACTATAGTAGTAGTAGTAGTAGTAGTAGTAGTAGTTTGCAGAATAATCATCATCATTTTCCTCACCACCACCGCTACCACTCCACCACTCCTCTACCACCACCACCACCACCATCATCATCATCATCATCACCATCATCATCACCATCATCATCATCATCATCATCATCACCCTCATCATCATAATCATGATGTATATATTTTTCTATTTGTTTACAAGCTTCCGCGCTATATAATAATAATAATAATAATAAATGGAATTTATATAGTGCTGTATCTTGCACAGACAAATCATACATTATTATCATTATTATTATTATTATATATACTACTACTACTACTACACAACTCTACATACTACTACCTCACTACACTACTACTACTACTATCTACTACACATCTCACTCACTCACTATATCTACTATCCACACTCACTACTAATTACTAACTACACTCTCTACTACTACTATATACTATACTATTATATCCAGCATCATCATCATCATTATTATTATATATTAATACCAGCATCATCATCTCATATCATCATCATTATTATTATTATTAATACCAGCATCATCATCATCATCATTATTATTATTATTACCATCATCATCATCATCATATTATTATTATTATTAATCCCAGCATCATCATCATCATCATTATTATTATTATTATTATTAATCCCAGCATCATCATCATCATCATTATTATTATTATTATTATTATTAATACCATCATCATCATCATCATCATTATTGTTGTTATTATTATTGTAATCATTATTATTGATATTGTTTCCAGGCAGCGTGCTGCACCGCTGGAAGAGGAACTGGTTTGTGCTGTACCAGGACGGACTGCTGCGGTACTTTGACTCCCAGGACAGCCACCGTGCTGAAGAGGTCTTCATCCTGCGAAACGTCTGCAGGCGCATCAAAACTGGGCCTGAGGTATCTAGCGTGTATCCTGTCCTCTGTCACAGTGTGCCTCTGTGTGGGCGGGGGGGGGGGGGGGAGGGGGGCGGGGTGCAGGGGAAGGGGGGTTGGAGGGAAGGGTTTGTGTGTGTGTGGGGGGGGGGGTGTTCATATTATTTTTGGGTGTATTGTTGTTTGGGGACGGGATAGCTCAGTGGTCGGAGCACTCGCTTTCCCCCAGCCAAGTTAAGCAGCGTCGAGCGTGGTTACCAGTTGGATGGGTGACCGTTTGCGCCACGCCTTGGCTTCAGTACAGTTCCTCCAGTTCACCCAGCTGTAAATGGGTACCTGCCCTCTTTAGGGTCAGGGAAGGTAAAGCAGCGAGGGAGAGGAGATGGGCCACCCTCAATATGCTGGCCCTAGAGAAGTGAGGTCTCTGACGCCTCGCTCCCCTACGACCTTATAGGTTATGGGACTCCTTTACCTTTCCTTTTACCTATTGCTGTTAAAGAACTGTACAGCATTGTGAAACAGCTCACCAACCAAGGCACTAGACCAGCAGCAGCAGTGAAGAATAAGAACGGAGAGCTGCTAAAGAATCAAGAGGCCAGACTGAGTAGATGGAGAGAACACTTCCAGGAAGTTCTCAACAGGGATGCACCGAATGATGCTGTTAGGTTTATTCTCCTGTTCAATTTGTTTGTAATCCTCCATAGCCCAAAAGAGGTGAAAGGAATTAAATCTTGAAATGTTGTGTTTTAAAGTCTACCCTCTAGAAGGTGGTATGAGACAGGCGATGGGGAGGAGGAAGAAATGAGACGTTAATGTCAGTGTGTTTGTTTGGACAGTCGCATGAAGGATAAAAAGGAAAAAAAACCCCACTGATTTAACCATCAGAAACTCGTGGAATTATACAAAACATGTACAAAAAGCAAGCAAAGGAAAACAGATGAATCTCTGTGTGTCTGAGTGAGAGAGTGTGTGTGACTGTATGCAACCACATAATTCAGTGTGTGTGTGTGTGTATGTGTGTCTCTGTGTGTGTGTTTGTGTCTGTGTGTGTATGTGTGTGTGTGTTTGTGTATGTTTATGATTGTGTCTGTGTATATATGCGTGTATATGTGTCTGTGTATATGTGTATGTATGTGTGTGTCTGTGTATGATTGTGTCTGTGTTTGTGTCTGTATATGATTGTGTCTGTGTATGTTTGTGTCTGTGTATGATTGTGTCTGTGTATGATTGTGTCTGTGTTTGTGTCTTTTGTGTGTTGTTTGTGTCTGCATGTGTCTGTGTATGATTGTATCTGTGTATGATTGTGTCTGTGTATGATTGTGTCTGTGTTTGTTTGTGTCTGTGTATGATTGTGTCTGTGTGTGGTCTGTGTATGTTTGTGTCTGTGTGTGATTGTGTCTGTGTATGATTGTGTCTGTGTGTGTGTGTCTGTGTATGTTTGTGTCTGTGTATGATTGTGTCTGTGTGTGTGTGTCTGTGTATGTTTGTGTCTGTGTATGATTGTGTCTGTGTGTGTCTGTGTATGATTGTGTCTGTGTGTGTTTGTGTCTGTGTATGATTGTGTCTGTGTTGCTGTGTGTTGTGTCTGTGTTGTTGTGTCTGTGTGTGTCTGTGTATGTTTGTGTCTGTGTGTGTTTGTGTCTGTGTAGTGTGTCTGTGTATGTTTGTGTCTGTGTATGATTGTGTCTGTGTGTATGGTTGTGTCTGTGTATGTTTGATGGGCTGTGTATGATTGTGTCTGTGTGTGTTTTTGTCTGTGTGATGTTTGTGTCTGTGTATGATTGTTGGTTGTGTTATATTGTGTCTGTGTGTGTTATGTTTTGTGTGTTTTTTTGTTTGTGTCTGTGTTGATTGTGTCTGTGTGTGTTTGTGTCTATCATTGTGTCTGTTTTGTGTCTGTGTATAATTGTGTGTGTGTTGTGTCTGTGTATGATTGTGTCTGTGTTGTTTGTGTTGTGTTGTGTTTGTGTCTATCATTGTGTCTGTTTTGTGTCTGTGTATGATTGTGTCTGTGTATATTTGTGTCTGTGTATGATTGTGTCTGTGTATGTTGTGTCTGTGTATGATTGTGTCTGTTTGTTTTGTCTGTGTATGATTGTGTCTGTGTATGATTGTGTCTGTTTGTGTCTGTGTATGATTGTGTCTGTGTTGATTGTGTCTTTGTTGTTTTGATTGTGTGTGTATGTGTTTTGTCTGTGTATGATTGTGTCTGTGTATGTTGTGTCTGTGTGTGTGTGTCTGTGTATGATTGTGTCTGTGTGTGTTTGTGTCTGTGTGTGTTTGTGTCTGTGTATGATTGTGTCTGTGTGTGTTTGTGTCTGTGTATGTTTGTGTCTGTGTTTGTGTCTGTGTGTGTTTGTGTCTGTGTATGATTGTGTCTGTGTATGATTGTGTCTTTGTATGATTGTGTCTGTGTGTGTTTGTGTCTGTGTATGATTGTGTCTGTGTGTGTTTGTGTCTGTGTGTGTGTGTGTCTTATTAAATGTGACGCTCCACCACGACATGAGTCGCTTTGCACCTGACCCACTTTTCCGCTAGGAGCAATTTTAGGCAGGTGGGGGTCAGGTTGTCGATTTTGAGATTTTGACTGATTATAAAACAATAGCCATTATTCTACCTTGTAATGAAAAACCAAAGCGTAATTTTGTTTCCTTTCGCTTTAAAAACGCATTTTAAAAACATCCAAGCCCTCATTGTGACCACTGATTACGATGCGAAACTGGTCCGTTTCTCATTTTGCCATTTTCTGCAGTCTACCATTTCGATATGTGACATAACTTTTTATAGAAGTGTCCGATTTTCAATCTGTTTTCTGTACTGAATAGCTTATTCATTGCAGATTAATAACATGTCGGTAACCAATAGTAATTGACCTCTGGCGCAAATCTCTCATTACCTGGTGAAGCATCACAACTTTCGTTTGTTAACAGGTGGGTTCAGCCACCCCGCCTGAGGAGGTGAGGGAAGGGAAGTCCTCGCTGTTTGAACTGGAGATGAATGATGGCAATCGTCTGCTTCTGTGTGCTGAGAGTGCTGACGACATGAGGTAAAGGACAGTGTTGGGGGATGCATACATGTGACATGTACGTATGTATGTATGTATGTATGTATGTATGTATGCATGTATACTTGATGGAGTTGGTCAGTGAACTGTGTTAAACACGGTTTTAATAATAAATGGAATTTGTATAGCGCTATATCTTGCAAAGACAAATCGGAGCGCTTGCATTCAACATATTCTTACAGAGTCATGCAGCCAATAACTATCAGAAGGTTTTAAACAAAATTCAAATGTATGCATCTACACACACACACCACACACACACACACACACACACACACACACACACACACACACAGGTTGTAGGGATTTTGGCTGTTGAAGGTAGGGGCAGCTTTGAGATGAAAGAGGGAAAAAGTTAGGTTTGAAATAAACATGTCTTGAGGCTGGATTTAAATGTGTCATATGTAGGCTTTGTGTGTGTGTTGTGTTGTGTGTGTTGTGGTGTGTGTGTACTCAAATATGCGTGTGTTACTGTGTACATAATGATTTGTTTTCGTTTTTTTTAGAATACACACACACATTCATCCACTCGCATCCACACCCAACTATGCCCCCATCCTTCCCCCCCCCTTCCCACACATCATCATACACCCCCCCCCCCCCCCCCCTCCCCCTGTCATCCACTCCACCATCACCCCCACCCACCCAAATAACACTGCAGTCTTTTACAACCATACTCACAGTGCGCCTATACAGCAACGCTCAGTCAAAGGTTCAGGCAGAGTGCTATCATTAGCGCCCCCGACCTTTTTACCCCACACCCCTCCCATTTCTTCACCCCTCCCCTTCCCCCTCCTCACATTACCTAAGACAAGCCCGCTGCGTGCGTGCATGTGTGCGGCCTGCCTATCCTCTTAACACACACAGGCACTAAGCCTAGGCTAGATGGAGACAGCAAACTGTCAAGATTTTGCCCAAATTTGAGCCCTTCAAAACTGATGAACACGTATCCTAAATACAACAAAAGGTGATTCAGCTTAAAAAATCAAACATTAACATTATATACCTGACTTTGCCAAAGTGAAACTTAAACGATTTCAGGAGGAAAATTGCCATCAATTTACGTCACTAGCACAGAAATGATCACTCTCAATACTAAACAAAGAAGAGCTATCTGGTGAGAACATCCAATCTATCTGTTTTTTTGGTTTATAACGCCAACACAAAAGTGTTATACTTGTTCAAATTTACGTCTCCACAACAACAAGAGAAAACTGCACTGCATACACCTGAATGTAGCGCTGAAGGAAATGACAAACGTATCAACAAGCACTTAAAAGTTGGAAATTAAAATCCGTGCGGCCATTTCCTCCCCCCGCTGAAACAGTAGAAAGAACGCCGCGCTATCTTGATGGCGCCAAACTGGACCAGTGCATCTGGTCAGTGCCAGAGCTAAAAATAAGCACATCAGGGGTCAAGTTCCAGCGTCCAAGTGCAGCAGAAAATGGGGAAAACGACTGCCGTGTTCTGGTTTCAGGGCGTGGCAGTACTCCCTGGAGGCAGCGCGCTCCACGCCATACCCAGGGTCCTCAGCCAGCCCCATGTACCCCTCCCCTGCAGGCCCCATCGGCTACACCTACCAGCGGGTGGGGTACGGGGGGTACCCGGGTCAGATCATCTCCCAGCCTGCCGCGCAAGGTACTGTTCGCTGGTGAAAAGGTAACGGTAAAGGTGTCCCATAACCTATGTGGTCGTAGGGGAGCGAGGCGTCAGAAACCTCACTTCTCCAGGTGCCAGCATATTGAGGCCGGTGGCGCCCATCTCCTCTCCTCCCTCGCTGCTTTACCTTCCCTGACCCTAAAAGAGGGCAGGTACCCATTTACAGCTGGGTGAACTGGGGGGAACTGTACTGAAGCCAAGGCGCGGCGCAAACGGTCACCCATCCAACTGGTAACCACGCTCGACGCTGCTTAACTTGGCTGGGGGAAAGCGAGTGCTATTTGGGGGTACTATGTTTGGAAAACAACAACAACAACAACAACGAAAAGTGACGCTGAAGCTTTGACTTGATTTTATGCTGTTGGTGAATTTTGTTTCCTCCGTCAGGAAATGAGGGGGGGGGGGGGGGTGCGTCTGACCCTGGCTTTTCTGCCGAGAGCGGGGTGATATGTAACTGTCGTGCATACCGCTTTCAGTCGTGGCAGATTTCTGTATGTGGAATTCAGGCTGCTTCACCTAGAGAGATCGTGTCACCTCAAGAGCAGTGCCACCCATTTTTTCCTTTTTTTTTGGGGGGGGGGGTGTTTCTGCAAGTGGGTTTGTTTCCCTCTCAGAGTGGCTTTTTTCTATACAGAATTTTGCCAGGGACAACTCTCTTGTTGCCGTGGGTTCTTTTACGTGCGCATAATAATTTTGTGTAACACACGGGACCTCAGGTTTATCGTCTCATCCGAAAGACTAGTACCCAGACCACCACTCATGGTCTAATGGATGGGGGGAAAGTTTTGGGTCCAAACGTGTCTGAGCGTTCGATGAAGAAGAAGAAGAATACCCTTTTCAAAGCCCTTGAAAAAACAGACAGACAGACAAAAAGGGAACAAAGAACCCATATCATGACATGTCTTTTCATGGTATAACTAAGATATAAATAAATGATAATAATACATGGAATTTATATAGCGCCATATCTTGAAAAAACTCCAAATCAAAGCGCTATAAAACAAATGAACAAACAACATTGGGACAAAGAACTCATGACATGTCTTTTCATGGTATAAATAAAAAAAATAAAAAAATAAACAAACAAACAAACAAAAATGGAACAAAGAACTGGTATGACATGTCTTTTCATGGTATAAATAAAAAATTTAAAAAAATGAATAAACAAACAAAAACGGAACAAAGAACTCATATGACATGTCTTTTCATGGTATAAATTAAAAAAAATGTTTTAAAACGGAACAAAGAACTGGTATGACACGTCTTTTCATGGTATAAATAAATAACTAAAATAAACAAACAAACAAAAACGGAACAAAGAACTGGTATGACATGTCTTTTCATGGTATGAATAAATAAATAAAATAAATGAAATAAACAAACAAACAAAAACGGAACAAAGAACTGGTATGACACGTCTTTTCATGGTATAAATTATTTTTTTAAAAATTGTTTTAAAATGGAACAAAGAACTGGTATGACACGTCTTTTCTTGGTATGAATAAATAAAAAAAATAAATGAAATAAACAAACAAACAAAAATGGAACAAAGAACTGGTATGACACGTCTTTTCATGGTATAAATTATTTTTTAAAAAATTGTTTTAAAATGGAACAAAGAACTGGTATGACACATCTTTTCATGGTATAAATAAATCAAACAAACAAACAAACAAA
>CM054156.1:11258841-11266341 GCA_028751875.1 Rapana venosa
GTAGACATTTTTTTGTTTTTGTTTTTAATCTGTCAGTGATGGTGGGTTTTTTTTCTTTATGATCTTTTCTTTTCAAGTTTTTGTGTGACTGTTTAGTGGTGGGACGGGATAGCTCAGTGGTCAGAGCACTCGCTTTCCCCCAGCTAAGGTTAAGCAGCATCGAGCGTGGTTACCAAGTGGATGGGTGACCATTTGCACGCCTTGGCTTCAGTATAGTCCCCCAGTTCACCCAGCTATAAATGGGTACCTGCCACCTTTAGGGTCAGGGAAGGTAAAGCAGTGAGGGAGAGGAGATGGGCACCACCGCCCTCAGTATGCTGGCCCCTGGAGAAGCTGAGGTCTCTGATGCCTCGCTCCTCTATGACTACACAGGTTATAGGGCACCTTTGCCTTTTTTTTTTAGTGATTGTTTTGTTTTGGTTTGTATTATTCATCAGTACTGGTTGTTATTGATGTGATACTTTCTATATCCTGACCTTAACAGTCAGAAGGGTTACACAAATAACAAAAAAAATATAGAGATAAAAATGTTTCCACATTTATTTGTAAGAAATAACACAAGTAATATTATGATAAACATGGTTCCATGTATAGTTGCAAGTCTACAAGGATTTTGATTCATTGTGTACAGGAATATGATCTACGTTGTTATTTTGTTATGCAATTGTTTTATACTTTGTTGTTTGTAAGTACATAATCTGTTGGTTTTTTTTTCCTTTTAATGCAACCATTTTGATCAATCTTGTACAGCACGCACGTTTATAGCTTTTAATCATGCATGCGCATACTGCATGCATGCATATGTATGCGCACTGAATTTCTCACGCTAGCTCAAGCAAGTGCACTCTAAATTGCACGGATTTTTGGTTTTTCCTCTTTGCCTTTTTCGCTTTCAAAGAAAATTTGTATGCGCCCAAATTTTTGTAGATAATTATCTTCGAACCAAATGACGCAAAAAAATTATTGACTCGAGATGTTGTGCAAAAGTCCACAGATTGATTCAAGGGATGTGGAGGGCACAGCTGTCAGTGTCCCCCTCTTTCAGCTGCTCTCAGCAGTTACCCAGCCCAGCTGGTGCTGATCATTACAGCAGGAAGAAGAACTGACCACACTTGGACACGTTGGTAAAAGGAAAAAGGGGCGCGCTGAAGTTAGCACTCTTGCCTGAGTGATGTTGGACTTGCAGGCTGTGGGGGGTTACGGTTGGAAATGTTTGGCTTTAGAGGTGTTGTTGATTTATCTTATGATTGAAAAACAATTGTTTGTTTGAGTGTGCATGTTTTTGTTTGTTTCTGTTCTTGTTTGGGGGGTTTTCAGTGAAAAGTCGGCTACTGTGATATTTGTTGAACTCTTCAAGGCCAGACATGGCAGCTGAACCGTTTTAAAATATAAATTATTTTTTTACATTTCTGATCATATATCTAGTACAAGCATCTTTTTTTCCCCCACACAAAGCACTGATTTTCTGTGTCACTAATGATTAAAGTTTGCATGTGAACAAAAACTGTCATGTTTGTTCAATTTTTTGGCTGCATTTTTTTTTTCGTAAAATGGTTTATGCTCAAATAAGCGAGGCTTTGGAATGAATGCTATTATATACAAACTTCTTATACAGCTGAACACGTTGTATACAAACATCTTTCCAAGCTCGTTTTACATAGGCAAAAACCTGAATTTTTACATTTAGGCAACTTTGTCAACGTTTTTTTGTGTGTGTTGTGGTTGTTTATTTGTCAAAATATTGGGGGCGAAATTTGTGAAAATTGTTTAAAAATTGAAGAATTGTGGTTTTTTAGATGCAGGCATGTCCAAATGTATATTTTAATAAAAGTTTGATGTTAAATTATCTGCAGAAAGAAAGAAAGGAAAATATTACAGTTTTGGAGTTCACATTTTTTTTATCAGCCATCTTGGATTGTTTCCATAGCAACTAGTCATTGAAGAGTCGAGTTATGAATGGTTTGCGAGTTCTTTTGGGGGATATTGAACAGTGTTCAGAAATTGCAGTGTCGATGACATTTTAACACAATTTTAAATCCATCAGCCACCATGTCTGGCCTGAACTGAACAAGTGTCTTTTTTGAAAGTGCATTGCTAAGTGAACTGATTTTTCTTTTTTCTGATTTGTGAATCTCTTGAGTCTTTTTGAATTACAAAAAAAGGGGGGTGTATGGGGTTTGCTTTTTTTATCTTGTTATTTTTCTGTGCTGTACAGATTTCTCTTGTTATTGTTTATAATAAAGGTCTCTTAATAAAAGAAGAAATGTTTTGTTGCGTTTCTGCTGAACTTTTCTGTAATTTTGTTGGATATTTTGAGGTGTAGGTTTGTTTTGTGTGTGAAGCGTGTGTGTGTGTGTACTTCTTCTTCTTCCTTTTTTGTCATGTTTCTCCCAGGGGAGGTTTGACATTGATGAGCCTTCTCCATCTCTCTCTGTTTTGAGCTTCCTCCTTATTTATGCCCCTTTCTCTAAGATCATCTGCAATACAGGCAGCCCAGGTCTTGCTAGGTCTTCCCTTTGGTCTCTTTCCATCCACTACGAAGTTCATTGCTCTTTTTATAATGTGGTGGTCTGCTTTCCATTGAACGTGCCCAAACCAGCGCAGTCTATTGGTACTAGCTACAGACTTCAGATCATCAACTTTGCACATTCTCCATAGTTCTTCATTCGTGATCCTGTCTTCTCATTTGATCTTTGTCATGTAGCATAGCATTTGGTTTTCACAGCTCTTAACAAACGTTCTATGGTTTTTGTGAAAACCCACGTCTCCGAGCCATACAGGAGAACAGGTATGATGCAGGCCTTATATATCAGACAGCATCTCTCCAGTGGGATTTTCTGATTTCCGAGCAGACTTGCCAATTCTTTCCATTTCTTCCAAGCACTCACAATCCTGGTTCTGACAGCTAACAGATTTTGCTTCGCAGCTCATCATCTCTCCCAGGTAGCAGAATTCGTCTACCACTTCTATCTTCCCTTGTTCAAATTCTAGCTCCTCCTTTCCTGCATCAGTATTGTCTTCACCCTTCTTATTCATACAACTGGGGCAGACTAATACTCTGTCCTCCTTCCTCAGACTTTTGGGCTTTGAACATATTTTGTGATACCAATATTGACATTTGAGCATTTGATCGAATTGTTCCCTCCACCTTTGTGGCAGACACCACACGGGTATTTGCCTTGCTCTCTATGTGTTCTGCGGTCTTTTCCAACTGTCATTGCTTTGGTCTTGTCAACATTTACCTTCATTCCTCTGTGTTCTAATCTCTGTTTCCAATTGCCAAATCTTTGAGTAGCGTCATCACTGTTCTCAGCTACCAGTACTAAGTCATCAGCATACAGCAGTTCCCAGATCTCTTCTGGCCTCTCCACTTCCTTGGAAATTTCATTCATCACGAGGATAAAGAGCAGAGGGCTCAATGCGGATCCTTGGTGCGCTCCTACTTTTATGTCAAAGCTTTCTGACGTCCCAATTATAGTTTTCACTTTTGATCTGGAGTTCTTGTACCAAGTCATAACCATTGAGATGGTGTGCTCCAGTACACCCTGTGTGCATACGCGCGGCATTTTTAAGGAGCATGTACTCATTTTGTTGTACCGGCTGTATTTACGTCCCAGTGGGAGGTTTCCAATTTAGGGACAAAGTATGTCCTCTTCAGTATGTATGCGTTTTCATGTATGCCTTCCTGTGTGTGTGTGTGTGCATGCGGACACACACACAGGCACACACTCTCTTCTCTCTCTCTCACACACACACAAACACACACACTGGAATAAATACAAAAATTATATTCTGATTTTAGTTCATCATGAACAAACATTAAGAAGATTAATGGAAGCAGTGTTTTTTAAATTTTTTTTTAGCTCAATCATGTAAACCTGGAAATTAATCTGTGCGTGAGTGTGTGTGCGTGCACGTGCGTGTGCGTGCATGTGTGTGTGCATGCGTGTGTGCGCATGTGTGTGTGCATGTGTGTGTGCACATGTGAGCATGTACATTGTGTGTGTTTAGGTGCACAGACAGGTGCATGCATGCCAGTATTCATGCAAACATGTACATACACAAAAAAAGTACAATCGCATTTCATTATTACAAGTGTAAATAATCACTACATACTGTGTCAATGATCCGTGCGAAAATATCTCCACCAATACAAAACAAAAAAAACAACCCAACAATGATCCATAAAAGAAAAAAATCTCCAAGACAAGCGAAATAAAATAATAATAAAGTGTACACTCATTATCACAATACTACCTTGAGCCAAATCACTGTCAAACTCATAACAGCAGTACATACTGAACAAGCAGTAATCTTGAATATTGTTTAAAAGGTAAAGGTGTCCCATAACCTATGTGGTTGTAGGGGGAGCGAGGCGTCAGAGATCTCACTTCTCTAGGGCCAGCATATTGAGGGTGGCACCCATCTCCTCTCCCTCGCTGCTTTACCTTCCCTGACCCCAAAGAGGGTAGGCACCCATTTACAGCTGGATGAACTGGGGAACTATACAGAAGCCAAGGCACGCAAACGGTCACCCATCCAAGTGGTAACCACATTCATGCTGTTTAACCTTAGCTGGGGGAAAGCGAGTGCTCTGACCACTGAGCTATCCCGTCCCTATCACCTTACTACCTTCAGCCAAATCACTGTCAAACCCATAACAGCAGTACACTCTGAACAAGCAGCAACCTTTAATATTGTTACTTTAGTCTATTTGTTACTTGTTCCATCAGGCACTATGGGAAGTTAACTAGGATTTTTCTTTTTGAGTAGACTTTTGTGATCACAGCACGCAAATCCAGCAATGCTCAGTCCAGGGTCCAGTACTAGAATTAGCCCCCTTTCTTTTGCCAAGCCCAAGCGTGGTCAGATTCTGCTGTAATCAGCACCAGCTGGGATGGAATGGGTAGCAGCTGAGAGAGCTGAAAAAGTGGGGGAAGCTGACAGCTGTGTGGTCAACATTTCTAGGGATTTTTTCTTCTTAAATTTGCGACAAATTTGTGGAAAAATGAAGTAAGAATGTGAACTAGGAAATCAAAGCAGAAGATAATGATCATTTATCAAGTGGAAGCTGGCATAATGTAGAAAGTTGACAGAACAACAACATTACAAAAGCGGTTTAGACACTTCAGGTTGCTAAAGTTCAGAAACGTTTCACAGGACTGTACAGTACTGTATAATGAAGGAAGCACCAATAGTTCGGCTATCGTCTTAGATCTAAACTGACTTTGGCATGTCCACGACTGTGTTGCTGTTGTTCTCACTTATACTCAAGATTTACAGCTTGCTCTATACCAAAAAGATCTACATCATTTATTTACTGAAGCTTTAGAATTCTATATTTATAAAGTCTTGTTGCTGAAAAATGTGTAGGCATTTAGATCCAACATTTCCTAGTTGTCAAGTTGTAGATAGAAATTTAATATTTCTTTTAAGTGGTAGATCAACATTTCCTACATTTTCAGTTGTAGAACAAAATTTAGTATTTTTATGTTGTAGATAAAAATTTCAAATATTTACAAGTTGCATATCAAAATTTCCTATTTTTTCAAGTGGTAGATAAAAATTTCATATTTTGCCAACTTGCAGATCAAACATTTTCTAATGTCATTTTTTTGAAGTGCTGTCAATTTTGGAAGTGTGACAGATCTTTTTTTCTATCAAACGGTGTACAGGGAAACACTCGCAAGAAAGACGCCACATTTCTTTCAATAACACCAAAGCTACCTTCCAATTTCCTTTTTTTTTTTTTTATTCCAAGAAATATTTTGCATACTTTGGATAATGAAAATGGGGACCGCCCACAATAACTATGCACTCTGTCTCACTCATCCCGCTTAGGAATCAACACCAGTCTGGAAAGTACACACATGGTGAGAAGATTGGAGTAAGCGGCAGTTTTGTTTTAAAATATCCTTGCCGTATTGGCAGCCATACTTAAATCTTCAGAGGGTTGGTTTTTTTCTTTTTTTTACATTGCTGACTATAAAAATCAAGTACCATTCCTGCTTCTGGAACCAATGAAGCCATTAAGTTTGCTTTTGGCATGTTACAAATCATAAGAATGTTGCTAATTTTGGCTCTCTCTCTCTCTCATCTGCTTTCCATTATGCGTTCGTCCCCCTTCCCGCCCCACCCCCACACCGATGTTTTTCAAAAGCTTTTTGAAGATGAATTATGGCTGCCTGTACAGCAGGGAAAAAACCCCTGTCATACATAGCCGTTCTACCTCGTAAGGTAGGTAAACTAGCGGTGGTTTAAATGTTTACGCTGGGAGTGTTCACAGAATTCACAAAAGCCTGCGTCTGCAGTGAAAGAGAACAAACCCTGGAGTAATGCTACCACACTGTTCTGCTGTTGGAAATACAACTCTTGTACAAAGACTCACAACTGCCTCAAACTAAACGGCTGAAAAATCCATCACCACACCACGACACACGCTGGTGGTGAGAAGGGAGGTAGACGAGTGCGCAACAGAAAGCAGAGGAGGCTGGGACTAGCTTTCAGTCAAAAACAAACAAAATTAAAAAGCAACAACCCAAAATTCACTGTACATGTAGAAAGACATTGGTTTCTTTGGCTTTGTTTTTTTTGGGAGGATGGGGGGAGACAATTTCTCTGATTCCCAACTCATCATTGACACCAGGAATGTTTGAAATACGTTTTCCTCACAAAAGACACAAACATGTACATAAGCTCGATTCAACCAAAAACAAACAAAAAAGACCAAGAAAAACCATATCCCCCCCCCCCCCCCCCCCCACACACACACACAAAAGAAAGAAACCACCAAAAACAAAACCTTATAAAAAAAAACCCAAAAAGGATACCAAAAACCATTTTCATACAGACGGAGCATTTTCAAAACCCATCCAATCAGAGAGGGTGACTTACTAGATTAACATTCTGCACTCTACAAAAGAACGAGTCATTATCATGACCATCGCATAAAGTGAGCATCACAACCCATTTTATTCAATAAAAGGTCAAGGAGTCCCATAACCTATCTGGTCATAGGGGAGTGAGGCGTCAGAGACCTCACTTCTCAAGAGGCCAGCGTATTGAGGGCGGCGCCCATCTCCTCTCCCTCGCTGCTTTACCTTCCCTGTCCCTAAAGAGGCAGGTACCCATTTACAGCTATTTCATTCAATACCATTTACAAATCGTTCCCAGTTCCGTCATACTGAACACTGGCGCATTTCAGCCCAAAACCCGCCAACTCTTCTTAACGAAGAAAGAATGGAGGTAAGGGAAGGTCAAGGTCAGGGTGTTGCAATAACTTATGCTGTCAATATGGGGGGGTGAGGTGTCTTAAAATGCTTATGAAATGTGCATTTGCAGACCAAAATTCATGTATCATATTGTCAATGTGTTTAGAAAAATGACTCTCAAATTTTCAAAATACAATTTTTACTGTAATTGTCGTACATGTTTTTGTAAAGTATCCATCAATCACCAATAGTCAAAAACGAAGGAAAAGAAAAGACAGGAATTCAATTT
>CM054156.1:11268841-11286341 GCA_028751875.1 Rapana venosa
CCATAAATCAGACAGGCAGACAGAGAGGCACACACACACACATATACACCATATCACACACACACACACACACACCACAACACACACATGCATGCACACACACACCACACACACACACCACAACACACACACGCATGCACACACACACCATATCTCACACACACACACACACACAGCATATCTCACACAGCATATCTCACACACCCACCATATCACACACCACAACACACACAGGCATGCACACACACACCATCCCCCCCCCCCCCCCCCCCCCCACACACTCGGCTCATCATTTCCTTGTCAGCTGTCATACAAGATGCATAACTGCCAAAAGAGATATCACAACACTTCACCCTCCTGAAGGAGGGCATAGCCTGGTGGTTAGAGCAATGTATTCGTGATCAGCTGACCCGGGTTCGAATCTCGCTCAAGAGGATTTTTCCTCAGGAGTTAACATCAGTGCTGACTCCACTCTCCCCAAAAAGTCCTTCCCATGACACTATAAACCGAGGCCTCGTGTGCGAACGCACGCAGAACATCTTGCGCACACGTTAAATCCTGTTAAGAGTAGGCCATTGTGCCGGTGGGAATGGATGACAAAATTTTACAAAAACTGCATACGCACGGGGACTGGATGTAAAAAAACCCCACATGCGTGCTTATTCCATTATCCTCGAAATGTAATAATAATAATAACAACAGCAACAACAACATTTATTTTATTTATTTATTTATTCTTTTATATCGAAGATAATGGAATAAGCACTCATGTGCTTTCTTACATCCAGTCCTTGTGTGTATGCGGTTTTGTAAATTTTGACATCCGTTTCCACCGGCACACAACGGCGTACTCTTCCGAAAAGCGGAACAGGATTTAACAATGCGCAAAGATGTTCTGCATGCGTTCGAACACAGGGCCTCGGTTTATAGCCTCATCCGAAGGATAAGGATAATAACAAGGATAATAATATTCATATAACAACAACTACAATGATGATAACAACAACAACAACAACAATAATAATTACATATCATTTTACAAAGACTCGCTTACCCTTGTCGAAGGCTTCCGAGTCATCGGCGTTGAAGGCTTTGTACTGCAAGTTGGTCGTCTCCAGCTCCATCCCATTGTCAAGCTGACGGGTGACCTTGGCATTGCACTTGTAGGAGCCACCTCCTGCTTTCCCTGTCATGAAGTCGGGCATGGCGTCTGCTTTGGCCGTCTGCTTTGCGTCTGCACAAACGAAGCCGGTTTTATCCCTTTGTACCCCAAGAGTGCAGCTGCACTGCAGTCTCTGATAGCAGTGCAGTTTTGTTCCAATGTGCTACAAACAGCTTTGTTTGTTTCCCTTTAACCATAACTTCTTTATCGATCATTACAATGTGCTACAAACAGCTTTATTTGTTTCCCCTTAACCATAACTTCTTTATCGATCATTACAATGTGCTACAAACAGCTTTCTAAAACAATCATTTTCAAACTTTTTACTACGCAAGGGCCTACCTTTTTCCGATTCACACGTCTTTTTATGCAGTAACCCCCCAAAAAAAGTAATACAAGCAGTTATCAAAACACAATCCTTCAAATCATTTTGAGAACAGTTTACAATTTGTGAAACCTTTTCACTTCATTCTACAAAGTGAGCAATATGAGGTTATGTAAAGTAATATGAGAGGGACCTTCTGGAATGTTTTACTTTGAAATAGCTGAAGCACTAGTACAATGAACGACCAGAAGCATTAACCTCCACCCTTCCTTGCAAACACTCTCCCCTTTAACCAAAATACTTCCCCCCCACCCGACCCAAAAGCCCAAATCCCATTACCCTGCCAAAGCCTACAACCTCTGTGCGTGTGTGTGTGTGTGTGTGGAGGTACGTACATTTGAATTTTGTTTAAGCTTTTAATAGTTATTGGCTGCATGACTCTGTAAGAATATGTTGAATGCAAGCGCTCTGATTTGTCTTTGCAAGATATAGCGCTATACAAATTCCATTTATTATTATTTATTATTATTTCAAAAAAGGCAAAATAAAACCCAATAATACAAAAAACATTACAAAATAACAAAACAAGAGAAAATCACAAACGACACCAACTCTTTCACATGCTGTTGTTGTTGTTATTGCTGCTGTTGTTGTTGTTGCTGCTGCTGTTGTTGTTTTTGCTGCTGTTGTTGTTTTTGTTGCTGTTGTTGTTGTTGTGCGTTCCCCAGTTTTCACACTCTGGGGGGTCACCCAGAACATGCACTCATCTCACCCCACCTAGGAATCACTGTGCGGTTGAAATTGCACGCTACTGAATGAGAAGTTTGTGTGTGCAAGACTGTTTTTCAAGTACCTCATCATATAGGCAGCCATACTCCCAACTTCAGAGAATTTCTTTTTCCTCCTTTAAAGGAGAGTACAGGCTGTTATGTTAAGAGCTTGTCATGGCTGAAGGCAAATCGCATAACCCCCCCCACTCACTAGCATTAGAAGCGTTTGGGAAGAACTCCGGTGTCAAGACGTAATCAAACCGGATGTCCCGCAGGCTAAACTCATCGCCCACTTCCGCTGCCAGCAAAAAGGAGTCCTCAGAGCCTTCAGCAAAGGTCAGGGTCAGGTTCCAGTTGCCGTTGAAGGTGATGGTCAACCATTGGGTGTTGTTGGCGCCGTCGCAAGAACCGGAGACTTGGACGTTGCCGGCCGTCTCGTTCCTCTTGGGGATGCTGATGGGGTCTGCTGTTGCTGCCTCTCCGCTGGTCTGTTTATCATCATTATAATAATAATAATAATAATAAATAATAATAATAATAATAATGTATGGAATTTATATAGCGCTGAATCTTGTAAAGCAACAAATCAAAGCGCTCAGATGACTTTTTATTTTATTTTTTATTTATGCGTGTGTATGCGTTAAAAAAAACAACAAATGTTGTCATCTGTTCCCACTGGCACACAATGGCCTACTCTTTCGAAAAGCGGAACAGGGTTTAACGTGTGCGCAAGATATTCTGCATGCGTTCGCACACGGGGCCTCGGTTTATAGTCTCATCCGAAGGACTTTGACATTCAGTTCGATTTTTTTGTCAAACTGGGAAGAAAGGGCGAGGCTGGGAATCGAACCCACAACCTCACGGTTTACTTGTTGGCAGGCGAACGTCTTAACCATCCTGCCACCGTCCTTCACCTTCCTTTATCAAAATGAAGGTTTATTTACTGGGTTCTTTTTGTGTGTTATGTTCCTCCTTGGCTAGAGGCACGCGAGTGCTTACTCCATCATCATTGAAATCAAAGTAAAATAACAATAAAATAGAGAGAGAGAGTTCTGAAGGGGAACGGATGGGATAGACTGGTTGGTTAGAGCGTTGCGCACTGCGCTCGTGATCTGCTAGCCTGGGTTTGAATCTGTTCGAGGGGATATTTTCCTCTGGAGTTGTCAAAGCTGACTCCACTTCCCGCCAAAGTCCTTCAGGAGAGGCTTTAAACTGAGGTCCTGAGTGCGAACGCATGCAGAACATGTTGTGCACACATTAAAACCCGTTCCACTTTTTGGAAGAACAGGCCATTGTGAGCCGGTGGGAGCGGATGACAAAATTTACAGAACTGTACACACATGGGGTCTGGATGTAAAACAAAAAAGTTCCAGAGTGCTTATTCCACTATCCTTGAAATAAAAGAGGCAGCAGAAGGTTCACCAGTAGTGAGATGTGTGTGTGTATACGACTGTTCCTCCCTCACCATTTAGGTAGCAGCACTCTGACTTCTGGGCTGGTGTCTAAACACGACACCTGTGTCCATGTGGGTTTTTTTTTTCCCATGTCACCTGCTCCTACCGGCACACAATGGCCTACTCTCATGAAAGGCAGAGCAGGTTTTTAATGTGTGCACTGGATGTTTTGCACGGGTTTGCACACGGGGCCTAGCTCGGTTCATAGTCTCATCCAAAGGACTTGGACCTTCAGGTTGATGTTTTTTCCCCCCCCCCCGTCAAACTGGGAAGAACGGGGCGAGGCTGGGGACTGAACCCAGAATCTTGGGGATTGCTTGGTAGGCAGGTGAACGTCTTAACCATCCTGCCACCCTCCTTGAAACAAATTTGTGAAAAAGGCCTGGAGAAAGTTGTTTCGTGTTTGTTGTCTTCCATTTCCTTTGTCCCTGTCATCGTCCTCAAGTTGCTGCCTCTTCACTACTGAAGTGACATTAGACGAGTGTATACCCTGAAGTCGGAATGCGGCTACCTTCGTGGTGGTGGGGGGGGGGGGGGGGGGGGGGGGGGGGGGGGGGGGGGGGGGGGGGGGGGGGGGGAAACCGGTCGCGTACACAAACATCTCACCTTTGGTGACCCCTGGGAGTTTTGGCCAAGGAACAACAACCCCCAAAAAAAGAAGAAATATTTGTGTGAGTGTGTGTGCGCGCGTGCATTTGTGCATGCGTGTGTGTGTGTGCATGCGTGTGTGTGTGCATGCGTGTGTGTGTGTGCATGCGTGTGTGTGTGTATGTGTGCGTGCGTGCGTGTGTGTGTGCATGTCTGTGTCTATACATGTGTGTGTGTGTGCGCGCCTGTGTGTGTGTGTGTGCATGCCTACATACATGCATGAAATTATGCATTCAAAAGTCTCCCATTTAGTAATATCAAACAAAGAGGAAGCAGATAAGGTAAAACAAGATTTTTTTGGGGAGGGAGGGAAGAGGGGATAAAAAAATAACCCACCTGGGGTGGGTGTGGGATGGGGAGGGGGGCAAAACTTAAATCTCCTTTATGTGAGTGCCTCACACATAGCTTGGCAGAAAACGGTTTTTTGGTTGTTCCTCTGCTTCAACAGATACCCCACCCCCCTGCCAACACACACACACACACACACACACCGCACCTCCCCCCAACACACACACACAACACACGTTCCCCCAACACACACACACAACACACGTTCCCCCAACACACACACACAACACACGTTCCCCCAACACACACACACCACACGTTCCCCCAACACACACACACCACACGTTCCCCCAACACACACACACAACACACGTTCCCCCAACACACACACACCACACCTCCCCCCAACACACACACACCACACCTCCCCCCAACACATACACACCCAACACACACCTCCCCCCAACACATACACACCCAACACACACACACACACCGCACCTCCCCCCAACCACACACACACACCGCACCTCCCCCCAACACATACACACCCAACACACACCTCCCCCCAACACACACACACACACACACCCAACACACACACACTCACACCGCACCCTCCCCCCAACACACACACACCCAACACACACACACACACGCACCTCCCCCCAACACACACACACACCGCACCTCCCTCAACACATACACACCCAACACACACCTCCCCCCAACACACACACACACACACACACCCAACACACACACACTCACACCGCACCTCCCCCAACACACACACACACACCGCACCTCCCCCCAACACATACACACCCAACACACACCTCCCCCCAACACACACACACACACACACACCCAACACACACACACTCACACCGCACCTCCCCCAACACACACACACACACACACACACAACACACCTCCCCCCAACACACACTCACACACCACACCCTCCCCCAACACACACACAACACACCTTCCCCCAACACACACACACACACACCCCACCTCCCCCAACACACACACACACACACACACACACACACACACACACACACACACACACACACACACACACACACACACTCACACACCGCACCCTCCCCCATCACACACACACACACACCACACGTTCCCCCAACACACCACACGTTCCCCCAACACACACACACACACACACCACACGTTCCCCCAACACACACACACACTCACACACCACACCTCCCCACCACACACACACACACACACACCACCCTCCCCCCAACACACACACACACACACCACACGTTACCCCCCCAACACACTTTTGTTTCTCTTCATTCTGCAACTAGAGCTCCAGGGTTCACCCACAGTAACTTTTGGCATACGCGACCAGTTTTTGTTTCGCCCACCACCCACTATGAAGGTAGCCACATTCTGACTTCAGGGTGAACCAACACCAATAAAAAAAAAAGGGGAAGGAGTCCCACAACCTATAAGGTCACAGAGGAGCGAGGCGTCAACGACCTCAACTTCTCCAGGGACCAGCAATATTGAGGACAGCGGTGGCGCCCATCTCCTCTCCCTCGCTGCGTTACCTTCCCTGACCCTAAAAGAGGGCAGGTACCCATTTACAGCTGGGTGAACTGGGGGGACTGTACTGAAGCCAAGGCGCGCAAACGGTCGCCCACTCAAGCGGTACCCCCACCTGTGGGAAAGAGGTACTTGCCGTGTTGTAGCGAATGTTGGTGAAGGTGACGTCGCCCTTCAGCACGATACAGGTCACGTTGCCAAAGCCATTGGTGACGACGTACACATTCTCCTCGGGGGGGGTGGTGGTGGTGGTGGCAGGGGGAGAGGGGGTGGTGGGGTCCTGACTACACTCCTCACCTGCCCAAACACAAACAAACCAAACTAAACCACACACCCCCCAAAAAAAACGTCAAATTCACGATTGAAACGAAAAGTAAAAGGATTCGGGCTATGACAATCATCTCTTTTTTAAATAAAAAGAAAAAGAAAACTGGTCAAACTCAGACAACCACACCCACCCCATCATACACCCCTACCCCAAAACACAGCACAGCACAGCACGATATTGTATAAAACAACAACACAGCACAGCATGATATTGTATAAAACAACAACACAGCACAGCACGATATTGTATAAAACAACAACACAGCACAGCACGATATTGTATAAAACAACAACACAGCACAGCACGGTATTGTATAAAACAACAGCACAGCACGATATTGTATAAAACAACAACACAGCACGGTATTGTATAAAACAACAACACAGCACAGCACGGTAAATTTTAAAAAAAACAACAACACAGCACACCCCGATATTGTATAAAAACAACAACACAGCACAGCACGGTATTTTAAAAAACAACACACAGCACGGTTTTTGTATAAAACAACAACACAGCACGATAATGTATAAAACAACAGCACAGCACGATAATTTTATAAAACAACAGCACAGCACGATATTGTATAAAACAACAGCACAGCACGATATTGTATAAAACAACAACACAGCACGGTATTGTATAAAACAACAACACAGCACGATATTGTATAAAACAACAGCACAGCACGATATTGTATAAAACAACAGCACAGCACGATATTGTATAAAACAACAGCACAGCACGATATTGTATAAAACAACAACACAGCACGGTATTGTATAAAACAACAACACAGCACAGCACGATATTGTATAAAACAACAACACAGCACAGCATTGTATAAAACAACAACACAGCACGATATTGTATAAAACAACAACACAGCACGATATTGTATAAAACAACAACACAGCACAGCACGATATTGTATAAAACAACAACACAGCACGATATTGTATAAAACAACAACACAGCACGATATTGTATAAAACAACAACACAGCACAGCACGATATTGTATAAAACAACAACACAGCACGATATTGTATAAAACAACAACACAGCACAACACGGTATTGTATAAAACAACAACACAGCACAGCACAGTATTGTATAAAACAACAACACAGCACGATATTGTATAAAACAACAACACAGCACAACACGATATTGTATAAAACAACAACACAGCACGATATTGTATAAAACAACAACACAGCACAGCACGATATTGTATAAAACAACAACACAGCACGATATTGTATAAAACAACAACACAGCACGATATTGTATAAAACAACAACACAGCACAGCACGATATTGTATAAAACAACAACACAGCACGATATTGTATAAAACAACAACACAGCACGATATTGTATAAAACAACAACACAGCACGGTATTGTATAAAACAACAACACAGCACAGCACAGTATTGTATAAAACAACAACACAGCACAGCACAGTATTGTATAAAACAACAACACAGCACAGCACGATATTGTATAAAACAACAACACAGCACGGTATTGTATAAAACAACAACACAGCACAGCACAGTATTGTATAAAACAACAACACAGCACAGCACGATATTGTATAAAACAACAACACAGCACGGTATTGTATAAAACAACAACACAGCACGGTATTGTATAAAACAACAACACAGCACGGTATTGTATAAAACAACAACACAGCACGATATTGTATAAAACAACAACACAGCACGATATTGTATAAAACAACAACACAGCACGATATTGTATAAAACAACAACACAGCACGATATTGTATAAAAAACAACACAGCACGAAAATTGTATAAAACAACAACACAGCACGGAATTGTATAAAACAACAACACAGCACAGCACAGTATTTTATAAAAAAAACAACACAGCACAGCACAGATTGTATAAAAAAAACAACACAGCACAGCACGAATTGTATAAAACAACAACACAGCACGATATTGTATAAAACAACAACACAGCACGATATTGTATAAAACAACAACACAGCACAGCACGATATTGTATAAAACAACAACACAGCACGGTATTGTATAAAACAACAACACAGCACGGTATTGTATAAAACAACAACACAGCACGGTATTGTAAAAAACAAAAACACAGCCACGATATTGAAAAAACAACAACAACAAGCACGATATGTAATAAAACAACAACACAGCACGATATTGTATAAAACAACAACACAGCAAAGATATTGTATAAAACAACAACACAGCACGATATTGTATAAAACAACAACACAGCACGATATTGTATAAAACAACAACACAGCACGATATTGTATAAAACAACAACACAGCACGGTATTGTATAAAACAACAACACAGCACGATATTGTATAAAACAACAACACAGCACGATATTGTATAAAACAACAACACAGCACGATATTGTATAAAACAACAACACAGCACAACACGGTATTGTATAAAACAACAACACAGCACAACACGGTATTGTATAAAACAACAACACAGCACGATATTGTATAAAACAACAACACAGCACAACACGGTATTGTATAAAACAACAACACAGCACAACACGGTATTGTATAAAACAACAACACAGCACGATATTGTATAAAACAACAGCACAGCACAGCACGATATTGTATAAAACAACAACACAGCACAACACGGTATTGTATAAAACAACAACACAGCACGATATTGTATAAAACAACAACACAGCACAGCACGATATTGTATAAAACAACAACACAGCACAACACGGTATTGTATAAAACAACAACACAGCACAGCACGGTATTGTATAAAACAACAACACAGCACGATATTGTATAAAACAACAACACAGCACAGCACGGTATTGTATAAAACAACAACACAGCACGATATTGTATAAAACAACAACACAGCACGATATTGTATAAAACAACAGCACAGCACGGTATTGTATAAAACAACAACACAGCACAGCACGGTATTGTATAAAACAACAACACAGCACGATATTGTATAAAACAACAACACAGCACAGCACGGTATTGTATAAAACAACAACACAGCACGATATTGTATAAAACCCAAAAACACAGCACAACACATATTGTATAAAAAACAAACACAGCCTAGCACGAATTGTATAAAACAACAACACACACAGCACGATATTGTATAAAAAAAACAACACAGCACAGCACGATATGTTAAAAAAAACAACACAACACAGCACATATTGTATAAAACAACAACACAGCACGATATTGTATAAAAAAAACAACACAGGGACGATATGTAATAAAACAACAACACAGCACGGTATATTGTATAAAACAACAACACAGCACAGCACGATATTGTATAAAACAACAACACAGCACAGCACGATATTGTATAAAACAACAACACAGCACAGCACGATATTGTATAAAACAACAACACAGCACGATATTGTATAAAACAACAACACAGCACAGCACGATATTGTATAAAACAACAACACAGCACGGTATTGTATAAAACAACAACACAGCACGATATTGTATAAAACAACAACACAGCACAGCACGGTATTGTATAAAACAACAACACAGCACGATATTGTATAAAACAACAACACAGCACGATATTGTATAAAACAACAACACAGCACGATATTGTATAAAACAACAACACAGCACGATATTGTATAAAACAACAACACAGCACGATATTGTATAAAACAACAACACAGCACAGCACGATATTGTATAAAACAACAACACAGCACGATATTGTATAAAACAACAACACAGCACGATATTGTATAAAACAACAACACAGCACGATATTGTATAAAACAACAACACAGCACAGCATGGTATGAAAAAAAAACAACACACGCACGATATTGTAATAAAACAACAACACAACACAAACCCCGATAATTGTATAAAACAACAACACAGCACGGTATTGTATAAAACAACAGCACAGCACAGCACGATATTGTATAAAACAACAACACAGCACGGTATTGTATAAAACAACAACACAGCACGATATTGTATAAAACAACAACACAGCACGGTATTGTATAAAACAACAACACAGCACGATATTGTATAAAACAACAACACAGCACGGTATTGTATAAAACAACAACACAGCACGATATTGTATAAAACAACAACACAGCACGATATTGTATAAAACAACAACACAGCACGATATTGTATAAAACAACAACACAGCACAGCACGGTATTGTATAAAACAACAACACAGCACGATATTGTATAAAACAACAACACAGCACCGCACGATATTGTATAAAAAACAACAACACAGCACGATATTGTATAAAAGAACAACACAGCACGATATTGTATAAAACAACAACACAGCACGATATTGTATAAAACAACAACACAGCACAGCACGATATTGTATAAAACAACAACACAGCACGATATTGTACAAAACAACAGCACAGCACAGCACGGTATTGTATAAAACAACAGCACAGCACGGTATTGTATAAAACAACAACACAGCACAGCACGGTATTGTATAAAACAACAACACAGCACAGCACGATATTGTATAAAACAACAACACAGCACGATATTGTATAAAACAACAGCACAGCACAGCACGATATTGTATAAAACAACAACACAGCACAGCACGGTATTGTATAAAACAACAGCACAGCACGGTATTGTATAAAACAACAGCACGGCACGGTATTGTATAAAACAACAACACAACACGATATTGTATAAAACAACAGCACAGCACGGTATTGTATAAAACAACAACACAGCACGATATTGTATAAAACAACAACACAGCACAGCACGATATTGTATAAAACAACAACACAGCACGATATTGTATAAAACAACAACACAGCACGATATGTATAAAACAAAACACAGCACATATTGTATAAAACAACAACACAGCACGATATTGTATAAAACAACAACACAGCACGGTATTGTATAAAACAACAACACAGCACAGCACGATATTGTATAAAACAACAACACAGCACGATATTGTATAAAACAACAGCACAGCACGGTATTGTATAAAACAACAACACAGCACAGCACGATATTGTATAAAACAACAACACAGCACAGCACGATATTGTATAAAACAACAACACAGCACGATATTGTATAAAACAACAACACAGCACGATATTGTATAAAACAACAACACAACACGATATTGTTTTAAAACAACAAAAACAGCACGAAAATTGTATAAAAACACAACACAGCACGATATGTATAAAACAACAGCACAGCACGATATTGTAAAAAACAACAACACAGCACAGCACGGTATTGTATAAAACAACAACACAGCACGATATTGTATAAAACAACAACACAGCACGATATTGTATAAAACAACAACACAGCACAGCACGGTATTGTATAAAACAACAACACAGCACGGTATTGCATAAAACAAAAAAACACAGCACGATATTGTATAAAACAACAACACAGCCACGGTATTGATAAAACAACAACACAGCACGATATTGTATAAAACAACAACACAGCACGATAATGTATAAAACAACAGCACAGCAAAGAATATTGTATAAAACAACAACAAACCCGCACAGCACGGTATTGTATAAAACCAACAACACAGCACAGCACGTATTGTATAAAACAACAACACAGCACGATATTGTATAAAACAACAACACAGCACGATATTGTATAAAACAACAACATAAACACGAATTTAAAAAACAACAACAACAGCACATATTGTATAAAACAAAAAAACACAGCACACAGATATGATAAAACAACAAACAAACACAGCCACGATATTGTATAAAACAACAGCACAGCACGATATTGTATAAAACAACAACACAGCACGATATTGTATAAAACAACAACACAGCACGATATTGTATAAAACAACAACACAGCACAGCACGATATTGTATAAAACAACAACACAGCACAGCATGATATTGTATAAAACAACAACACTGCACAGCACGGTATTGTATAAAACAACAACACAGCACGATATTGTATAAAACAACAGCACAGCACGGTATTGTATAAAACAACAACACGCACGATATGTATAAAACAACAACACAGCACAGCACGATATTTTATAAAAAACAACAACACAAACACAAGCACGATATTGTATAAAACACCAACACAGCACAGCACGATATTGTATAAAACAACAACAAAAGCACAGCACGATATTTTATAAAACAACAACAAAAGCACAGCACGATATTGTATAAAACAACAACACAAAACACGATATTGTAAAAACAAACAACACAGCACAGCACGGTATTGTAAAAAAACAACAACACAGCACGATATGTATAAAACAACAACACAGCACGATATTGTATAAAACAACAACACAGCACGGTATTGTATAAAACAACAACACAGCACAGCACGATATTGTATAAAACAACAACACAGCACAGCACGGTATTGTATAAAACAACAACACAGCACGATATTGTATAAAACAACAACACAGCACGATATTGTATAAAACAACAACACAGCACGGTATTGTATAAAACAACAACACAGCACAGCACGATATTGTATAAAACAACAACACAGCACAGCACGGTATTGTATAAAACAACAACACAGCACGATATTGTATAAAACAACAACACAGCACGGTATTGTATAAAACAACAACACAGCACAGCACGGTATTGTATAAAACAACAACACAGCACGATATTGTATAAAACAACAACACAGCACAGCACGGTATTGTATAAAACAACAACACAGCACGTATTGTATAAAACAACAACACAGCACGATATTGTATAAAACAACACAGCACAGCACGGTATTGTATAAAACAACAGCACAGCACGGTATTGTATAAAACAACAACACAGCACGATATTGTATAAAACAACAACACAGCACGGTATTGTATAAAACAACAACACAGCACGGTATTGTATAAAACAACAACACAGCACAGCACGATATTGTATAAAACAACAACACAACACAGCACGATATTGTATAAAACAACAACACAGCACAGCACGATATTGTATAAAACAACAACACAGCACAGCACGATATTGTATAAAACAACAACACAGCACAGCACGATATTGTATAAAACAACAACACAGCACAGCACGATATTGTATAAAACAACAACACAGCACAGCACGGTATTGTATAAAACAACAACACAGCACGATATTGTATAAAACAACAACACAGCACGATAAATTTTTAAAAAAACAACAACACAGCACGATATTGTATAAAACAACAACACAGCACGGTAATTGTATAAAACAACAACACAGCACAGCCACGATATTGTATAAAACAAACCCCAGCACAGCACGTATTTTTAAAACAACAACACAGCACAGCACGAAATGTATAAAAACAACAACACAGCACGATATTGTATAAAACAACAACACAGCACAGCACGATATTGTATAAAACAACAACACAGCCTAGCACGGTATTGTATAAAACAACAACACAGCACGATATTGTATAAAACAACAACACAGCACGATATTGTATAAAACAACAACACCTGCACAGCACGATATTGTATAAAACAACAACACAGCACAGCACGATATTGTATAAAACAACAACACAGCACGATATTGTATAAAACAACAACACAGCACAGCACGGTATTGGATAAAACAACAACCCCCAGCACAGCACGGTATTGTATAAAACAACAACACAAGCACAGCACGGTTATGTATAAAACACAACACAGCACAGCACGATATTGTATAAAACAACAACACAGCACAGCACGATATTGTATAAAACAACAACACAAACACAGCACGATATTTATAAAACAACAAACACAGCACAGCACGATATTGTATAAAACAACACACAGCACAGCAAAGATATTGTAAAAACAACAACACAGCACGATATTTTATAAAACAACAACACAGCACAGCAAAGATATTGTATAAAACAACAACACAGCACGATATTGTATAAAACAACAACACAGCACAGCACGGTATTGTATAAAACAACAACACAGCACAGCACGGTATTGTATAAAACAACAACACAGCACAGCACGGTATTGTATAAAACAACAACACAGCACAGCACGATATTGTATAAAACAAAAAACACAGCAAAAGCACGTATTGTATAAAACAACAACACAGCACAGCACGGTATTGTATAAAACAACACACACGCACAGCACGATATTGTATAAAACAACACACAGCATGGTATTGTAAAAACAAACACAGCAAAAGCACGATATTGTATAAAACAACAACACAGCACGGTATTGTATAAAACAACAACACAGCACGATATTGTAAAAAAACCCAAAAACACAGCACAGCACGGTATTGTATAAAACAAAAACACAGCACGATATTGTATAAAAACAACAACACAGCACAGCACCGGTAAATTGTATAAAACAACAACACAGCACAGCACGGTATTGTATAAAAACAACAAAAAGCACAGCACGGTATTGTAATAAAACAACAACACAGCACAGCACGGTATTGTAAAACAACAACACAGCACAGCACGGTATTTTTATAAAACAACAACACAGCCAGCACGGTAAAAGTATAAAAAAAACAACACAGCACAGCACGATATTGTATAAAACAACAACAAAAAGCACGGTATTGTATAAAAACAACAACACAGCACAAACACGATAATTGTATAAAACAACAACACAGCACGTATTGTATAAAACAACAAAACAGCACAACACGATATTGTATAAAACAACAACACAGCACAGCACGATATTGTATAAAACAACAACACAGCACGGTATTGTATAAAACAACAACACAGCACAGCACGATATTGTATAAAACAACAACACAGCACGGTATTGTATAAAACAACAACACAGCACAGCACGGTATTGTATAAAACAACAACACAGCACAGCACGATATTGTATAAAACAACAACACAGCACGGTATTGTATAAAACAACAACACAGCATGATATTGTATAAAACAACAACACAGCACGATATTGTATAAAACAACAACACAGCACGATATTGTATAAAACAACAACACAGCACAGCACGATATTGCATAAAACAACAACACAGCACAGCACGATATTGTATAAAACAACAACACAGCACGATATTGTATAAAACAACAGCACAGCACAGGACGATATTGTATAAAACAACAACACAGCACGGTATTGTATAAAACAACAACACAGCACGATATTGTATAAAACAACAACACAGCACAGCACGGTATTGTATAAAACAACAACACAGCACAGCACGATATTGTATAAAACAACAACACAGCACAGCACGATATTGTATAAAACAACAACACAGCACGATATTGTATAAAACAACAACACAGCACAGCACGGTATTGTATAAAACAACAACACAGCACAGCACGGTATTGTATAAAACAACAGCACAGCACAACACGGTATTGTATAAAACAACAACACAGCACAGCACGGTATTGTATAAAACAACAACACAGCACGGTATTGTATAAAACAACAGCACAGCACGATATTGTATAAAACAACAACACAGCACGGTATTGTATAAAACAACAACACAGCACGGTATTGTATAAAACAACAACACAGCATGATATTGTATGAAACAACAACACAGCACGATATTGTATAAAACAACAACACAGCACGGTATTGTATAAAACAACAACACAACACAGCACGATATTGTATAAAACAACAACACAGCACGGTATTGTATAAAACAACAACACAGCACGATATTGTATAAAACAACAACACAGCACAACACGGTATTGTATAAAACAACACAGCACAGCACGGTATTGTATAAAACAACAACACAGCACAACACGGTATTGTATAAAACAACAACACAGCACAACATAGCATAACTTGCATACCACACCACACCCCCACCCCCAAAAACAAAGCAAATACTGTCTACAGCAACATTACAGCACAACACAGCACAACTCTGCACAGCACAGCACCCAAAACCCCACAAAACACAACACAGCACAATACTGTGTATTGTATAGCAACACAGCAGTACACACCCAACAATTTAGCACAACTCTGTACAGCACAACACACCCCACCCCACAAAAACACAACAATAACTGTATAAAATAGCAACACTGCAGTACACACACAACAATTTAGCACAGCACAACACACCCCACAAAACACGACACAGCACAATACTGTATATATAGCAACACAGCAGTACACAAAACAACAATTTAGCACAACTCTGCACAACACACCCCACAAAACACAACACAGCACAAAAACGTATATATAGCAACCAGCAGTACACACACAACAATTTGCACAACCTGCACAGCACAGCACAACACACCACACCCCACAAAACACAACACAGCACAATACTGTATATTATATAGCAACACAGCAGTACACACACAAACAATTTAGCACAACTCGCACAACACAACACTCAACACCAAACCACAATCCCTGCCTCCCCACTCCACCCCCCCCCCCCCCCCCCACATCACCCCCCACCCTACACCCCCAAAAAACAGCACAGCCTAATATTGTATCCCAAACAACAACACAGTGTACACAGTTGCAACAGAGCATAACATTTGCACAGCACAGCCCATCATAAAGCCCCCAAAAACACAACACAACACAACACAACACAATACCGTATATAGCAACGCAGTACACACGGCACAATATGATACAGTACAACTTTGAACAACACAACACACTACACCCCACCACCTCCCCACCCCACCCCTCCCCACCACCTCACCACCACCTCCCCTTCCCACCACCACCCTCCCCTCCCACACCCCACCCCACCCCACCACCTCCCCA
>CM054156.1:11296341-11306341 GCA_028751875.1 Rapana venosa
ACACACCACACACACCAACACACACACACACCACACACTCACACACCACACACACACACAAAGACCCCCACCCCCCCCCCCAAACACACACACACACACCCACACCACACACACACCACAACACACCCCACACCACACACAGCCCTCCCCCACCCACACACACCACACACACCACAACACACACCTCAACCAACACACAAACACACCACACACACACCACACCCACCCACCCAACACACAGCCCCACACAAACACACCCACACACACACACACACAACACACCACACACCACCACACATTAACAACACAATGCCCTTCTTTTCGTTTCTTCTTTTTACCCACTCTAATATACAAAACCAAACATAAATTAGAATCTGTACGCCAAATCATGCCCAACAAACAATCCAACCTCCAAACACACCCACCCACACCCTTCACACAAAACAGCCACACACCCCACCAAACATAACAACGCCACCACCAAAACTCACCAAAAAAAAAACCCAACCCAAGTCCCAACTGATGCCCTCACTCACACACACCAAAAATAAGAAAACAGACAACCTCACAAACTCCTATCAGACCAACCCTCCCACAGTGTCCCACCTTACAACGCACACAACCCCACAAAACACTATACACATCCCGAAAGCAACACGAAAAATCGCTTTACCCAGAAAAAATCCACTAAACCTTTTTACTTTCACATGCAATTCATGCCATCATGCACACCAACAAAAACCCAAACAAACATAAACAACCAACAACACACACCACCCGCTCGGCCCCAAACCCAAATTTTTCCCCCCCTTTTTTCCCCAATTTAAAAATTTTTTTTTTTAAAAAAAACCCCACCCCCATAAACCCAAATCCCCCACACCCCCACACCATATCCCCCAAACCAACCCCAAACAAACACAAACCCCCCCAAAATAACAACCAAACAAAAAAACAACCCAAAAACCCAACAACATAACCACCATACAAACCCCCCCCCCCCCTCTTTACCCCCCCCCCCACCCCCCCAAACAAACACACCCCCCCAAAAGCCCCCCCCCCCCGACTTAATAATAATAATAATAATAATAATAATATATGGAATTTGTACAGCGCTGAATCTTGTAAAACAAACAAATCAAAGCGCTTGCACAAACAACCACATCATTGTCCTTTTCAACAAAAGCAAAATCAAGGCACACAACCCCCCAAAACAAGTGAATACATACAGGCGCACTCACCAAAACTCTACTCTAAAAAAAAAGCCCAACCCAAAAGTCTCTCAACTGGTATGCACTCTTTACTCTGACACACACTCACGAATGATAAAGATAATGGCAATGATAACGGCGTGCGACAATGACTGCGGCGTATCATGACAACTTGTGTCGCGACAGTGTCACACTGTACAACGCAACAACCACAGAATGAGTTCAGTAGGGTAGAAATCCCGATGTTAAGCTAACACGAATGAATGTCTTTTAAGGCCTTGTTTGATGATGAAAATTTAAGTATCTGTTGAATACCTTTCTTGTACTTTCAGCATGCTTTTATGTTGCATGCCATTCATTGTAACTATATAATTTAGAACCTTCATAGAAAAAGGTATACTAACTCATGTAAAACACACTATCTCTGTTGTGACCTCTGTCTGTCTGTCTGTCTGTCTGTTGTCTGTCTCACCCTTCTTCTCTTTCTATCCTTTACTTATTTGTGTAAGTGTGTATGGGTTTTATTTTCTTTGTTTTTTCTCATGTTTATTTTATCATTTTCCCTTCTTTTTGTGAATATTTTTTGACGAATGTTTCTCAATGCTTCCCCCCCCCCCCCCCTATATAACGAAAACCATATTTCATGATATATAACAATGTACAACATAAAATTGAACAGAAAAGGTAAAAAAAACAACAACAAAACATGAATGTCTAAATTGATCAGAATTTCAAATCAAAAGAAAACAGGACAACATTTATTTATTTACTTATTCTTTTATATCGAGGATAATGGAATAAGCACTCGTGTACTTTTTTACATCCAGTCCCCAACATGAAACATCTAGCACCTTCCTGAAAGACGATCTGGAAGGAAGTATCTCATTTCCAGAAAGTTATAACGTTATCCTTTTTTTTTTCCCAAGAAATTTTCATTTAATTGTATTAGTAACATCCAAAACAGAAAGAACCAAACAAAATAAAACATGCAAAATAAAATGCGCAGTTTCTTTATTTTTCTTCCCTTTTTTTTTGGGGCTGCCTCAACGGGCCCGAGAGATACAGACACCTGCAGTGTTGGTCAGGTAATTTGAGCAACACTCTAGCTTACTTTCACTTTTCAGTCATAGCAGATTTCTCCAGGTAGACTTTGAACTGCTCTCCACAAGCAGAACATCGCCACAAGAGCAGCAGCACCTTCTTTTTGCTGTTGTTGTTGTGTTATCTCTATATAGTTATTTTTCCTTTTGGGGAGCATGTTTGTTTCCCTAGAAGAGTTGGGAGGTTTTCTACATAGTTTGGCCAGGGACAACTCTCTTGCCACCATATTCTAGTAGGTTTTTTTTGTGTCGACATGCATGTGTTGAATGTGTAAACACACGCAGAGCTTTGGGTTTGTCATTTCCTCGACAAGACTAGTACCCAGACCACAACAAAAGTCCAATGGTCTAGTCTCAAGGTCCAATTAGCAATGGCTAGTTTGAATTTGATTTTGAGCCCCCCCCACCCTACCCCCACCCCCTGAAACCCCCCCCCCCCCCCAAAGAAACAACAACAAACAAACAAAAAACCCCAATACCCCACCTCCCTCCCCCCCCAAAAGAAACAACAACAAACAAACAAAAACACAATAATTCCCCCCCCCCCCAAAAAAAAAAAGAAACAAAAAACAACCCCCCCAAAAAAACAACCCAACCAACAACAACCAACAACAACAACCACCAACAACCACCGACCTTCTCCAGCATCGGGGAAACTGGCGGGGTCAAGGGTCACGTTCAGACTGAGGATGGACGAAGCTTCGCCCTCGCTGGCGCTGTCTGTGATCTGCAGCGTGACGTCAGCGGTGCTGATGGTCATGACAGCCGTCATGTTGGTGCCGTCACTGCAGGTGCCAGTGACTGATGCATTCTTCGGCATGACGACAGGTGTGGACAGCACCTGGCAAAAATCAACAAACAGTTCCAACACAAAATGACAACCATTTTTTTTTTTTTTTTGGGGGGGGGGTGTCATTCTTTTTGATACTGGTTCAAATTGAATAGCAAGAAGAAGAAGGAGGAGGAAAGAAGAAGGAGGAAGAGGAGGAGATGGAGGAGGAGGACTAGAAGAAGAAGAAGACGATGAAGACGAAGACGAAGAAGAAGAATTCTGAAGAAGAACAATTCGGAAGAAGAAGATGAAGATGAAGAAGAAGAATTGCGAACAAGAATTGCGAAGAAGAATAAGAATAATTGCGAAGAAGAAGAAGACGACGAAGAAGAAGAAGACGACGAAAAAGATGATGATGAAGAAGAAGAAGAAGAAGAAGAAGAAGATGAAGAAGAATTGCGAAGAAGAAGAAGAAGAAGAAGAAGAGAGAGAAGCGGAGGAGGAGGAGGAGGAGCAGCAGCAGCAGCAGCAGCAGCAGCAGCAGCAGAAGAAGAAGAAGAAGAATGATAAAAACAGGATTAAAAAGAATGAACAATTGTAAGGAGAAGAAGGAAGAGGGGAATGAGCACACTGATGGTAGCAGTGACAATGATGATATTTACAACAGTACCTGTAACAGTAATAGTCTTGATAACGATGATGACAATACAACACTACTAGCACTCATAACTATAATAACAATAGTGATAAAAGGGGAAACAACAAAAAAACAACAACAAAAATGAATCATCGTAAAATGCACAGGTTTTCACATTAGCAATTTGAAAACTACAAAACGGTTTATGCAACATATCAAAATCCTTTTATAGTTTGACACCACCCTTCCCCCCCTTGCTTCTCACTAAAGTCACAACAATTGTAGCTTCAATAACAATTTTTTTAAAAAGCTAATTCATAACAATCACCATCATACTACGAGTTAAGCAAGCAGTAGGATTAGATGTCTGCTTTCTGCTTTGCTTGGTTATTGTCTCAAACACACATAAACACGTATACATGCAAATGCGCACACACACACGTGTGCAAATACGTGCACACACACACACACACACGTGTGCTAAAACATGCACACGGACACACACACACACATGCATACATACATGCACAACACCACACCCCACATGCCATGCTCACAACACTTGCAACATGCATGTACACACACACACTCTCTCTCACACACATGCACAACACACACCCCACATGCCATGCTCACAACACTTGCAACATGCATGTACACACACACACACTCTCTCTCACACACATGCACAACACACACCCCACTTGCCATGCCCACAACACTTGCAACATGCATGTACACACACACTCTCTCTCACACACACGCTCTCTCTCTCTCTCTCTCTCTCTCTCTCTCTCTCTCTCTCTCTCTCTCTCTCTCTCACACACTCTCTCTCTCACACACGCTCTCTCTCTCACACACACACATCTCTCCCTCCTCCTCACTCCCTCCCTGACAAACACACTACCCTCTCCACACACACACATATACACACACTACCTTCGGATGAGACCATAAACCGAGGCCCCGCGTGCGAACGCATGCAGAACATCTTGTGCACACGTTAAATCCTGTTCCGCTTTACGAAAGAGTAGGCCATTGTGTGCCGGTGGGAACAGATGACACAATTTACAAAACTGCATACACACGGGAACTGGATGTAAAAAATAAAAAAAAGCACCCGAGTGCTTATTCCATTATCCTCGATATAAAATTTTTTTTTTTTTTTTAAATAAATACCTCCCACCCTTTCCCAACATCCCCCTCCCTCCCTGCCACCCCCCCCCCCCCCCCTACCCACAACCACCCACCCCCACAACCATGTGGATCGGTGGTCTAGAGGTAACACGCCTGTCTAGAAAGCGAAAAGTCCGGGTCGGAAGTGGGCGGTGGTTCAAATCCCGTTTGGACCCGGAAATTTTTCCCCATCCACTAGACCTTGAGTGGTAGTCTGGGCGCTATTTCGGATGAGACGATAAACCGAGGTCCCGTGTGTTACACAAAATTATTTAGCGCACGTAAAAGAACCTACGGCAACAAGAGAGTTGTCCCTGGCAAAAATTATGTAGAAAAAAGCCACTCTGATAGGGAAACAAATACAGTTGTAGACAAGAGAAAAAAAAAAAAAAAAAAAGGGTGGCGCTGCTCTTGTGGCGTTGACGCTCTCTCCCCCGGGGAGAGAGAGAGCAGCCCGAATTTCACGCAGAGAAATCTGCCGTGACTTAAAGTGATATAAATAAATAAATAAATAAATAAATAACCACGCTGCTGTACCGTTTCTTTCTTGGTGTTGCGATACTCCACCACCACCTGCAGCCCTGCTTCCAGCAAAAAGCAGGGGATCCCTTTCTCGTCTCTGACCACAAAAGACACGGCATCCACAGGACCAGGGGGGGTCACCGGTGCTGCCGTCACCGTCGTCGTCATCGTCGTCGTCACCGCGCTGCTGGCAGGTTGCGTTGTATGCTCCGTGACATTAGCAGCGGTCGTAGTGGGGGCGGTGGTAGGGACGGTGGTGGTTTCTGTGGCTGCGGTGGTGGTTTGATTTTGCTCGTCGGCACTGCATTCTTCAGCTGCGATACAATTGTTAGATTATATATATATATATATATATATATATATATATATATAATATATATTATATGTATATACACATACAGAGAGACAGAGAGACAGATAGACAGACAGACAGAGAGAAAGATTGTTCTTTTTATTCTTTTATTTCGAGGATAGTGGAATAAGCACTCATGTGCTTTCTTTTTAATATCCAGTGCCTGTCTGTATGCAGCTTTGTCAATTTTGTCGATCCATATATAGTATGTTTGTTTGTGTGTGTGTATACTGTGTCAAGTCAAGTCAAGTCAAATTTTTATTTCCAGATGGTACATTGAATAAGCAATGCATTTGCTTTTTTTCATCAATATATATATATATATATATATATATATATATATATATGTGTGTGTGTGTATATATATATATATATATATATATATATATATACACACCACACAAAGTGAAAGCATAACAACCAGCATAATAAATGTTCCCCAATATTTCGGCTTTCGCCTTCCTCAGGGGGTTTATTATGATGTGATGGAATGACGTCAATCTCAATTTTACATCATTGTGTTTTTGTTATGACATTTTAAATTAAACATCATACTGAGACCATGTTAGAGGAGAGAGAGAGAGAGAGAGAGAGAGAAGAGAGAGAGAGAAGGGGGGGGGGGGGGGGGGGGGGGGGGGGGGGGGGAGGAATTTTACCTGGGACAATTATGGTCATATAGTTAAGGTTCACACACACACACACACACACACAAACACTTGCGCGCCCACGCATACACGCACGCATGCACACATATACACACATACACATCCTTCCAGGAGACTATAAGCGAGGTCCCGTGCGGGAGCACATGCAGAACATCCGGCCCACATGCCAAAACCCGTTCCACCTTTCAGAAGAGTAGGCAATTGAGGTATATATATATATAAACACACACACACTCAAAACCACCCCCCGCCGCCGCAACAAAAACAAGACAGCCACCAACACACCCACCAGGACTGAAGGTGTTGTTGACCAAGCCGAAGGCCTGAACCTGAAGACCTGACAGCTTCTGAGACGCAGTGAAGTTGTAGTCCCCAGCGGAAAAGGAGTCGAATTCGATATCCTGCTCTGCTTTGCACACGAAGGAAGCGTCCGTGTGCGAGAGAGATGTTTTCCCTATGTCAGCAAGCACAACCCGACCTGGTGGATGAAAGAAAAAAAAAAAAAAAAAAGAGTGATGAGGGTGGGGACGAATTTCAGGGCTGGAGGGAGGGAGGGAAGGAGAGAAGGGGAAGAGAGGGAGGGAAGGGAAGGGGAGGGAGGGAGGGAGAGAGAGAGAGGAGAAGGGGAGAGAGAGGGGGTTAGAGGGGGGAGAAAGAGAGAGAGGGAGAGAGACAGAGAGACAGACAGAGAGACAGAGACTGATAGAGACAGAGAGACAGAGACTGATAGAGAAAGAGAGACAGACGGACGGATACACACAAAGAAAGACAGAGTAAGACAGAGACAGAGACCGACAGAGAGAGGGGGGAGAGAGAGGCAGGGAGGTAGAGGGAGAAAGGGGGAGGGAGAAAGGGAGGGTGGGGGGAGAGAGAGAGAGAGAGAGAGAGAGAGAGAAGAGAGAGAGAGAGAGACAGACAGACAGAGAGACAGACAAACAGACAGACAGAGACACAGGCAGACAGAAAGATGAAGAGAGAGAGAGAGAGACAGAAACAGACAGAAAGAGAGACAGAAACAGACAGAGACAGACAGACATACTGAGACAGAGAGACCAGACAGAAACACAGAGACAGACAGAGAGAGAAAAAGAGAAAAAGGGAAGAGAGAGAGAGAGAGACAGACAGAGACTCCACTGTGGCACTTACGGCTGTACATAGCGCTCTTATAAAACAGGGAGGAGGGTGTGAACCTCAGCATCTGGTCCATCACTGCCGTGTTGTTGATGGTGGTGGAGAACACCAACGTCCAGTCCACCAGGCTGCCAGACTGGTTCAGGTGGACGGTCATCGTGCGCACCGTGTCCACCTCGCTACAGTTCCCGCTGACCGTGAATGGGACGTTGTCCAGGATGATTTCATCACTGAGTTTCTGATGAGGGCAGAGAAAGGCACAGGTTTTTTTTTTTCTAGCGTTTTTGTTGGGTTTTTTTAAGAAAAAAACCCAAAAACTCGAAGGGGAAAATATCAACTAGAAAGATGTAGGACATTTTTTTGTGTGGTTGAAAGATGTCATGGTGATTTTGCTGTGTAAAAAGACGCTTATCGTAGCATTCGAAGTTACATTAACAAAGTCATGGAAAAAATAACCTATTGTAGTAAATCATAACCCTCTAAAAAAAAAAAATTATTAAAAGAAAAGACAAACCAAACAAACCCAACAACCCATTTACAATACCCCAACAACAACAAAAATTCAAAGAAAAGAAAAGACCCCTCTTCCACCATCCCCCCCCCCCCCACCCCCTCCTTTCTAAATGAAAACTCTACCTCCCTACAACTTGAAACTTAAGTCTATCAACTGAGCTGACAAGAAAGCTTCCAACAGAGTGAACCATGACTATTTTCACCCAGCATTATCTCCCCTCTATGATCTTCACAGACTGGGTGAAGAAGTCCTGGACTTCAGTCCTGAATTTCAAGACAACCGACTTATAAAAACAAAACAATGACACAAAAAAAGACAACAACAACAACAAAAACCCAACTCCGAATCAATTATCCAGTGCACATAATTATATTCCCTTTTGTAGTTTGTGAGACAGGATGTTCCATGGCTGACTTACAAATATGGCATCTTTACAACAGAAAATGACATAAAATAATGAAAAGGAGAAAAAAAATGGACACATTCACTTCTTGTAAAATGCAATTAGAGTTGAGAGTAGGTCTGGGAGCAGAAGACAAGGAAAAGCAAACAAACTTAACAGAGAGAGAGAGAGAGAGAGAGAGGGGAGAGAGAGAGAGAGGGAGAGAGAGGAGGAGAGAGAGAGAGGGAGGGAGGAGAGAGAGAGAGGGAGGGAGAGAGAGAGAGAGGGAGGGAGGGAGAGAGAGAGAGAGAGGGAGGGAGAGAGAGAGAGAGAGAGGAGGAGGGGAGAGGAGAGAGAGAGAGAGAGAGAGAGAGGGAGGGGAGAGGAGAGGAAGAGAGAGAGAGAGGGAGAGGAGAGAGGGAGAGAGAGAGAGAGGAGAGAGAGAGGGAAGAGGAGAGGAGGAGAGGGGAGAGAGAGAGGAGAGAGAGAGAGAGAAGAGGGGAGGGAAGAGAGGAGAGAGAGAGGGAGAGAGAGAGAGAGGAGAGGGAGAGAGAGAGAGAGAGAGGAGAGAGAGGAGAGGGAGTGGAGAGGCAGGAGGAGAGAGAGAGGAGAAGAGAGAGAGAGGGAGAAGAGAGGGGGAGAGGAGGAGGGAGGAGGGAGAGGGGAGAGAGAGAGAGGGAGGGAGAGAGAGAGAGAGGGAGGGAGAGAGAGAGAGAGAGGGAGGAGAAGAGAAAAGAGAGAGGGAGGAGAGGAGAGGAGAGAGAGGAGAGAGAGAGAGAAGAGAGGAGAGAGGAGAGAGGGAGAGAGAGAGAGAGAGAGAGAGGAGAGAGAGGAGAGAGAGAGAGAGGAGAGAGAGAGAGAGAGAGAAGAAGGAGAAGAGAGAGAGAGGAGAGAAGAGAGAGAGAGAGAGATCGAGCAGAGAGAGAGAAGCAAAGAAGAAGCAGGAAGAGAGGGAGCAGAGAGAGAGAAGAGAGACACGAAGCAGAGAAGAGACCAGCAGAGAGAGCAGACGCACAAGACAACAACAGCAGACGAAAAAAGAACGCAAGAGACGAAGAAGAGAGAGAAGATGATTTATTTCGAGGCCGTGAGGGTTAGATTTTGCATTACAATTTACATGCTTTTCTACATCCGAAGCGGAGGGCAAGAACGAGAGAGAACAGACAGACATGACACACACACACAAACACACGCACAAACACACACACACACACACACACTACATCACACAACACACACACGCACACACACACTCTTACATGCACCAACATACAACACACACACACTCTCTCACTACTCACACACACACACACACACAACACACACACACACAATGCACACACACACACGCACACACACACACAAACACCACTCTTACATGCACACAGACATACAGACACACACACACACTCTCTCTCACTCACTCACACACACACACACACACACGCACAGAGTCAGAATGAATGACAGACAGCATTATCTTATGGGGATGGGACAGCCTGGTGGTTAGAGTGATGTCTTTGTAATCTGCTGACCCCCGT
>CM054156.1:11311341-11326341 GCA_028751875.1 Rapana venosa
TACTCTTTCGAAAAGCGGAACAGGATTTAACGTGTGCGCAAGATGTTCTGCATGCGTTTGCACACGGGGCCTCGGTTTATAGTCTCATCTGAAAGACTTTGACATCAGTTCGAATTTTTCGTCAAACTGGGAAGAAAGGGCGAGGCTGGGAATCGAACCCACAACCTCACTGTTTACTTGTTGGCAGGCGAACGTCTTAACCATCCTGCCACCCTCCTTCCTTTTAGTTTTAGTAAGTGTGCCTGTGGTATGCGTCTTTAGACGTATTTAGACAATAATTATCACCTATATTGATTGTGATTTGTTCCATCAAATAAAAAAATAAAAATTTAAAACAAAAACAAAACAAAACACAAAATAAACTTTAATACAATTGCCAAAGTTTGGGACGGGTAGCTAAGTTTGGCTCTGTTACGGTTAATAGGTATTCTGAACCCGCGAATGGTTTGTCATTATTTTCGCTTTCTCGTTCGAGCAGGGGACGACCAGGACCTGCGAACTGGAAGGCACGTTGTTAGATTTGCGGAGATAATTAAAGTTTCGCAATTTCTTTTAAAAAAAATGTCTTTCCGGGCACAATTTGTTGCTGAAAGCAGTGGAACGGAGAACAAAACCAGATTCTTTCACAGTATGCTCAATCCCGAAGAAGCGGTGAGTCCGAACATTCATACACCGATGAAATACATTAATCATACAAAATATTTTTCATGCATTGTGTTCCTGAAGTGAGTGATCAGTCTTCATGAATTCCTGCCATGTGTGCAACTGCAAGCTTCTGTTTCAGTTTCTTTGTAGGCTTCATCTTCAGTTTTATGATTTCAGAGGAGGGCGAATATCGGGAGATTTAAGAAAAAGCTCGATGACCAAGTCAGCTTGGAGGTGGACTCGGGCCAAGAATGGGAGAAACCAGCGAAAATTAAAAAAATGGTGTGTGTATATATAAATTATGTACAGTCAGTATTTATTATTTATTCATTTTGAGGATAATGGAATAAGCACTCGTGTGCTGGTGTGTTTTTTAACATCCAATCCCTGTGTGTATGCAGTTTGTCAATTTTGTCATCCTTCCCAGTAGCAAGTTCTAGTACTAGTTCAAGACATGACAGGGTTCCTTTTGGGGCTGATGTTTTTGGATTTTTTTAAATTCATGAATTTTGTCACAGTTTCTTCAGAGAAGAGATGATGGGCGTTGAAGGTGAATGATGAACCTTTTGTTGTTCGTGTGGGGAAGGCTTCCACAGTATAAAAAAAAAAAAAAGAAAGTATTTGGGGATTTCTTGTTGTTGTTGTTAACACCCTGGGGACCATTCACATTCAGAATAGTCTATGACTTATTTATACATTTATACTAATGATCTATAGACAGTCTGTGGTTATGCACTCAAGCTCACCCTGCCTGGGATTCGCTGTGAAACCAGAAGTGCACGATGGATGAGAATTTGCCAGTGGACTGACTTTTCCTGTACCTTGCCATAGGCAGCTGTACTCATGACTTCAGAGAAAATAGATTTATCTTGTCTGGTTATTACTGATAATGATATTATCATAAAAGAATAAGATAAAATTTCATTCCATATTATAATATTGATAATAATAAATGTCGAATTTTTATAGTGCTCACTGAACGATGACTCTTGCAAAACAAAACAGATCAAAGCGCTTTCGGCTTTTGCTTTTTCTTTCCATTTTGTTTTCTTTTGAATGGTCTTTTTTATGGGTTGTTTTAATTTGTCAGGTTTGCTGGTTCTTTTCCTCGTAAAATTAAGACAAACTAGACGGACACTAGTCACTAGTAACTCGGTAGTATAAGCCGAGTGGTTAAGACCATTCAACTTCAATTCCATGAGTCCATGAAGTTATGGGTTTGAATCTTGGCAGCATCTGGTGAACAAAGGTAGGGGATTTTTACAATATCCCATGTCAACTGTTAGTACAGACTTGCCAGTGCCACTAAATTCCTTTTGTGTACATGTATGCACATGCAGAAGATCAAATGTGCAAGTTAAACTTATGTCAGCATTAGTGGGTTACAAAAAGACATATATATATATATATCCAGCATACATCCTTTGAAGTCAGAATGTGGCTACCTTCATGGTGGACAAAAAGTCGCATGCACAAAATCTCACCATCTATGAAAATTGGAGCTCTAGCGAAGGAATGGGAAAAAGAAAAGATAAAAGCTAAGTAAAAGCTGTGGATAAAGTGTTATATATGTGAGGAATATTTAGAGTTTATTTTCAGAAACTCTAGGTAGAGGTAAAGGGTTTATCATTTATCATGATTCTGCAAATAGAGGTAAAGGGTTTATCATTTATATCATGATTCTGAAAATAGAGGTAAAGGGTTTATCATTTATATCATGGTTCTGCAAATAGAGGTAAAGGGTTTATCATTTATATCATGCTTCTGCAAATAGAGGTAAAGGGTTTATCATTTACTATGATTCTGCAAATAGAGGTAAAGGGTGTATCATTTATATCATGATTCTGCAAATAGTGGTAAAGGGTTTATCATGATTCTGCAAATAGTGGTAAAGGGTTTATCATTTATATCATGATTCTGCAAATAGAGGTAAAGGGTTTATCATTTATATCATGATTCTGCAAATAGAGGTAAAGGGTTTATCATTTATATCATGATTCTGCAAATAGAGGTAAAGGTTTATCATTTATATTCTGATTCTGCAATAAGGTAAAGGTTGTTTTAATCATGATTCTGCAATAGAGGTAAAGGATTTATCATGATTCTGCAAATAGAGGTAAAGGGTTTATCATGATTCTGCATATAGAGGTAAAGGGTTTATCATGATTCTGCATATAGAGGTAAAGGGTTTATCATGATTCTGCATATAGAGGTAAAGGGTTTATCATTGATATCATGATTCTGCAAATAGAGGTAAAGGGTTTATCATGATTCTGCAAATAGAGGTAAAGGGTTTATCATGATTCTGCATATAGAGGTAAAGGGTTTATCATGATTCTGCAAATAGAGGTAAAGGGTTTATCATTGATATCATGAATCTGCATATATATATATAATAATATTTTTTGAGAGATGTGACTGTGAGTCATCTTTAATGAAGATGTCAAGAGATTTGATCATGCCATTTCCCTCATACAGTCATAGAAACTGTATAAATAGCATACTATTCTGTGCTAGAATTTCCCTTTTTTTTTTATATCCCCCACATTGTTCCTGGTTTGTTTGTTTTCTTCCTTTCACCCCCTTCTTGCCTATTTTCTGCCTTCTTGGTCCATTCTCCTCCCTTTTTTCCAGAAAGACTTTTAAAAAAGAGATCACTTCTCTCCCACGCCAAAGTCAGATGCGCTGGGCCCTGCCTTGTCATGTGCTTAACACCAGCACAACTCTTTTTCACTTATAATTATCATCTAGTACTGTCAACTCTTTTTCACTTACATCATCTAGTACTGTCAACTCTTTTTCACTTATAATTATCATCTAGTACTGTCAACTCTTTTTCACTTACATCATCTAGTACTGTCAACTCTTTTTCACTTACATCATCTAGTACTGTCAACTCTTTTTCACTTACATCATCTAGTACTGTCAACTCTTTTTCACTTATATCATCTAGTACTGTCAACTCTTTTGCACTTATATCATCTAGTACTGTCAACTCTTTTTCACTTACATCATCTAGTACTGTCAACTCTTTTTCACTTACATCATCTAGTACTGACTTTCAACATATCTTTGCAACTTTATCAATCTAGTACTGTCAACTCTTTTGCACTTATATCATCTAGTACTGTCAACTCTTTTCCACTTACATCATCTAGTACTGTCAACTCTTTTTCACTTATATAATCTAGTACTGTCAACTCTTTTGCACTTATATCATCTAGTACTGTCAACTCTTTTTCACTTATATCATCTAGTACTGTCAACTCTTTTTCACTTATAATTATCATCTAGTACTGTCAACTCTTTTTCACTTATATAATCTAGTACTGTCAACTCTTTTGCACTTATATCATCTAGTACTGTCAACTCTTTTTCACTTACATCATCTAGTACTGTCAACTCTTTTTCACTTACATCATCTAGTACTGTCAACTCTTTTTCACTTATATAATCTAGTACTGTCAACTCTTTTGCACTTATATCATCTAGTACTGTCAACTCTTTTTCACTTACATCATCTAGTACTGACAACTCTTTTGCACTTATATCATCTAGTACTGTCAACTCTTTTTCACTTATATCATCTAGTACTGTCAACTCTTTTTCACTTATATCATCTAGTACTGTCAAGTCTTTTTCACTTATATCATCTAGTACTGTCACCTCTTTTTCACTTACATCAACTAGTACTGTCAACTCTTTTTCACTTACATCATCTAGTACTGTCAACTCTTTTTCACTTATAATTATCATCTAGTACTGTCAACTCTTTTGCACTTATATCATCTAGTACTGTCAACTCTTTTTCACTTATATCATCTAGTACTGTCAACTCTTTTTCACTTAAATATTACAGTCAACTCTTTTTCACTTAAATATTACAGTCATCTCTTTTTCACTTAAATATTACAGTCAACTCTTTTTCACTTAAATATTACAGTCAACTCTTTTTCACTTTAATATTACAGTCAACTCTTTTTCACTTAAATATTACAGTCAACTCTTTTTCACTTGTATTACAGTCAACTCTTTTTTCATTTAAATATTACAGTCAACTCTTTTTCACTTATATTACAGTCAACTCTTTTACACTTATATTACAGTCAACTCTTTTACAACTTAAATATTACAGTCAACTCTTTTTCACTTAAATATTACAGTCAGTGGTGGTTGCTGTCTGAGCATTGAAGTTCAACGCAGAGGGAGAAGATGAAGAAGTAGAATCGTGTGGTTTAGGCGAGGCGCTACCTCTAAAATAATGAACAACAGGTCAGTGGGACTAGTAGGAGTGTCCTTTCTGTCATGATGACTTTTTGTTTTGATTATTGACAACTACTTGACATTTTGTTCTATTTTATTCAAGCGCAAGGGACAAAACCTCCCCTCCTTCCCCATTCTCTCTCTCTCTCTCTCTCCTCCTCCTCTCTTCCTCCTCATTCTCTCTCTCTCTCTCTCTCTCTTTCCCTACCAGGAGGGATGCATAGTGCCAGGCCTTCTCCTGGGCTTGTTGTCACCAGTCTGCAGGAGGTCTGCCTGCCTGCTGGCCTCAGCCCACACGTCCAACTTTAACTAAGGCAGCTCACTGGATTGTACAGGTTGCGTGCTGGGTGTGTCGGTGTTTCCGTAACCCACCGAATGCTGACATGAGGATTGGGATCTTAAACGCGCATATATTTGATCTTCTGCATGTGCAACCTGAAGGGAATTAAGGCACTGGCAGGTCTGCTCTTGAAGTTGACTGGAAGATCATAAAAGATCCTCAATTCACCAGGCGCTGATGCCAAGATTGAACCCAGGACTTGTGGACCCATGGGATTAAAGTCAAATGATCCTAACCACTTGGCTATAGTATGGCTTAGCATCTGTCTTCCCCCTCAAAAATGACAAGGAAAAAAGACAGTGCACATGGTGGTTTTGTCGTTGTTGTTGGATTCTGTCTATAGATATTGATTAGACTTACTTTTAACTTCGATACGTGTATTAGTTCTGTATTCTTGTTTTGATCACTACCAGTACCACTGCCTGCCATATGTATGCTTTCGTGTGTGCAAGCACACACACGCACAGTGACACACACATACACAACACAGACATGTTTATGAACATTATAGTATATAGAGGTTTTGTCCCTTGGTGGATCGGTGGTCTAGAGGTAACGCGCCTGTCTAGAAAGCGAAAAGTCCGGGTCTGAAGTGTGCGGCGGTTCGTACCCCGTTTGGACCGGAAATTTTTCCCCCATCCATTAGACCATGAGTGGTGGTCTGGGCGCTAGTCTTTCGGATGAGACGATAAACCGAGGTCCCGTGTGTTACACGTAATTATTTAGCGCACGTAAAAAAACCCACGGCAACAAGAGAGTTGTCCCTGGCAAAATTCTTAGAAAAAAGCCACTCTGATAGGGAAACAAATACAGTTGCAGACATTAAAAAAAAAAAAAAGGGTGGCGCAGCGCTAAGTGGCGACACGTTCTCCCGCTCTCCCCGGGGAGAGCAGCCCCTGAGCGCTTTGATTTGTTGCTTTACAAGATTCAGCGCTATATAAATTCCATACATTATTATTATTATATAATATTTATAGATATATATATATAATACCCATACCCTCTCTCTCTCTGTGTTGCTTTCATTCCTACCTGTCCTCTCTGCCTTCACCCAGTATGCGTTATCATTTATGTTGTCATTATCCCATTTTCATTTTCTTGATCCTTTCTTTTTCTCTCATGTCTCGTCTTTTCTTTTCTTTGTTTTTTTTTCAACAGGGCCACCTATTTTCCATCTTCCCCTCACCAGACGAGGTAGAACACACGATGCCTCTCAGCATCTGGCAGAAAGAGCAACATTCATGGAGTAAAATCTTTGCGAACAAGTGTGAGGATGTTCATACCCATGTTCACTTCTTCAACGGTAAGGCTTAGAACTGCACCTTTTCCCCTGTGGGGATTCCGGGAGTCCTTCAGTACAAAACAGTAACCCCACCTTCCGGAATTCTACTGGAAATTTGCTCTTTTCTATCCCTCTCTTTGTTTCTGCCTTGTTCCTGTTTCTCCCTGTCACCTCCTTCTTGTTTTATTTTCTGTCCTCTTGGTCCATTCTCCTGCCTTTTTTTCCCAGAAAAGACTTGAAAGATAACACTTCTCTCCCACGCCGAAGTTGGATGCGCTGGGCCTGACTTGTCAGGCGCTTAACGGCAGTGCAACGCATTTTCACTCGTATAACAGACAATCTTGGTTGTCTGAGCATTTGATGAAGAAGAAGTTCACCTTTAGATTTAGTTTGCATCTGTTGTGATTGATGCTGCTTCAAGAGCAGTTCCCAGCTAAAACTCTATAAAGCCAAATCCTGGAGAACTTTCATAAGATGTACATGCATGTGTGTACATGTATACATGTAGCTAGAATTGTGAGGGTTTGGTGTGTGTGTGTTTGCGTGTACATGTGTGTGTGTGTGTGTGTTTGCGTATATGTACACGTGTGTGTCTGTGTGTGTTTGCATATATATACTGTACATGTGTGTGTATGTTTGCGTATATATGTACATGTGTGTGTGTATTTGCGTATATGTACATGTGTGAGTGTTTGCATATATGTACACGTGTGTGGTGTGTGTGTGTGAGAGAGAGTGTGTGTGTGAGAGAGAGTTACTCATGTGTGTTTTGTGTGTGGGTTTGTGTATGTGTCACTCACTGTGTGTGTATGTGTGTGGTGTGAGTGTGTGTGAGAGAGAGGGGGAGTGGGTGTGTTCTGTAAGTGCATATGTTTTTGTGAGTGTTTACTGTGCATGTGCGCGGGCACGCGTGCATGCGTGGTATTAAAATGTTGCTATGCTTTAAGGGATAGCCTTTATCTATGAAAGCTCTTGGCATAACAACATATCCGCCAGAAAAGGAGAACAATCCTCTGAAGACCAGAGTATACATGTATATACAACGGTTTTCGCCCACTCTTAGTCTTAGGCCTCGGGTAGCCACACTGTGACTTTGGGGATGATGTCTGAACACGTGCATGCAGTTTTTTTAATGTAGTTTTTCATCATCCATTCTTACAAGCACAAAATGGCCTTCTCTTCTAAAACTGTAAAAGGCGGAGTTTTAACATGGTGTACGTGGCAAGATGTTCTGTGTGCATTCGCATATATATATATACATGTACATATATATACCTCAGAATATAGTCCCATCTGAACAACACACACAATCAAATGCAAGCGCTTTGATTTGTTGGCTTTACAAGATTCGGCATTATAAAAATTCCATGTATGATCATTATTTTGTATTATTATTGTATTGTAATTTATTTTTATATTCTTCTTCTCCTCCTCCTCCTCCTCATCAACATCATCATCAAATCAGGGGAGTGGAACAAGTAGAGAGTACCGATGTTCACTCCAGGGGAAAAAAATCTTTAATGGTGGCTCATTGATTGAACCTGGGCCATCAATTCACGAGTACAATGTTCCAAGTCTAACCACTAGGCTATCCTGCTCCCCCCCTCCCCCCTGGAGTGAGATATTTGAAAAAACAACCACCACCATACATACACACACTCGGACTTCTCATCCAGTGTATACATCATTACATGTATGTACTTCCAGTTCCACTGTGAATTCGGGCTGCTCTCCATGGAGAGAGTGCGTCGCCACAGGAACAGCGCCATCCTTTCTTCTGTCTAACTGTGAATAAGACAGGACTGCTTTCTCTCTCTCTCTCTCTCTCTCTCTCTCTCTCTCTCTCTCTCTCTCCACCTCCATCCCTCTTTATTTCTCTTCTCCCCCCCCTCCCCTCGCTCTCTCTATATATATATATATACTTTTTTTTCTGGGTGACCCAAGGGTGCTTTTAAGAAGGCTCAACAACAGCAACAACAACATTCACAAGCAGAAACGGACTTTGAACCACCATCAACCGATAAAGCTAAGTAACCTGAAGATGCTACACTACAGCCAAAACTTATCATTTTCAATCTCATAGGATGCTACACTACAGCCAAAACTTGTCATTTTCAATCTCATGAAATTTTTTGTTGTTGTCTTTTCAAAACTGGTAACAGATGATCTATCCATGTTTCTTTTGATTTATACCAAACCAAGCTCTTTAATTTAAATCTACACCGAAAAATCAGTCACCTATTAAGTTGTATTAACACAGCAACTTTTCCACACACACACACACATACCCTTACACACTCATACCCTTACACACACATACATACAGACACACACATGTATGTACACATACACAAACACAGTGACACACATACATAAACCTGCTCTCTCTCACTCACTCACACACTGTTAGTGTTACATACACAAACCCTCACTCTCTCACTCGCACACACTGTTACACACACAGTGACACACATACACAAACCCTCAGTCACACACACATACGTACACACACAGTGACACACACAAAATGATACACGATGAGTGACACACACAACACACTCACACCACACACATAGCATACACACTCACACCACACCACACACTCAGACACTCACACACACAAAACACACACACTCACACCACACACTGTCATTATGATTATGATTTATTTTATCTTTATCATTTTGAATATTAGTTTTGAAATCTACATTATTTTTGTAAATTTTGAGAAGGAAGGAGGCAGGATGGTTAAGACGTTTGCCTGCCAACAAGTAAACCGTGAGGTTCTGGGTTCGATTTCCAGCCTCGCCCTTTCTTCCCAGTTTGACAAAAAAATTGAACTGATTGTCAAAGTTCTTCAGATGAGACTCTAAACCGAGGCCCCGTGTGCGAACGCATGCAGAACATCTTGCGCACACGTTAAATCCTGTTCCACTTTTCGAAAGAGTAGGCCATTGTGTGCCGGTGGGAACAGATGACAAAATTTTTTTTAAAACGCATACACACGCCAAAAAATAAAAATTTAAAAAGTCATCTGAGCACTTTGATTTGTTGCTTTACAAGATTCAGCGCTATATGAATTCCATACATTATTATTATTATTAAATGACCTTCTTCGTGATTATGATATTTTGACCCTTTTTTTTTGTTTTGGTCTTTTTCAGATTTCGGGGACATCTTTGATGATGACGATTTGTCCTGACCAACTTTCTGACGTGGAAGACTGTGTGATACTGATAGTCATTCTTTTGTGAAAGAGTTTTTTTGTCTTTGTTTCATGGGATGATGAAAGAGAGAGAATGTGTGTGTGTGTGCGCTTGTGTGTTGTGTGTGAGTGAGTGAGTGGGTGAGTCTGCAGTAAGTTAGCAATTTCATTGTGTGTGTGTATTAGAGAAGGCCTATTTGCAGTTTTGCACAAGGTTTGCCCAGAATTCTGGATGTGTGGAAACGTCCTGGTATTTGAAAAGCCTTGCAGGATCTGTCAGGAAAAGCCCTGGAATTTTACACGCACACACACACACACACGCACACACACACACACGCACACACACACACACACACACAAAACCACCAGTCAGCTGCAAGAGAAAGTAACATATGATATAAACTCTAAACTGAACAAACACACAAAAAGTAAGAAAACTAGAATTAGAATTAAAAATGAAAATACGATCAGGATCTTCTTAGATTCAACAAAACCTAAATCAAATACTTTCTTTTAAAAAAATCTCAAAACAGAAATTTACAACGGAGAAGTCAACGCTAGCAGATCAGAGTTACCTCCCTTCTCTCTGCCAAGTATTATATACTGAGAAATGTTTGCTTCCCTTTATTTAACTGTAGCAGTGGCTTGATTTCAGTGGAGAGAAAAAAAGAGTATCACGTCGGTTGTCAGATCTAACAGTATCAAAGCCAGATAAAATTGGTTCCTTATGAATCAGAATTTCGAGCACACTGTTCATATAACCTACATGGGAAACGTGCTCTGAGAAGCCACACAATTGAAGAAGAAGCCACAACTGAAGAAGCCACACAACTGAAGAAGCCACACAACTGAAGAAGCCACACAACTGAAGAAGCCACACAACCGAAGAAGCCACACAACTGAAGAAGCCACACAACTGAAGAAGCCACACAATGTGGGCAAGTTACTGAGATTGACAGTGAAAATCCATCTCGGGGCTCTTGTCAATAGGCACGTTTTTTTTTAAACCTCAAGCATCATCAAAATAACAAAGGGAGCCAGTTCATGATTTTAATGTGATTTAAAAATATTTTTAAAACATTAATTTGAACTTGCGATTTTTAGGCTTATGCCAGCTTGTAAGATTACCAACCATGCCAAAGTCGGATGTGCTAGGCCTGACTAGTCAGGCGCTTAATGGCAGCGGGATGCATTTTCGCTCAGGAATACGACGTCAGACAAGAGTAGTAGTTATCAGAGCGTTCAGCGAAGAAGAAGACTGACTAGTGGCAGTTGGAGGCTGCCGGTTTCTGTTTGAGCCAGGGAGTTGCTGAGACCTTACCACAGCGCACACATCCAGCATAGCTCAGTCAAGGGCCCAGTGCTGAAAGTAGTCTGCCCCTGCCTCTTACCAACTCCAAGTAGGGGGTCAAGTCAGTTGGACCTGCTGTAGTTAGCACTAGTGCTGTGCAGCTGGTCCAACCCTGGCTAGGCAGGTATGGAATGAAAAGCAGCTGAGAGCAGCTCAAAGTGGGAGAAACCGACGGCCGTGTTTCAGCCACTTACCTCCCTTCCTCAAGCATTTTTTTTGATGGCGTAAACCAGAACAGTCTTGTAGGTTTGGAAACTATTTGTGAGGGTGTGGAAAAGGTCTTGGAACAAGAGGATATTTTGTCTGGTAAGACTTTTATGACTAGTGCCTTGTATGCAGTATTATAGAGTGATGTGAAGCTGTTATGTTTATTTGCTCTGCTTTTGTGCCTTTGTGTGTGTGGTTTTGTGTGTGTGTGTGTGACAGAGTTTTAGGTAAATTGGAAGACGTGTAACGTGTATCATGTATGCAGTTAGTTCAGTGAAATAAAGGATTGTTCGCCTATTTCATTGTTTTGCTCTGTGTCACTGTCAGTTTGTGTGTGTGTGTGTGACACATAATGCACATGGGTGACAGTCCCGATATGTGGTCAACGGGGCTATAAACAACAGGATTGGATTGGGCACATGGGTATCGAAAATCTTAGCTTGGTAAACGTTATGCTCTAGTTCAGTTGGCAACATATTTCTCTCTCTCTCTCTCTCTCTCTCTCTCTCTCTTCTGTCTGCCCTCTGGGGATCTGTGTGAGTGCAAGTGTGTGTGACACAACAGCTTGTAAAGATCAATTTGTGTGTGTGTGTGTGCACATGCGTTGGGTTGGTTGGTCATGGGTATAGGCAAGCAATAGTCAAATTTTTCCAGGATAACTATTAATTGTTTGTTTTGTATTACTTAATTTATACACACCCAAACCTATGTGATCTCTGTCTCTCTCTCTCTGTACACACACACACACACACACACACACAAAATGCACGTACAATTTTGATGAATATATATTTTTTCCACTTGGGTTCATGATCAGATGAAGATTCTATTTTGTTAAGGGGAATTGTTAAAAAGATTTGATTTTGATAGGTGGGGATAATACTTCAATAATATCAACAAAATTGATGAAGTCTTAATTTTGATAGGTGGGGAAAAGACTTCAACACTATCAACAAACAATTATAACTCGGTCATGCATTGACAGGGGTGTATCATTCAATTGTTTTCAAAATAATGTTTGATAAACAGCCCAAGGGAATGAGATAGCTCAGTGGTCAGAGCACTCGCTTTCCCCAAGCCAATGTTAAGCAGCATTGAGCGTGGTTACCAAGTGTATGGGTGATTGTTTGCGCGCCTTGGCTTGAGTACAGTCCCCCAGTTCACCCAGCTGTAAATGAGTACCTGCCCTCTTTAGGGTCAGGGAAGGAAAAGTAGCAAGGGAGAGGAGATGGGCGCCGTCCTCAATATGCTGGCCCCTGGAGAAGCTGAGGTCTGATGCCTCGCTCCCCTATGACTGCATGGGTTATGGAAACGGCTTGACTTTACTTTAAACTGCTTAGTCTCTAGCATCAATACAGCACATCACACACACACTCACTCATGAAAGTCCTTTGGATGAGACTATAAACTGAAGTCCCACATGTGAATGCACACAGTACATCTTGCGCACGCGTTAAAACCTGTTCTGCTGTTTGAAAGTGTATACAGTTTGTGCTGATGGGTATGAATGACAAAAACCGCATGCACAAGGGGACTAGAACACCACACCAGCTGCCATGGCGCAGTGGTTAGCGCCTTGGGTTACGGATTGGAAGGTCGCGGGTTTGAATCCCATAAAAATAAGGAATTTTTCAGACTCTGGCCTGCTCCTACCCAGAGTGAGTGCGCTGTGGGCTCAGTGGGAAGACTGGGACCACACAGTCGAGCTTCATCCACTTTATGGAAGCGATTTTGAGAGTGTTGCTCAAATTCCCTGACCAATACTGCAGGTGTCTGTATCTCTCGGGCCCGGTTGACGCCGGGGTATATTATGATAGTAACGCACTTCCACAGCAGCATCATTAAATCATCATTCATCATCATGCAATAAAATGATTGCCTCTGATTCGGTGACCCCAGTTGCTCTGGTCTCATGGTGACCTCAGATTCTGTTTCCCCATACACTTCTGTGGTGAGTTTGTGTCAAAGCCTTCGGGGTTGGAGGTTCATGGGGACGGTCGTTGGAGGGACGTTGTGGTGGTCGCCACTTCGGGTGGGCGACTCACTCAGTCTGGCTTCGATTCTGAGCTAATACAGTCAGTAGGAGGCCTAGTAGGTGGTGTCCTGCATATGTCAGCTCAGAACAGGCACCACTGAACACCACCAGAGTGAACCAGTGGTGATGCAGGGCCCCTCTGGCTGGTGGCCCAGCTGCGGTCTGATATTGATGGGCTCCCTGTGGACTTCCGACCCGGAGAATGCGACATGGCAAATCTGGGTATGGCTGTGGCAGGGGGATTGAGGTGAGAACAGGAGGGAAAGACGGGAACGTCAGAGAAGATGAGGCAGCAACAACAAATAAATAATTTTTTTTAAAGTGCACCATCCCAGACTTCCGAAGGAGCTGGGGGAGAAGCCATGTCGAGATGATTATTGTCAGGCCCGCCCTTCTGAGGCCGGTGTGATGAAAGATGATCCCAGCTGTTAGCCGCCAAACAACTGCCATACTTGTCCAAGCCGACTACCAAAGGCTTTAGCTTTATAATCACCTTCAGTTTGATGAAAAGCAGTCACAGCTGTCACCCACCAAGCAACTTCGATTGGTGGTTAGAGCATTGCGCTCATGCTCTGCTGACCCAGGATCGAATCCCGTTCACGGGGATTTTTTCCCCTGCAGTTAAAATCAGTGACGACTGCAATCCCTCTAAAAGCTCTTCGGATGAGACTATAAACTGAACCCACGCAGAATGTCCTGCGCACATGATAAAACCTGTTCCATTTTTGGGATGAGTAGGCCATTATGTGCTGGTGGGAACAGACGACAAAATTCACTAAACCGAACACACATGGGGATTGGATGTTGAAAAGCTCATGTCATGAGTGTTAAAGCCATTATCCTTGAAATAAAAAGAGTAAAAAAATTTTTTTTTTTTAATAAAATAAAAAATCCATTGTCGAAGTTAACTAAAATTCTCCCATGAAATCATATTCAAAGAAATTATCTGCCCAAAGTTCATCCCCACTCCCTCCTCAGTTAAGGAATTGCAGTGCTCCACTTTCCCCATTCTAGATCTCGACTAACAATGACATGACCAAAAACAACCAGAAAATTAATGAGGAATGATCAAGCATAAACGAGCAACGTTACCATTTATATTATAGGCATTCCATGTGGCTGTCACTTCAAAATATAAAACAAATGTTGAGAATGAGGAAGAATTTCAGTGGGACCGGCCTCTCGATTGGCAAACAAGTAATGGTACAAAGAGACAGATCTATAATTATTACTGTGTAGTTAGGATTATCTCCCTTGTTGTTGTCTTATACAGAAAAAGTATGTTTACTTCGAGAAAACAAAAAGGATCATGGGATATGCCCTAAAACCTACAATTGGTGTAAAAACGGTGTAAATCACCTTGTGGTGAATATACATTAAACTAATGAAAAGAACGTAAAGCCTGCAGTCGAATGGGCAAGAAAAAACAAAAGTTTACCAACTATGATAATTATACAGTCCTCACACTATGAACACACATTGATTGAGTTGTTTTTGTAGGTTACAGTTTTCACACACTTGAATGGTAAATTCGTTGACAGTTGCGCAACCGAACTCTTACGAAACCGGCGCCCACATAGTCTGGTCTCAATTTGAAACCTTCTGAGCTACACTTACAGCTGCTGCACTTATAGCTGCACTCACAGCTACACTTACAGCTGCTGCACTTATA
>CM054156.1:11336341-11341341 GCA_028751875.1 Rapana venosa
GTGTGTTTATTTTCTTTTATTTTTAAATTTATTTTATTTTATTCTTTTATATCGAGGATAATGGAATAAGCACTCACGTGCTTTTTTCATCCAGTCCCCGTGTGTATGCAGTTTTGTAAATTTTATCATCGATTCCCACCGGCACACAATCGCCTACTCTTCTGAAAAGAGTATTCAGAGTATTACTCTTCTCAAGTTCTTGATGCCACGTCAATGAAATCTTTCTTTTCTCTCACATCTACTCTTCTTGGATCTGTGAAGGCAAGCCCTCTGCCTTCCATCCACAACCACTCTGAACTTCCCCTATATTTTCTGCATTCTTTTCTGAAAAAGTCCATAACATTCGCTCCAAACTGGATCAGACTCCTTTCCAGCCTGCACTTCCTGATCCCCAATTCTCTGGCCTCCTCTCCTTTTCTTTCATCCAACAAGTGAAAAAGAAAATCATGACAATTCTGAAAGAAATGACTATAAATTATGTGATCTTGATCCCATACCTGCTTCTCTTTTAAACACAGTGCCTACCACAACTTATACCACTACACGAAAATAGTGACTCATCTCTTGTTTCAGGAAATGTTTCCATCAGCTCTCAAAACTGCATAGTCACACCTCTACCCCAAAAAGTATGACCTTGACCCTAACATTGAAGAATTATAGACCTGTTTTCCAATCTCCTTTTATTTCTTAAGTCCTTGAAAAAGTAGCTCTCAAACAGCTCAAAAACCACCTTCTCTCCAACAATCTTCTTCCTGAGTTTCAGTCCGCCTATCGCGTCAACCACAGCACTGAAACCACCCTAGTACACACTTTAAACACGCTTCTACTAGCTTCTGACTCAGGGAAAATCTTCCTTCTCACTCAACTCGACTTATTGGGCAGCCTTCGATACTATAGACCACTCAATTCTTCTCTCCCGTCTTCAAAAAACGTTGGGTGTTACTGGCACAGCCCTAAACCTGGTTTAATTCATACCTTACTGACCGATTTCAGACAGTTGCAGTAAACAAGATTCTATAAATTACGCCAAACTGAAATGCAGAGTCCACAGGGGTCAGTTTTCTAGGCCCTGTTCTGTTCACTCTTTACACTGCCCCACTGTCACATATAATAAAACGTCATCAAATCAACCATCATTTTACGCAGATGATTCCCAAATTTAAAGCGTGTTACCCGAAAATCGCCTTCTCTCCGGCAAAAAGGCCCCCGCTTTTAAGAATTCAAAAATTGGGTGAACAGAACAAATTACGCTAAAAAGCAGATAAACCCGAAGCCATGCTTGTAGGGAAAACACAAAATCTCTTCATTTCCACTTCAATAAACTTGGCAATGCTCAGTCCCCCTTCCACTGCTTGAAAATACCCAGGTGTTTTTTATCGACAACACACTCTCTAGCAAAAATTTATCACCCAGACCTGTCGCGTGCTACTTCGTTACGGGGTATTTGGAATTCGAAATACCTGTCCCCGATGCAAAACCCCAAAATTTTTACTTCTCCATTTTTTCACTCTGACTTGCAATTCTCTTTTGTCTGGGTTTCCGCATCTCTATCCATCCCTTTTAAAGTTACAAAACTCCGCAGCTCGACAGTTTTAGAAAAAAAAATCTGAGCACATTTCCCCCCTCTTGCGATCCTCCACGGCTGCCTGTGCCCAGAATTAAATTAAATCAGTACCCTCTGTTTCAAAAAGCTCCACAAAACTGCACCCCCCTACCTGTGTGAATGTCTTCACCTGTACACTCCTTCACGTTCCCCCCGCCTGCGCAGTACCTTTTTGCCTACGAATACCCAATTAACCAATCTACTTTTTGGGGCCGCTTTTTTCTTTTCGGGGCCCGACCTGGAATAATCCCTCTTTTCTCTTCGCCAGAAGCCTATTTTGACCTTTTAAATCAAGCCTCAAGCTATTATTTCAAACCCAAGATTTCCCCCCTCCTTTCTCTATCAGAACTATCCCCCCCTTCACTAACCCATGTCCTATCACCCTGGTAAAGTATATGACCTGTTTGGTGTGTGTGTGTGTGTGTGTGTGTGTGTGTGTGTGTGTGTGTGTGTGTGTGTGTGTGTGTGCTTTTGAAAAAACATTTGACCATTGCAATTTTATTTCATAGATTTGGTCTGCAGTACCATGTTTGTAATATCTGTTTGAACTATTGATTATTTGTCATTGGTTGTATGACTGTGTAAGAATAGGTCGAATGCATGCGCTTTGATTTGTCTTTGCAAGATATAGCGCTATATAAGTTCCATTTATTATTATTATTATTATTATTATTATTATTATTATTATTATTATTATTATCATCATCATTATTATTATTATTATTATTATTATTATTAAAAGCGGAACGGTTTTAACGTGTGCGCAAGATGTTCTGCGTGCGTTTGTACACGGGACCTCGGTTTATAGTCTCATCCTAAGGACTTTAAACTACAACTTACTGTAAAGGGATGGCACAGCTATGCACGTATCAAAACGCCAAGGTATAACAAAAAGGTAAAGGTGTCCCCATAACCAAAGTTGGGGAGCGAGGCGTCAGAGACCTCAGCTTCTCTAGAGGCCAGCATATTGAGGGCGGCGCCCATCTCCTCTCCCTTGCTGCTTTACCTTCCCTGACCCTAAAAGAGGCCAGGTACCCATTAACAGCTGGGTGAACTGGGGGAACTGTACTGAAGCCAAGGCGCGCAAACAGTCACCCATTCACTTGGTAACCACACTCAATGCTGCTTGGGGAAAGCGAGTGCTCTGACCACCGAGCTATCCCATCCCCAAGGTACCAAGATTGATTTCAAATCCCTGTAGGGGGATAGTAAGGCATACGATCACCTCACCCCTCCAACCATCACTTTTAAAAGAAAGAAAAGCAAATGCATTGCTTATTCAATGTACCCTCTGGAAATAAAAATTTGACTGGACTTGACTGGACTTGACCTGACTTACCTGTAACAGTCGGAGGACGTTGGGCCCTGCACGCTTGACGTAGAAGACGAAGCGCTGGACCCCAGTGGCCAGACTGATGGACACCATGTCGGCCAGGAGCCGATGGTCATCGTAGCCGAACTGGATGGCAGGGTAGCACCGAGTCACGTTCCACTTCCATGGAGATGAAGCATGGTTCTGCAGCTGTTCCTGTTGCTGCTGCTGCCGTTGTTGTTTCTGTTGCTGCTGCTTCTGTTGCTTCTGTTGTTGCTGCTGCTGTTGAGGATGGTGTTGGTTTTCTACCAGTACCATGTTCCTTGTAAGGGGAACAAAATGTAGGCTATAAATGTATAAAATGAGAAGAACAACAGCAGCAGTATCAGCAGGAGCAGCAGCAGCAGTTAGAATAGTAGTAGTAGTAGTAGTAGTACTAGTGGTAGTAGTAGTGGTAGTAGAAGTAGTAGTAGTAGTAGTAGTAGTAGTAGTAGTAGTAGTAGTAGTAGTACTAGTGGTAGTAGTAGTGGTAGTAGAAGAAGTAGTAGTAGTAGTAGTAGTAGTAGTAGTAGAAGTAGTAGTAGTAGTAGTAGAAGTAGTAGTAGTAATAGTAATAGTAATAGTAGTAATAGTAGTAGTAGTAGTAGCAGCAGCAGCAGCAGCAGCAGCAGTAGCAGTAGCAGCAGCAGCAAAAAGAGACTATTATTTGTTTGGCAAACGGTACATGGACTCTGATGAACTTGTCATTACATTTTCTACCATGCTGCTGTTTGTATACTGGCAGCCATGGTGGACAAGATGTACACGTTACACTCCTGTATTATCTTCCCGGTAATGTAGTATCTTGTATAGAGTGCGAGTCAGAAAATTTTGGGGTGATTTTCACAGATTTTTTTCTTTAAGTATGAAAAATTCAATGTGTACTTGTTTTTGGAATTGAGGACAGAGAGCAATACCAGGTAGTCACGAGGAAGTTGGAAAAGATCATCAAATGAGGATTGCTTGTGTTCCTACAGTGTTGACCCCGCGCATGCATATTGTAGTAAGGAAGCTAGCAGACAACAAAGGACTGAGGGGGTACAGTGTTTGCCAAACATAAAAAAAAATAAAATCAAACATACCGATTTTGTGTAAGAGCACATGACGCTAGTCTTTCACAAAAAGTGGCTTTTGCTTCTGTGGATGCTTTAGTACGTGCAATATGGATATAAGAGTCATATGGAAAAACAGAAAGAAAAGTACGAATTTCTAATACAGGTGTGTAGCCTAACATGGTCCAGGTTATCAATAGCGTTTGCCTTATGGTTTTCCTGAGAAGTGGGTCTGACTTTATTTTTTTAGCCATTAAGCAACTCTGCGCTCATTTCGCTCATTTATATTGTTATATATTAAACATTCTCCTATACCCGTGAACAGACAATAGATAAATGATCTGGGGGGCAGGAAAGCCTGGTGGTTGGTTAATTAAGAGCATTAGGGTCGTGATCTGACAGTCCGAGTTGGAGCCACACTGAGACACCCGTTAAGGGCATTTTTCTCCTGGAGTCTTCATCAGCGCTGACTCCACCCCCTCCCAGAGTTCTTCAGATGAGACTATAAACCGAGGTCCCGTGTGCGAACGCACGCAGAACACCTTGCGCACACGTTAAAACGCGTTCTGCCGAAGTCAGAATGCAGCTACCTCAATGATGGCTAGCCTAAAAACGGTTGATGTCCGCGCACAAATCTCACAGTTGGTAAACCTCAAAGCTGTACCCAAAAGAATGAAAAAAAAAAATGTCACCAATCGACTTCCCCCTCACCCCCCACCCTTCCCTTTTGTATCACTTCACCTATCTCATAGTCCCATGGACTGTGGGGGCACCCCACTGAAGATTTTGCAACCAGCTTCCTCCACTCCTCGCTGTCCTCTGCTTTCAGTAGAAACTCGTGTCACTCAAGGCCAGTCCACTCTCTGATGTTGTCTTTCTTCATTATGTTGACCCTTTGTGCAAAATAGACTTAATTTACAAATACTCTCATCAATCAACTATCCCTCCCCCCCCCCTCCACTTCACCCCCTCCCTTTCCCACCTCCCCCCCCAT
>CM054156.1:11353841-11386341 GCA_028751875.1 Rapana venosa
TAAAGAACATGGATTAAGTGACCAGCTAGAGTAACGATTATTTTTAAAGTGTTATTATTATTATTATTATTATTATTATTAGGAACAAAAACCAAAATATACAGTGAAAACAACACAACTGCTTGACAATAAACAACCTGACAGTACAGATGAACATGTTGACTAAATAGTTACAAGAGGGTAAAGCTGTAAATTAATGTCTACCTCTGTCTGTCTGTCTGTCCTGTCTGTTTCTATCTCTCTCTTCTTTGGATGAGAAGATAAACCGAGGTCCCGCGTACAATACTCAGTACACGTAAAAGAACCCACCCCAACAAAAGAGTTGTCCCTGGCAAGATTCTGTCTGTTTGTCTGTCTGTCTGTCTGTCTGTCTGTCTGTCTGTCTCTCTCTCTCTCTCTCTCTCTCTCTCTTCTCTCTCTCTCTCTCTCTTCTTTGGATGAGACCATAAACCGAGGTCCCGTGCACAATACTCATTTAGTACATGTAAAAGAACTAACGGCAACAAGAGAGTTGTCCCTGGCAAAATTATGTAGAAAAAAAGCCACTTTGATAGGGAACCAAACACATAAGTATGCAGATAGGAGAAAAGATTATGGGTGGCGCTGCTCTTGTGGCGACACGCTCTCCCCGGGGAGAGCAGTCCGAATTTCACGAAGATAAATCTGCCGTGACTTAAAGTGATATAAATATATATCTATAATACAAACACACACACACACACACACACACACACACACACACACACACACACACACACACACACACACACACACACACACACACAGTGAATATGATAAACTTCTAGAGAGAGGGTCAAGTCAAATTCTTTTATTTCGAGGATAATGAATAAGCATTCATGTGCTTTTTTACACACATTCCCCGCCCTTTTCAGGAAATAGCATCATGATATAAAACAAAACAATAACAACAACAAACAAAATCCCCAGTAACCAAAAATTAATTAAAAAAACAACAATAACAAACTAACAAAAAATAAGCACAGAAAACCAATAACAAAAAAAATAACACACAGAGAAGAGAAGAGAAGAGAAGAGAAGAGGGGGAGAGCGAAGAGGAAAAGAGAGAGAGAGAGAGAGAAGAGAGGGGAGAGAGAGAGAGAGAGAGAGAGAAGAGAGAGAGGGGAGAGAGAGAGAGAGGAGAGAGAGAGAGAGAGAGAGAACAAACCAACAAACGATAACACGAAAACAAAAAAAAGACAAATAAGAAAGCAGCAAACAAGAGAACAGAACGATTCGCGTGTTGGCCGTTGCCCTTTCTCTATTTCTGGTCCATCAATCTGGAATGACCTCCCTCTCTCTCCCTTCGTGAAAAGCCTACTTACGACAGTTTTAAATCCAGGCTCAAAACATACCTATTTCAAACCTAAGAGTTTTCCCTCCTGTTTCATCTCATATCTGTCCCTGCCTTTAACAGCCAAAATTCCATCACCCTGCTGAAATGTACAACCTGTGTGTGTGTGTGTGTGTGTGTGTGTGTGTGTGTGTGTGTGTGTGTGTGTTTATTTTATTTATTTATCTTTTTTTAAATTTTATTCTTTTATATCAAGGATAATGGAATAAGCTTTTACGTGTGCTTTTTTACATCCAGTCCCCGTGTGTATGCGGTTTTGCGAATTCCGTTATCTGTTCCCACCGGCACACAATGGCCTACTCTTACGAAAAGCGGAACAGGATTTAACGTGTGCGCAGGATGTTCTGCGTGCGTTCGCAAGCAAACGTTTTAAATTCGTGAACATAAAAAATACGATTGTATGCTTTGTCGAGTCTTATTTTAGTAAACTGTACTTTGTTTTATCAACATGATGTTTAAGAGGTTCGTGTATTTGGGGATTGGGGCTTTTTTTTTGGGGGGGGGGGGGGGGGGGGTGAGTGGGGGGGTTGTGTGTGTGTGTGTGTGGTGTGTGTGTGTGTGTGTGTGTGTGGTTTGTGTAATTTGAGTTTGTTAAGATATTATTAATCGTTGTTGGTTGCATGTGTAGGAGCGGATTGAATGCAAGTGCTCTGATTTGTATTTGCAAGATATAGCGCTATATAAATTCCATTTATTATTATCATTATTATTATTATTATTATTATTATTATTATTATTATTATTATTATTATTATTATTATTATTATCATCATCATCATCATTTTTTCCCAGCAACTTAAAGCATTATCACACCACCATCTATCAACAAAACAAATTATATAAATCATATCATTTTGGTAAAAGGGAAAAAATAAACTAAACCAATATTAATCATTATAGAAAAGAAACAGTGGGAGAGAGAGAGAGAGAGAGAGGAGAGAGAGAAGAGAGAGAGAGAGAGAGAGAGAGAGAGAGAGAGCGGAGACAGACAGACAGACAGACATACACACACACACACACACACACACACACACACACACACCACACACACACACACACACACACACACACACACACACACACAATCTTTTATTTCGAGGATAATGAATAAGCTCTCATGTGCTTTTTTTACTTTTACATCGAGAGAGAGAGAGAGAGAGATGAGGAGAGAGAGAGAGAGAGAGAGAGAGAAGAGAGAGAGAGAGAGAGAGAACACACACACACACACACATACATTCTTTTATTTCGAGGATAATGAATAAGCTCTCATGTGCTTTTTTACATATGAGAGAGAGAGACCGAAGAAGCGAGAGAGAGAGAGAGAGAGAGAGAGAGAGAGAGAGAGAGAGAGAGAGAGAGAGAGAGAGAGAGAGAGAGAGAGAGGAGAGAGAGAGATTCTTTTTGACAAATGGCAATGACAACTTTTATTTTTCATTGTCATTGCCATTGTCAAAAAGAATTTGTCATTCTCTCTCTCTCTCTCTCTCTCTCTCTCTCTCTCTCTCTCTCTCTCTCTCCTCTCTCTCTCTCCTCTCTCTCTTTTACAGGGGCCTAGGCCTTAAATTCTTCTTAATATAAAACGTTTCGCATTCTCATTCTCCTTTACAGTTTCACAGAGATGAGAGAGAGAGAGGAGAGAGAGAGAGATGAGAGAGAGAGAGAGAGAGAGAGAGAGAGAGAGAGAGAGAGAGATAGAGATGAGAGCGAGAGCATTGCGAGACAGCTGTTAAACTGTTACACGATACTGGTGTTGTTTCTATCGAATTTTACACATGGGTTACAGTGTTCAGTGCGAGAGAGTGTTTGTGCCTGCAAAGAACACGTACATGTATATCTTACTTTTAAAAAAATCCAAACTTTTATTTCGAGGATGATGGAATAAGCACTCATGTGCTTTTTTTTTAAAATCCAGTACCCGTGTGTATGCAGTTTTGAAAATTTTATCATCCGTTCCCACTGGCACACAATGGCCTACTCTTCCGAAAAGCGGAACGGGTTTTAACGTGTGCGCAAGATGTTCTGCGTGCGTTCGCACACATGGCCTCGGTTTATAGTCTCATCCGAAGGATTTTGGGGGAGAGTGGAGTCTGCACTGATGTTAACTCCAGAGGAAAAATCCTCTTGAACGAGATTCGAACCCGGGTCAGCAGATCACGAATGCATCATTCTAACCACCAGGCTATCCCATGTGTTATTGTTGTAGTTATTTTTGGTTGCTGGGAATTTTTTGTGGTTGTTTTGTCTTGTTTTCTATCATTATGCTCTTCCCTCATAAGGGTGGGGACTGGATGTAAAAAAAAGGACAAGTACTTATTCATTATCCTTATGTATGTATGTATGTATGTATGTATGTATGTATGTATGTATGTATGTATGTATGTATGTGTGTGTGTGTGTGTGAGAGAGAGAGAGAGAGAGAGAGAGAGAGAGAGAGAGAGAGAGAATGTGTGTATGTGTGTGTGTGTAGTCTGTATGTGTATGTGTGTGTGTAGTCTGTATGTTTGTGTGTCTAGTATGTATGTGTGTGCGTATGTGTGCATATGCGTGCATGCACGCGCACATGCGTGTGCGTGCATTCACATGGAAGCAGCAAAGAGTTTGAGTAGTTATTGAGAACTTTGTGGCTCGTGTTCTTGTTTTTACACATAGTCACCCCCCCCCCCCCCCCCCCCCCCCCACTACCAAAACAACAACCCCCCCACCCCCACCTCCCCAGTCAAAAATAAACCTTGGTTGTGGCCATTTCTGTGTTTACTTTCGTTTTCTTCTTTGTTTGTACAGTACAGTCCCCCACTTTATCTAGCTGTAAATGGGTACCTACCGTCTTTCTTTCCTTCTTTTTACATGTGTATGTTTTGTGTAGTCGTTGTTCATTCTTCATTACTAGCTCTTTTGGTTTAAACATAAGTTATTCGTTTTCTTCATAAATCATACATGTTCTCATAACATACAACAGAGCATCAACAAGCTAAACGCTTATCATGTGCTCAACACCAATGATAATGTGATCAGCATTTACATCAGGAAAGCTAGTAGACGACATCAATAATGACTTTTTTGCGGAAACTTTTCACAGTCATGAAATTCAACATCAAAAATATAAACGGGATAGCTCAGTGGTCAGAGCACTCACTTTCCCCAAGCTAATGTTAAGCAGCGTTGAGCGTGGTTACCAAGCGGATGGGTGACCGTTTTAGCGCCTTGGTTTCAGTACAGTCCCCCACTTTATCTAGCTGTAAATGGGTACCTACCGTCTTTAAGGTCAGGGAAGGTAAAGCAGGGAGGGAGAGGAGATGGGCGCCGCCCTCATATGCTGGCCCTTGAGAAGCTGAGGTCTCTGACGCCTCGCTCCCCTACTACGAGGACATCTTTTATCTTTGTCTTTAAGTTCAACATCATCTTTTCAAATGTCGCTGCACGAAGGTATATTTCTATTAAGAGTAAAGGATATGAATGAAAAAAAATTATAAAACAAACAATGAAGAATAACAACAGCACTCAAGGGAGAATAGAAGGTAGAGAAACATTGAAAGAAAATAATATTACGTACGGTTACCTCATTAACAGCTCTTTTTCCATCTTAATGGGGTGGTTCCATCTTAAACAAACAGACAACTCTAATGACGACAGTTCTCCAAGGGAAGGATTGAGGGCAGAAGGAAAAGAGGCAGACCACCACCAACATCCTACACTGCCAACATCACTGAGGTCAATGGTCTGGGAGGAGGGCTACAGGAGATGGTAGAACTCGGCAGAGACAGAGAGAGATGGTGAACCCTGGTGGCATTGCGTGGAGCTCCTACCGACGACAGCGGTGATGGAGACAGTTGAGTTGAGTTTTCCCCCCTCCTAAAACAGTAACTATATGTTCACATTCACTCTGTACATCAATCAGTTTATTTTTCTGTGTATTGCTTCGTTTCCTTTGCATCTGAAACTTACTAAACTGAACCAGATTTTTTAAAAAAAGATAATAATAATTCCCAATACTTGATATGTTTTCGTCATAATTCTTTTTTTTCCTTGAAAGAAAATCCATTGCTATTTATTTGAAACTGCATTATGTGTAAGTACGTTCGTCGATACACAATATCAGTACGTTTGTATTATATACAAGATGTATAATGAATATTTCGCCATGAATGAATTCTCACATCCTCAACGAACGAATCTCAGTCTCTCTAACTCTAAGGTAAAGGTGTCCCATAACCTATGAGGTCGTTGGGGACGAGGCGTCAGAGACCTCAGCTTCTGAAGGGGCCAGCACCTTAAGGACGGCACCCATCTCCTCTCCCTCGCTGCCTTACCTTCCCTGACCCTAAAGAGGGCAGGCATCCATTTTACAACTGGGTGAACTGGGGGACTGTACCTAAGCCAAGACACACGAACGGTCACCCATCCACTTGGTAGCCACGCTCACCGCTGGCTTAATCTTCGCTTGAGAAGAGTTAGTGCTCTGACATTATATTCCTAACTAAAGAAACATCCAAAAACAGAAGGGTCCTACCTTTCGACATCCCTTCAGCGGAATGACTGTCCTTTCTTTCAGAATAGGAACCAACGTCGTTTACAAACGAAAACAAAAGTAACAGTAGTAATTACAAAATTAACATCAAACAGGCAAACTAGATGGTGATAGTCCACATCTGTTTCCCCATTGAGACAAGTCAAACACACACACACACACACGCTCACACACACACATTAAAAAAAGAAGAAATTAAATCTTCGCGAGAAGTGCATTGATCAATTCCTCTCTTTCCCCTCCCCCCCCTCCCCTCCCCACATTCTATGTTGAACTCGTCCGGATAAAGGGGGGAACAGGTTGTTTGTACGAGTACAAATAAAACAACAACAACGGCCAATGAACTGTAAACTCCGCCCTCCGCCCCCCAAACCCCCTCCCCAACAAACAAAAACAAAACCCAACAAACCCAACACATACAAAAAACACCCAACAACCCCCCCCCCCCTCCTAAAACCCAACAAAACTCTCTCTGTCTCTGTCTGTCTGCCTGTCTGTCTCTGTCTCTCTCTCAAATCTCACCATTGGTGAATCTCGGAGCAGTAACCGAGGAACAAAACATTTTTCTTTTTTTTTTCGGGGGGAAGGGGTGGGGTGGGGGTGGGAGGTATTCGATCAACCGTTCGTGTCACATTAGCATCGATTAATAATTAGTTATTTGTTCTATTAGAGTTTTGCGGAAAACTTGGATGGGAGTGAGGAGTGGGGGTTGGGGTGGGGGGTATAGTGTAAGGAAACTTTATGCTTATCCATTTACTCGTAATAATAATAATAATGATACTACTACTACTACTACTACTACTACTACTACTACTACTACTACTACTACTACTACTACTACTACTACTACTATATGGAATTTATATAGCGCTGAATCTTGTAAATAAACAAACAAATCGAAGCGCTTGCACTCAATCATTTACAGGCATGCAACTCTCCTTAAACATAATGAACAACAGATTTCAAAACCATGCGCGCGCACGTATGCACGCATGCACGCACACACACGCGCACACACACACACACACACACACACACACACACACACACACACACACACACACACACACACACACACACACACACACACACACACACTCGGAACAACACTTAGAAGGTGAAAGATGCTGTTGAAAATTAGGGACAGATATTTGGGGGAAAAGTCTCAGGTAGGAAATAAGTGTGTTTTGAGGCTGGATTTGAAGGTATCAGGTGAAGGCTTTTGGCGAAGTGAAAGAGGGAGGTCATTCCAGGTGGATGGACCAGAAACAGAGAAGAAGCGACGGCCAACAGTGGTTTGTTTGAATCTGGGTGTTCGAAAGCACAAAGCACAAATAATAAAGCACAAAGCACAAGTAATAGAAATATTAACAATTGTATTCTCTCTCTCTCTATCTCTCTCTCTCTCTCTCTCTCTCCTTTGTGTGTGTGTGTGTGTGTGTGTGTGTGTGTGTGTGTGTGTGTTTGTGTGTGTGTGTGCGTGTGCGTGCGCAGCACGCGTGTGTGTGTGTGTGTGTGTGTGTGTGTGGTGTCCTCACAGTTAGGAAGTATTATGTTCCACTGATTATTACAGAAGTAAGCTTGTGGTTTTTTAAAATTGTCTTTGTTACTAATTTTAAAAAATTGCGTTTACTAGTTGTACCGTTATAGAAGGCTGGATGTAAAAACAGCAACTGTCGTCTTCTGAAAAATGAAATTGAATCAATTAGTCAATCAATCAATCAATCTCTCTCTCTCTCTCTCTCTCTCTCTCTCTCTCTCTCTCTCTCTCTCTCTCTCTCTCTCTCATACTCACTAGTATGACAATAATTATGTTGTTCATAATTTGCCCTGTTTGACTAATGGTTTGTTAGTTTTTGTCAAAGAACATTTGCTCATTCGTTCATATCTCCCCCCCCCCTCCCTTTCTCTCCCTTCTCTCTTTCCCTCCCTTCTCTTCTCTCTCTCTCTCTCTCTCTCTCTCTCTCTCTCTCAGATGTATCCCCACGGGCGGGGACTGGATGTAAAAAAGCACATGAGTGCTTATTCATTATCCTCGAAATAAAAGAATTTGTCATTGTCAATGTCTCTCTCTCTTCCTCCCTTCTCTCTCTCTCTCTCACTCTCTCTCTTGTCCTTTTCTCCCTCCCTCCCTGCCCCCCCTCTCTCTCCCTCCCTTCTCTCTCTCTCTCTTCCCTTTTCCTCCCTCTCTCCCTCCCTCAATCCCTCTCTCCCCATCTCCTCTCTCTCTTCCCCCTTTCTCCCTCCTCCCCTCGTCTCTCTTTCTCTCTGCCCACCCCAACCCCCACCCTCACTTTTCCCCTGCTCTCAGAATCCTATAGTGGATTTACAGCCTAGCAGTAACATGCCGGTCTGAAAAAGACAAAAGGTTTGCGGGTTCGATTCTCATCTGATTATAGCAGACTTCTTTTTCCACCCACTTGGCCATCAATACTCGCCTGGGTGCTAGTCTTTCAAAAAAAAAAGTGTATAAAGCTGGTTCTCGTGAACAACATACGTTTAGCGCACGGAAAAGAACCCACGGCGAGAAGCGAGTTTTCCCTGATGCAAAGTTCTGTAGAAGAAAAGAGGTATTCTGAAAGGGAAGCCAAACACACATGGATAAGGAAATAAAATGGGTGGCGTTGTACCAGTGGCGATGTGCTCCTTCCGAAGAGAGCATCCCGAATTTCGCGTACGGAGGTGTTCTGTGACTGAGAATGGAATACAATGCAATGAAGTGCAATACAATACAATGCAATGCAATACAGTACAATACAATGCATACAATGCAATGCAAAGTAATGGAAAGCAATACAATATAATGCAACGCAGTGCACTACAATGCAATGCAGTGCAATAAAAAACAACGCAGTGCACTACAATGCAATGCAGTGCAATAGAAAACAACGCAGTGCACTACAATGCAATGCAGTGCAATAAAAAACAACGCAGTGCACTACAATGCAATGCAGTGCAATAGAAAACAACGCAGTGCACTACAATGCAATGCAGTGCAATAGAAAACAACGCAATGCAATACAATGCAATGCAATGGAATACAATACAATGTAATGCAATGTAATGGAATGCAATACAATGTATTGCAACGCAGTGCACTACAATGCAATGCAATACAAAACAATGCAGTGTAATACAGTGCAATGCAATGCAGTGCTCTACAATACAATTAAACACAATTAAAAAAACAACACCAACAAACAAGTAAAATGCAATACTCTACAATGCAATGCAATGCAATACAATGCAATGTAATGGAATGCAATGTAATGGGATGCAATACAATGGAATGCAATGCAGTGCACTACAATTCAATAAAACACAATTTAGTATAAAAAAAAGTAAAATGCAATGCTCTACAATGCAATGCAATACAACACAATTATAACACAATACAATGCAATGCAAAACAATGCAATATACAAATACAGTGCAATATAATACACTGCAATGCGGTATCATACAATGCAATACAGTGCAATATAATACAATGCAATATAATACAATGCAGTGCAATATAATACGAAGCAATGCAATATAATACAATGCAGTGCAATATAATACAATGCAGTGCAATACAGTACAATATAATACAATGCAATGTTGTGCAATATAATACAATGCACTCTAATACAATCCAGTGCAATATAATACAACGCAGTGCAATACAGTACAATATAATACAATGCAATGTTGTGCAATATAATACAATGCACTCTAATACAATCCAGTGCAATATAATACGATGCAATGCAATGCAATACAATGCAATGCAATACAACACAATACAATGCAATATAATACAATTCAATGCACTGCAATACAATGCACTACAATGCACTACAACACAGTTATAATACAATACAATAGCAATGCAAGACAACACAATTATTACACAATACAGCACACTACGACACAACACAACACAGCAAAAAAACCCACAATACAATACAACACAATGTAATACAATACAATTATTACACAATACAACACACTACGACACAACAAAAACAACACAATACAACGCAACACAATACAACACGCTACAATGCAACACAATACAAAACAACACAATGCAATATAATACAATACAACACAATACAATACAACACAATGCAATACAACACAATGCAATATAATACAATACAACACAATACAATTATTACACAATACAACACACTACGACACGAAACAACAAGCAAATACAACACAACACAACAGAATGCAACTCAATACAATACAACAGAATGTAATGCAGTACAATACAATACAATATAACAGAATGCAACACAATACAATACAACAGAATGTAATGCAGTACAATATAATACAATATAACAGAATGCAACACAATATAATGCAGCACAACACAATACAGTGCAACACATTACAATACAACAGAATGTAGCACAATACAATATTTGGTCTGACTGTTGATGCAGATAATGGGCAGGACTGACAACTGCGATAATGAACTAATCTAATCTGATTTAATGTAATGTAATGTAATGTTTGTGATCATTCTGCCACCAATGCTGACTGATCCTTCATGATGTTCCAGTGCATCAGCCATGATTCTCTCAAGGGAGATGTTGAAAAGAGTGGGTGAGAGTAGACAGCCCTGCCTTACTCCAACTGTTGTTCGAAACCATTCTCCAATGTTGTTGTTGTAGTACACTGCACTGGTGGCCTCGCTGTACAGCTGTTTGATGACTCTGATCAGGTTTGTATTGATGCTGTACAAATTCATGGTTGCCCACAAAGCTGCATGCCACACCCTGTCAAATGCCTTCTTAAAATCGATAAATACGTGGTAAAGGTCTTGTTGATGTTGAAGGTACCGCTCACATAGTATTCTGAGGTTGAATATCTGTTCTGTTGTGCTGCGCCCTGCTCTGAAACCTGCTTGTTCCTCAGCAATGATGGTCTCTGCTTGTGGCTTCAGTCTATTCAATATTATCTGCAGCATGACCTTGCTTGGGTGACATATGAGGCTGATTGTGCGGTAATTATGGCATTGTTGTAGATTTCCTTTCTTGGGGAGGGTGATGATGAGTGACTGTGTCCATGGTGTTGGCCATTTTCCTGTCTGCCAGATCTTGTTGCAGATTCTTAGTAGGGCGCTGATCATGGCTTCCCCTCCAGCTTGGACCAACTCAGCTGTAATGTTGTCAGCCCCTGCTGACTTCCCCTTTTTCAGCGATCGGACTGCTGTTTCCACTTCTTCTCGGAGGATAGGGTGACTGTCTGTGTCTTTGCTTTCGGGTACATTAAGGACTTCTGGATCTCCTGCGGTTCTATAGTTATACAGGTCGGAGCAGGTGGCAGAATGATCACAAACCTCCGCTTCGCAGATGACATTGATGGAATAGCAGGATCAGAAAAAGAGCTTGCCAGCCTAACAGAACACTTGAATAAGGCCTCCAAAACATACGGCATGGAAATCAGTGCAGAGAAGACCAAACTGATGACTAATAACACCAACGGCATTAGCACTGATATCAGGGTTAATGACCAGAAGCTGGAAACAGTTCAAAGCTTCAAGTACCTGGGAGCCATTGTATCAGACCAGGGATCCAAGCCAGAAGTAGTATGCAGGACTGCACAGACAATAACAGCTTTGTCAAAACTAAACACCATCTGGAGAGATAAGAATATCTCACTTATCTCCAAGATCAGACTAATGCGCTCCCTTGTCATATCCATATTTCTGTATGCCTGTGAATCATGGACCCTGACTGCAGATTTGGAGAGAAGAGTACAGGCAGTGGAGATGAGATGCTTTCGGAGACTCCTTGGCATCTCCTACAAAGACCACATAAGCAACGAAAGCGTGCATAACAGAATCCAGCAAACCATTGGACCCTATGAGAACCTTCTAACTATCGTGAAAAAGCGTAAACTTAAATGGTATGGGCATGTCACAAGATCCCAAGGAATTACAAAGACAGTTTTGCAAGGCACTGTCCAAGGAGGAAGAAGAAGAGGCAGACCAAGGAAGAGCTGGGAGGATAACATCAGCGAATGGACAGGCCTAGAACTCAACAAAACCCTGAGAAAGGCAGAACAGAGAGAGGAATGGAGGGAACTGGTTGTTGAGTCTTTGAGGGTGCCCCCACGGTCGTCAGACTACGGGACAGATAGATAGATAGAGAATGTAATGTAATCTAGAGGAAGGATAGCTCAGTGGTCAGAGCACTCGCTTTCCCCCAGCTAATGTTAAGCAGCTTCGAGCGTGGTTACCACTTGGATGGGTAACCGTTTGCGCGCCTTGGCTTCAGTACAGTCCCCCAGCTGTAAATGGGTACCTGCCCTCTTTAGGGTCAGGGAAGGTAAAGCAGCAGGGAGAGGAGATGGGCGCCGCCCTCAATATGCTGGCCCCTGGAGAAGCTGAGGTCTCTGACGCCTCACTCCCCTAGGACCTTATAGGTTATGGGACACCTTTACCTTTATAGAAAATGGAATCCTCTGTCGCAAGCATAAATGCAAAGACTCAGTTTTGCATGGGCTACCCGTATGCTTGTTTTCTGTCAGTTTCCAGGGCTGGTGGTGGTGATGATGATAATGATGATGATGACGACGACGACGATGGTGGTGGTGGGGGTGATGGTGATGATGACGATGACGATGGTGGTGGTGGTGGTGATGATTATGATATATATATAATAATAATAATAATAATGTATGGAATTTATATAGCGCTGAATCTTGTAAAGCAACAAATCAAAGCGGTCAGATGTTATTTCATACCACTTTAAGTCACGGCAGATTTCTCTCCGTGAAATTCGGGCTGCTCTCCCCGGGGAGAGCGGGAGAACGCGTCGCCACTTAGCGCTGCGCCACCCTTTCACCCTTTGTATGATGATTATGGTGATCGTGATGATGATGATGATGATGATGATGATGATGATGATGACGACGCTGCTGCTGCTGCTGATGGACACTTCTAAACCATCAGGGTGATGATGATGGTGGTGGTGGTGGTGGTGATGATGATGAACATGATGATGATGGACATTTCTAGACTGCTTTCCTGCCCATGTGTGTACACAGCACACCCACCGCTGCTAGGTTTACGAAATCTCTATAGGAAAAAAAATGCTGACCCATGTTTGGCGTTCCTAAACATTTGAAGACTATGAGCCAGGGCAGACTGGAGGGCATCAGACAGCAACGAAGGCTCCCGGCTTCTAACGTAGAGAACTTAGCCAAGTGGCCGGAGTTGCCAGATGATAATGATTCTAATCCAACATCCAAACTTGTCACATCTCTCATTCTTTCTCGACTGGACTACTGTAATTCTCTTTTGGCTGGCCTACCAGCATCACCTATCCACTCTCTTCAACGCATACAAAACTCTGCAGCTCGACTGGTCCTAAGAAAGAAAAAATCTGAACACATCACTCCTCTTCTGCGATCTCTTCACTGGCTGCCTGTCTCACAGAGACTGAAGTATAAGACCAATGCCCTCTGTTTCAAATGTCTTCACAAATCTGCACCTTCTTATCTCTGTAACTGTCTTCACCTGTACACTCCGTCCCGTTCCCTTCGTTCATCTGTAGATACGTTGTGCTTTTGAACACCCAGATTTAAACAAACCACTGTTGGCCGTCGCTCTTTCTCTGTTTCCGGTCCCTCCACATGGAACGACCTTCCTCTTCCACTTCGCCAAAAGCCTTCATTTGATTCTTTCAAATCTAGCCTCAAAACGCACTTATACCCGACTTGAGATCTTCCCCTGTTATCTGTTCCTACTTTTCAATAGCTGCCTTTACCTCCACCACCCCCACCTAAGTGTGTTGTGTGTATAAATTTGATATTTGTTTATCTTGATATTTATGGATGGTTGCATGCGTGTGAATGATTTGAATGCAAGCGTTTTGATTTGTTTACTTTACAAGATTCAGCGCTATATAAATTCCATACATTATTATTATTATTATTATTATTATTATTATTATTATTATTATTATTATTATTATTATTATTATTTATTATTATTATTATTGTTGTTGTTATTATTGTTATTATTATATTATAATTATTATTATTATCATTAATCATGTACAGGAGATTGAAGGCAGAGGGGATGGAGACAGCTGACGGGGCGTACATCAGTGACTGCCATTAAGAACAATGGTGCCTACTGCTTTTATTGAGTGAGTGATTGATTGGTTTATTCATGTATTCATTTATTCTTTCTTTTTATTATTATTATTTTTTGGTTGGGTTCTTTATTTATTCTTTGATTTATTCTTTTATTTCGATAATAATGGAATATGCACTCATGTGCTTTTTTTCCATTCAGTCCCCGTGTGTATGCAGTTTTGTCAATTTTGTCATCCGTTCCCACTGGCACACAATGGCCTACTCCTCCGAAAAGCAGAACGGGGTTTAACGTGTGCGCAAGATGTTCTGGGCGCGTTCGCACACGGGACCTCGGTTTATAGTCTCATCCGAAGGACTTTTGGGAAGAGTGGAGTCGGCACTGATTGTTAACTCCAGGAGAAAAAATCCTCTTGAACGAGATTCGAACCCGAGTCAGCAGATCACGAATGCATCACTCTAACCACCAGCCCATCCCGTCCCCACCCCTACAGGTGAACATGTGCAAGTTTGAAGCTTTGATCATGTGTAACATGGTATCAGTGTTGAACCAAATGTCACACCGAGTTTTGTTGGGCTTTTTTCTTTCATGCACTTATAGCTTTGGCATTGCTTTCAATCGTTGCTACGTCTGTCTACTGGTGTCTGCAATTCGCCATGATGATACACGTGCGTGCATCTCGAGGAAGGAGAAACCAAACGTTGTCTGGTACTCTGATCATGAGGATACGAGCAGTTCTACATTGATGAGAATACCAAACATCGATTAGTAACCTCATCATACCAAACATCGATTAGCAACCTAACCGTACCAAACATCGATTAGAAACGTAACGTAATCATACCAAATATCGATTAGTAACCTATCAGAATACCAAACATCGATTAGTAACCTCATCATACCAAACATCGATTAGTAACCTAACCGTACCAAACATCGATTAGTAACGTAACGTAATCATACCAAATATCGATTAGTAACCTAATCATACCAAACATCGATTAGTAACCTAATCATACCAAACATCGATTAGTAACTAATCATACCAAACATCGATTAGTAACCTAATCATACCAAACATCGATTAGTAACCTGATCATACCAACATCGATTAGTAACCTAATCATACCAGACATCGATTAGTAACCTAAATCATACCAAACATCGATTAGTAACCTAACCGTACCAAACATCGATTAGTAACCTAATCATACCAAACATCAATTAGTAGCCTAATCATACCAAACATCAATTAGTAACCTGGTCATACCAAACATCGATTAGTAGCCTAATCATAGTCATACAACTGTGTGAATAAATTGATGAAAATACCATATAACATTTGATACTCTAAGGACAATACGAGCACAAATCTAAACCGATGAAAAAAGTAAACATCATCTGGATGTCTATTGATAAGACGAACGCATATACAAGCTGATGAAAAAAAAAGCATATTTTTAGCAGTCTTATGATAATGCATCCGTATATCCAAACTGATGAAAATATCAAATATAATTTGTGTATTTCTAAGCTAATGAGTATATATATATATTAAACAGATAAGAACACCAGAAAATCATTTAGTAATCTAATTATGATAATACAAGTGTTTGTCTCAATTGAAATGAAAATAGCAAGTATCTTTTGGCAATGCAATCAACGTAAGGCAAGTGTATATTCGAACTGATGAAAAAGAAGCAGCCATCATTTGGCAGTCTAATGACAATACGAACATAAAATTAATAAACTGATGAAATTACCAAGCATCATTTAGTGGTGTTTTTAAAAACACATTAAGAGTATATGTTTAAATTGATGGCGATACCAAAGTCATCTGTTCATCTGATCACTAATAATACAATCATATAATGGAAATACCCAACGTTATCTAGAATCTGACCACGATAATACAATCACATGATGGAAATACTACACGTTATCTAGAATCTGATCATGATAATACAATCATATGATGGAAATACTACACGTTAACTAGAATCTGATCGTGATAATACAATCATATGATGGAAATACTACACGTTATCTAGAATCTGATTATGATAATACAATCATATGATGGAAATACTACACGTTATCTAGAATATGATCATGATAATACAATCAAATGATGGAAATACTACACGTTATCTAGAATCTGATCATGATAATACAATCACATGATGGAAATACTACACGTTAACTAGAATCTGATCATGATAATACAATCATATGATGGAAATACTACACGTTATCTAGAATCTGATCATGATAATACAATCATATGATGGAAATACTACACGTTATCTAGAATCTGATCATGATAATACAATCATATGATGGAAATACTAGCCGTTATCTAGAATCTGATCATGATAATACAATCATATGATGGAAATACTAACCGTTATCTAGAATCTGATCATGATAATACAATCACATGATGGAAATACTACACGTTATCTAGAATCTGATCATGATAATACAATCACATGATGGAAGAGCTACACGTTATATTACCATCTGCTCATGATAATACAAGCATATGATGGAAATACCAAACATTGTCTGGACATCTGACCATGATAATATCAAGCATATACTGACCAGAATGCCAAACTTCATTTGGTGATCGTGAAGCAACAACAGCGCTTATCTTATCGATATCATCAAAATGATGATAACATCACCACATAGAAAAAACTTTCTTTGTAGTTTGATGCTTAAGTTCTGAGTTACAGTTATGTTCGTTTTTATTTCCATCATTTTCCCCGTATATAATATCACATTTGTGAAAAGACGTTACATAAAAGGTTCAGTTATTCATAACACAACAATGATAAAAATGTGGTTGCTGTATTTGCATGGAGGGTTGACGTGAGTCTGGTTTTCTAGGTTTACGTCAAGACGCACGCGCTTTATGCGTACATACTAACCCTGAACTTGGAATGTGGCTACCTTAAAGGTGGGCAAAACGGTCGCATACGCAAAATCTTACCATTGGTGAATCTCGGAGCTCTAATCGATGAACGAAAAAAACACCCCACCCGTACATCCATCCATCCATCCATCCATCCATCCATCCATCCATCCATCCATCCACCCATCCATACATCCATACATACATACATGCATGCATGCATGGATACATACATACATATGTGTATGTATGTTTGTCCGACGTGTCCGACGATGACCTCCAAAACAGCAGAGGAGGCAGCTGCTGTTTTGGAAACTGGGCAGAAATTTGATTATAGTGGAGATGCCTTGCCCACAGCACATCCCCACTCTCTCGGCCAAGTGGGCATAAGGACAGTCAGCGTTGGAGATGTTCTCCAAAGGCCAGCCAGCCCCCAGGGCTGCAGCACATAAGGACTGTGCGAGTCAAGCCTCCTAGTCAGAGAGTCATAGTCGATCACTAAAGACTAAGCTGTAAAGTGGAATTCCATGAGTGGGAAAGCCACTGATCATACAGCCTCTCACTTTGCTGTTGCCTCCAGCGTCAATGGTTTAATCCAGAACTGTGATAAAGCCCAGGTGACAGCATAGGGTCACATACATACATACATAATATTATACTTTCATTACTCTCAGCATTCATCTTATACACTTTAGATAACTATAATAAAAACAAAGCACCTTATTCAAGTACCATCTAAAAATTACTTGACTACTACTTATACATAAATACATACATACATTACACATACATACAAAATCCATACCATCATATCTATATACATCCATACAACACAATACACACACATACATACTACATTAATAATAATACACTCATTATTACGTACAAAAGCGTGCAGCAGCATGCATGCCAAATACATCATCATTCTCCATCTCCCCTCATCATCCTATACATACTACTCTTAAGCTCATACCGTCACGTCAGGTTATAGTAGAAATAGCATCCTCACTTTCTGGAAATTCTGAGCTAGAAATTTCCCATTTCCAATCACTCCCTTTATTTCGGATTTCCCTTACCTCCCTACCCCCTCCCTCCCTGTCTGTCTGTCTGTTCTGTCTGTCTGTCTGTCTGTCTGTCTGTCTCTCTCTCTCTCTCTCTCTCTCTCTCTCTCTCTCTCTCTCTCTCTCTCTGTCTCTATCTTGCTGATTTTTTGCCTATCGTCCCCATTCTCCTGCCATTTTTTGTAAAAGAATGTCTGAATTTTTTTTTCTTATAAATTTTTTCTCGGGCTGACCCGAAGTCAGACGGAACGTGTCGGCTGAGGCCAGCGGGCAGACCTCCCGCAGAGTGACAAGCACAGGAGGAGAAGACCTGGCACGACACATTCCACCCGATATGGCCATCCAGCTAGATATTCGACAGTAAAGGGCTCGTCCTGAGGTCTTCCGACAGTGACAGCACCAGCCTGAAAGCCCCAACCAATCACAGGTGCTGGAGAAGCAGCACTAGAAGAGAACAGCAAGTAGCACTCAAGCGACCAAACCAGTCAGCGGGAAACACCAGCCACGTACATTGTGTTTGCATAATGGAATGCCGAGGGCCTTTGCGGGAAGAAGTCTGAGCTCTAAGAGTTCCTACAGGAGAAGGGAGGGAGTGGACATGGCCTGTGTTGAGCAACCTCACCTGACAGAATGATGCTCAGCTCATCGCTTCACCCTCAGCTGCGGGTCATGAACTTTGGCTGGGGAACTAAAGGGAGGCAATGAGAAGCAGTGCTCATCGCTTCACCCTCAGAAGGTACGAACTGTTCCTGCATGACCGTAGCAGGTGACACAAGGGAGGTAAGTAACATCACCCTTGTCACAATACGATCCCAGAAGTAGAGATTGGGAGGCCATGAAGTGACCATGAATTGTTCACCATCAAAAATGTCATTAGGTGTAGGGAACTGACAGTCATCAACTGCTACCGCCACCCCAGACAAAGATCTGTAACTGTACAGCCTACCTCTTGAAAGCTAGATTTACTAATAACTGGTGATTTGAACCACATCTCGGACTGGGCGGGCAAGAGAGTGGACGGTTCTCATCAACAGGAGCAAAACAGAAGCCGCCTGCTTCCCCTCTCACCCAGGACAGAAGCGTTCAAACTAGTTGTTCACTGTCACGAGATCCTTCAGCAAGACGCTCCAAAGTGACAGAGCCCTAACCATCCAATCAAGGCTCCTCAGAGGAAACATTTTACCATCCTTTGTTGACTAGCCAACTGAATCCATCCATGACTATGAGAACCAGTAGACAGACACCCAGCCATCACGCTCAACATTTCTAATAGTGGGAGGAAAGTGTCACAGATTTGCTGACCCAAAGCCACTGACACTGGAAGCACTGAACTGAACTCCAAATACCCTTCCAAAACCTGAGCAAGAGCATACACAGATTCGTCCACTGAAGAAGCGGTGAGAAACGGAGGAAGCGGGGCATACATCAGATTGCCTGATGGCAGGACTGACCACCAGCAAGTCTCTGGCCACAGGCCCCCTGTCTGTCCACCAATGACCGTGCTGAGGCCTGGGCTCTGCTACTGCAGCCAGACTGTCAGCCAGGAGGAGGACACTCTGCCCACCACCAGCACAGTGTTCCTGACTGACTGCAAGTCCATCCTGCAGAGTGTCCAGGCATCATGGGGAGAGCAGATCCTGAGAGACATCAGACAAGAACTAAGCCTCCTCACCCAGAGAACTATGGTGGTGCTGCAGTGGATCCCCTCTCATTGTGGTATAAGGGGCAACAAAGAGACAGACTGATGTTCAAGGCAGTCAGCAACTTGGAGCAGCCAGTCCATCCAGTGTCATACATCAAAGCAAAGACAATCCCGAGAACCAGCTTCAGGAAAACATGGCGCCAGGTTTTGGACATCAGGCCAGGGGATGAAAAAGATAGTATTCTTATGCTAGATAGGGCTGCTCCATTCACCATCTTCAGACTGCACACAGGACACTGCCAGCTCCTGTCCCATCTCCACCGCCTGAACATGTCCCACACTGACCAGTGCCCCTGTGGCAGCACAGGCCTCCCACACCCCCCTCCTCCCCTATTATCCTGCAGTCCTGTCCTCCTGCCTTCCACACTCTGACACACCAGACGTGACACCCCCCTCCTCCCCTATTATCCTGCAGTCCTGTCCTCCTGCCTTCCACACTCTGACACACCAGACGTGGTGGCCCAGCCCAGTAGAGAGAGAGAGCTCTGACAGGAAAAAAAACAACTGTGGGGACTGGCGGGGTCACTACTAGGACAGACTGCAGACTTTGCCATCCAGACCTGATTAGAAATTTAGCATAGCTAGGGAACGCAGAAGTAGAAAGAACTTAGAAAGTAGTAGAAAGAAGTAGAAAGAACTTAGAAAGTAGTAGAAAGAAGTAGAAAGAACTTAGAAAGTAGTAGAAAGAAGTGGACAGAAATTAGCCCAGTGTTATGGAATATCGGTCATTTTCTGATTAATTCTTTTGATAGCTTGCAATTTTGGTATTGTTTCTTGTTGTTTGCTGTACAGGAGCATTTCATGATGGAAAGTGTATTGCAAGACAATGAATGTCAAATCAGTTCTTAATGTTATTATTTTCATAACCATTCCCATGTAATATTCTTTGAACTTTATTGATTTTAATGAAAAGCGCAAAACAAACTCATTCACTGTTATCATTTCAGGATTTTCCCTATAACTATCTCAGGTAGAATACAGACACTTTTAAGGTGTTACTTTCTCTGCCCAGAAATGTTCACATCAGATACTATCCATGCACTTTTCCTCAACCTCTGGAGCAAACCATCCACCGTGCCCTTGCCTTTAGGAAGCACCAGACCTGTCCCTGCAACCCGTCATGATTTTGAGGAACTCCTCCCTGAACTTCCTCCCAGTCAGGCAATACAGGTAGAAGTTCACTGCGCTGTTGGTGTGCCCCAGCAAAGAGCACAAGGCATTGATGAAGTGCGCTGTGTCATAGCTGTAGCCCGACAGGCGTAAGTGACTGATAGCGAAATGAAACACAATGTAGTTGACAGAGGCCGGCAGAGTCAGAACAATGAAAGCAGAAGACACCACAATCACCGTCACTGTCACGGAGTTGGCCGCTTTTTCACGTGCGTGAACTTGTTCAGCGTCTCCTTTACTGAGGTATCTGCCGGCTGTTTTGACTGACACAGCTACTTTCCAAACCAGAATGCTGTTTGACACAACCAGGACACAGAACGGTATCAGGCAGTAGACTGAGAGTTCTATGTAAGCAAAATAGTATTCGGTGAAATAGATGTATGACTCATAATCTACCTGGGTCGAACAGCTGTAGTCCATTTTTTTCTCATTATAAAAGCTCTCAAAACCAATCAAGTAATGCGAATATAGAGCAGCATGAAACACGATGATTATTGTCACCAATGTGAAAACAGTTCGGCGTGTACAGATCAAGTTCACACGATGTGGCCAGATGACAGACATTGCTCTGTGCACTGTCATACAGACCAAACACCAACAACCGATGGTGCCACCTCCTGTGTAAATCCAGGTGATGATTTTGCAGACTGCCGTATGTAGCGTTAGAATGTTGAAAGCAAAGGTGTACCTGATCCACCTGCTTAGCAAGTCTGTAATCAGGTACAGCAGATCCATCACTGCCGTTGCTGTGAAATAAATGCTGATGGTGGACTCGCTTGAAGACATCTGCCTCATGATGATGATGATCATGATGTTGCCGAAGACACCAAACAGCAGGATGATTGGTGGGCAGACATACCACAAGTAGTTTCCAGCTTGCCACATTATGGTCTCAACCCGCGGCTGCAATGTTGTGCTGATGCCAGTGTCTACAGTGGCAGACCGGGAGTCTGAGACCAGCAGCTGGTGGTGTTGTTGTCATCACTGACAGGTGGGTGTCCTCCATGGTGAACATCACTGGAAATAATGAACTTCCAACTTGTTAGAAAATCTTTATAGCTGTGCAGATAAATTCAATAAAAAGCTATGTGCCGCTTGGGCATATTCAGTTCATTCAATTTAAATACTTTAACCTTCACATTCACCTATTCTGTAGTGTTGTAGACCGTGGGGGTACCAATGAAGATTTTGCAACTAGCTTCCCGAACTTCCTGAGGTCCTCTGCTTTCTGTAGCAAAAGGTTCCACTCAGGCCAGTCCACTCTCTGATGATGTCTTCCCCATCGTTTTCTCTGCCTCTTCGTCTCCCTCCTTGTACTGTTCCCTGTAGGACAGCTATGGCCAGTCCAGATGTTCGTGTGACGTGTCCCTATTACTTCAGTTTGCTTTTCGTTTGTTACTGAAGTCAGGAGCTTTCCATGTGGTGCAATAGCATTCTTAATTCTGTTTTTCACCTCGTCATTAGTGGTGTGATCTCTGTATGAGATACTAAGGAGTCTGTGAAAGCATCTCATCTCCATTGCCTACATCCTGCTTTCAAAATCTGTTATGGTCCACGTTTCACATGTGTACAAAAATATGGACATGGCCAGGGAACGCATCCATCTGATTCTGAGCTGATGGCGATGTTCTTGTTGTTGCAAAGGACTGTCAGTTTGGTCATTGCTGCTGTGGTCTGGGCTATCCTGGAGAGAATTTTAGGCTTTGGTTCTTCATTTGATACTATACCTCCAAGATATTTAAAGTTCAAGACAATCCCAATTTTCTGGCTGTCTATAATTATATCAGTACTGATGCCATTGGCACTATTTATCACCAGTTTGGTTTTCTATGCATGCCATATGCCGAATAGGCTTTATCAAGGGGATTTACCAGGTTGACCAGCTCTTGCTCTTCTCCAGCTAAATCGTCGATGTCGTCGGCAGAAAGTAAGTTTGTAATTGTCCTGCCTCCAATTCTGATTGCTCCTTACTGATTCTCAAGTGCGTCAGCTATTATTCTCTCTAAAATGTTGAAGAGGGTGGGAGAGAGCAGACATCCTTGGCATACTCCAGTTGTGGTTTGGAGCTAATCTTCCATGACGCTGTCCTAGTAGACTGTGCTGGCTGCCTTGTTATAGAGGCATTCAGGGCTTCTGATGAGGTTGGCATTGATGATATACAGCCTCTTGGTTGCCCACAGAGCACTATGTAAAACACCTTTTTAAAGTCTACAGAGGCGTGGTAAAGATCTTGCTGGTGTTGCAGGCAGTTGTCAGTTTCCCTGACTTTAAGCTACTCTCAGCTGCTATCCACTCCATCCAATCCCAGCCCATGTGATATGACACAAAGCAAGAGTGCATTTTGTAAAATTGGCAGCAAAATTTATACCTGCATCATGTCAGTTATGGGACCCTTAACTACTATAGAGAAGATGCTGAGCACTCTGCTGACAGACAATGCACTAACAAGCTGGCAGACAGAGGTAAAGGTGACTGCACTGTTGTGATGTTACAACTCAGGCCAACAAGTACCCCCAGTATCAACAAATATGGCAGGCCTTGTTCTGAATCGAAACACCCAGATCCAGTTTTTCAGAGGAAAACCCCTCAGCCAGATTCAAAGAGATCAGCAACAAGCACAGCAACATCAGAAAAATCAGGTTAGTCTGTAACAAATGTGTCATCTGAGTTGGATACTCCATTTAAACTGGGGTACACAGGGGACCATTTCAAATCAACACACTTGACAGTGAAACAAACATACCAGTATGACAACGAAGAGGATGTGTTGGATATCTTGCACAGAATGTTGTAGGTGCTCTGTGTGTGCTTGTGGCATTAGAAAGAAAAAGAAATTCTTTTGTGCCAGTAAGCATTCGAATTCTGAATTCACAATGATGTTGACTACCTAGTTTTTAGATTTCTCTGAATTACTTGCCTGATTGCCATTGTTATGAGTGTAGTCAATACATAATTATGTGTGTGTGTGTGTGTGTGTGTGTGTGTGTGTGTGTGTGTGTGTGTGTGTGGTGTGTGTGTGTGAAATAAGTCTGTCTTCTAGTCAATGGTCTTTAAAACATACATTGGTGTATGTATGTGCGTGGGTGTGTACCCACACGCCTGCACGTGCATGTGTATGTACATACATGCCTAAGTAATGTTTTTATGTCTTCTAGTCAATGGTTTAAACCATTTTTTAAAAATACTGTTGTGTTTACAATTAGGTGTGTGTGGGTGTGTGCCCATGCCTGGGTGTGTTTGCTCCTGCATGTGTGTGTATGTGTGTGTAAACACACTTGCCTGTGTGTTTGTGTGTTGTGACATTTTTATTTGAAGTCATTTTGAAATGTTTTAACCAATATGAAATGTAGCTTTTTTGTGTTCTTGAAGATTTTGATGTGTATCAATGTGCCTGTCAGTATTGTAACAGCCCTTCATGGGATGATTAATTAAAGTGTTTTTGACTTGACTTGACTAGTTTCCTACTAGAGGAATTGGACACATAGGAATGAACAATTGAGGAAAGAAAATTTCATGGTTTTGACACAGGTGTGTAATTTCATCATTACCATGATCTTGTAAACAAAACAGTGCAATGACTTTTGAGAGAACAAGACAGAAAGAAAGAGACAAATATAAGCTTTTATTTTAAAGTTGTGCTTCAAACCGCTTAGCACGATGATATTTTACTCTGTAAATCAGATGCTATGATGCTTGCTAGAATTTCCATGTGTCAAACAGGGAAAATAAAAATGACAGTTTATTCTGGTATATTAAACAACAACAAACCAAAGAATATACTTTTGGAGGTACACACAAAACTGGAAATCTACAAACAGGAATATCAGCTGGCAAAAATGGATATCCAGATAAACAAGCACATGCTCTGTGGAAGTTTTGGGTACTCCACAATTTCATTCACTTTTATCCTGGAGTGTTGATGGCCAAGCACTGTGGATTGTCTGCTGCTTTGGTGTGTTGTATAACATTAAGAAGTGACAATTGGAGAAGTTTTAAAGGATGCTCCTCAAAATGAAACTGTGTTGAATTTCCTTCTTACTTTCCTTGAATCGTTGTTTGGCAAGTTTTTTAATTCTGAAAAGTAGATCAAGTCGAGTGTTATACCTCTATATAAGAAAGAAAATGTCAATAATTCTATTAACTGTCAATCCATCTCTTCATGTCATTATGTGATAGGTAGCACTGTTAGTAAGAAAAAATTGCAAGAATAGGTTGAAGAAAATGATGTCAGTGGTGGATAGGAAGCAAGTTTAAGACATGGGAGGCGGTACCAGAATGAACAACTAGAGAGTGCAACTCCATAGTCTCACCTGACTGAAGGCTGCCAATACATGTGGCTGTAACTATGTCCACCCTTACATCATGTGTGCAGAAACAGTTTTCTTTGAATTTTCATTTAATGTGGCCTCCACAGATTTTGAAAAGGCATTTGACGCTATTGGTAGAGGAATTTTCTTACCTGTCCCATTAAGACTGGTGTACATGGAAAGTGCTTATGTGTAATGAGCATTTATGAATCTGTAACAGTTAAGATAAGGTGGCCCTAAAGTCCTGTTCTCTTTCATCTTTTAAAAAATATTTTTTATTGATGATTTAATCTGTGAGTTGTAAGACATGATAGAGGGATAATGCGAGTAATTAATGCATACAAATACATTGGAATATATTTTACAACTAAGCTGAGTTTCATTGCTTCCTGTTGACACTTTACAAGTTGGTGTAAACTGTGTTACTTTGCATAATGAAAAAAAACAAGCTTAAAATATCAGCCCCTTGAGCAGCTTATAAAGTTGTGAGATTAACAAAATGAAACCGTTGTATATTGTGGTGTGGCAATTTTGATCTTTATGATGCTGCAATCGTTTTTGAACATGTTAATCTGTTTGCTCTAAAGGAAACTTGGGATTAGCCATGAGAACTCTTAATGACTTAGCATATGGTGAGAGAAATAGATTTCCATTTCATTTGAGTTTTGCAATAAACTGTATTAGATATTGGTTTAAAATTTTTACAACTTTTCAATTCAAGACTCCCCCAAAAGGCTTACAATGTGCTATATGATTTGGACACTAGAGATAAATGAAACAGAGTGTGAAAGTGAGAAGTAAATACAATATAATTTGAATTAGGTTTTGGTTATGTTTGGTTGAAACAGTGTGCAGAGGATTGAGTGGATTTATTTGCAGGTTACAAGCTGGATGTTGACTGCAGATGACAGGAATGGTCATGTCAAAACCTGTCAAAATGGAATGTGGAGTCCCGCAGGGATCAGTCCTGGGCCCTGTTCTCTTTACTCTCTACACTGCTCCACTCTCACACATAATAAACAACCACCATATTGATCATCATTTCTATGCCGATGATACTCAGCTTCAGTGCAGTGATACTGTTGAAAACTTGCCTTCCCTCCTGACAAATATGTCCTACTGCCTTCAAGACATTCAAAACTGGATGACTCAGAACAAGTTACAACTTAATGCCGATAAAACCGAAGCCATGCTCATAGGGACCCAACATAAACTTTCCTCTATTGCAAAAAACTTCAATAGAATTCGGCAATACGTCAGTTCCTTTGTCCAACTCTGTGAAGTATTTAGGAGTAGTTCTTGACAACACACTCTCTATGAAAAAATTCATCACCCAGACCTGCCAGTCTTGCTACTATCAATTACGGCGTATAAGCGCGATTCGCAAGTATCTGTCCACTGATGCAACTTCCAAGCTTGTCACATCTCTCATTCTTTCACGTTTAGACTACTGTAATTCTCTTTTGGCTGGCCTACCAGCATCATCTATCCACTCTCTTCAACGCATACAAAACTCTGCAGCTCGACTGGTCCTAAGAAAGAAAAAATCTGAACACATCACTCCTCTTCTGCGATCTCTTCACTGGCTGCCTGTCTCACAAAGACTGGAGTATAAAATCAATACCCTCTGTTTCAAATGTCTCCACAAATCTGCACCTTCTTATCTCTGTAACTGTCTTCATCTGTACACCCCATCCCGTTCCCTTCGTTCAGCCGCAGATACTTTGTGCTTTCGAACACCCAGATTCAAACAAACCACTGTTGGCAGTCGCTCCTTCTCTGTTTCTGGTCCATCCACCTGGAATGACCTCCCTCTTTCACTTCGCCAAAAGCCTTCACTTGATACCTTCAAATCCAGCCTCAAAACACACTTATTTCCTACCTGAGACTTCCCCCCAAATATCTGTCCCTAATTTTCAACAGCATCTTTCACCTTCTAAGTGTTGTTCCGAGTGTGTGTGTATGTGTGTGTGTGTGTGTGTGTGTGTGTGTGTGTGTGTGTGTGTGTGTGTGTGTGTGTGTATGTGCGTGTGTGTGCGTGCATGCGTGCATACGTGTGCGCGCATGGTTTTTTAAATATGTTGTTCATTATGTTTAAGGAGAGTTGCATGCCTGTAAATGATTGAGTGCAAGCGCTTTGAATTGTTTATTTTCTTACAAGATTCAGCGCTATATAAATTCCATATATTATTATTATTATTATTACTATTATTATTATTATTATTATTATTATCATTATTATTATGATGTCAATGTACAGAATAGTCATGATTTGATTTCTATAGGATGTTGAGATCTGCACACAGTCGTCCTGTTTACTCATCAATGGAAACGAATAAACATTTAAAATATATTATGACTAAATTTTAATTGGGGATCACTTATGGCTGTCTTCACTTTTATCCTTCAGAAAACATGGCGACCTTGACCATATTCATCCATTGGCTGAAGTTGATAAATCCACTTTGTTGTCTGTTGTTCACCCTTTAAGTGACCTCAGAAATCAGTTTATGCCTGGGAAGTACTGTAGACAGTCTTCCTTGTTCACACTTTTGATGCTGATGGTGACCACATGATTATAAGATCATTGTAAAACTGACAGCCCTTTATTTGTATGATTTTAAATTTGAAGTATTGTGTATAGTTGGTTGTCATGGTTCTATTGCTAAAACCTTACCTTCGATCCTAATTCTAGTTGGTGTATACTGTTAACTAACCCACTTTTGATGCTGATGGTGACCACATGATTATAAGATCATTGTAAAACTGACAGCCCTTTATTTGTATGATTTTAAATTTGAAGTATTGTGTATAGTTGGTTGTCATGGTTCTATTGCTAAAACCTTACCTTCGATCCTAATTCTAGTTGGTGTATACTGTTAACTAACCCACTGCTGTATGCTTGATAATTCTAGAAATCTCCTCTTTATGAGGACCATGGACTTTTCTGAATAAACATACCCATTGACACCCCCACCCACCCCCTCTCTCAAAACCATATAGTTTATGAAAAATTGCATCCAAATACAATTGACAGTAGAACTGATCAAAACAAAATATTGACGATGTAATATATGTCAGAATGGCTATAATAAACAACAACAAAGCATTGCTGTAGCAAAGAATAACAAAACAATATGTCGATAGATAATGACAATTCTGCGACTGCTAGTCTTTTTGTTTTGTGTTTCTAGTGCATTTCATTTCGGGACGGATAGCTCAGTGGTCTGAGCACCAGCTTTCCCCCAGCTAAGGTAGCGTGGTTACCAAGTAGATGGGTGACCGTTTGCGCACTTTGATTTCAGTACAGTTCCTCAGTTCACCCAGCTGTAAATGGGTACCTGACTCTTTAGGGTCAAGGAAGGTAAAGCAGCGAGGGAGAGGAGATGGGCGCCGCCCTCAATATGCTGGCCCCTAGACAAGTTGAGGTCTCTGATGCCTCGCTTCCCTACGACCACATAGGTTATGGGACACCTTTACCTTTACTTAGTGCATTTCAAGTTTCATGGAGAGCTTCTGAATTTGAGGTAATGTGAGGAAACTGCTTTTGAAAATAAATAACTTTCTATTCGAAGATATTGTCTGGTCACAGGACAAAATATCAATTTTCTGTTTCTTGTTGTTGTTGCTGTTCTTTTTTTCCCCTCTTTTCCTTCTTCTATTACTAATACTATTACTACCGCTACTACTCTTTGGCATCCTCCTTATAACTCCTTTCTATCTTCTATCACTTATGAAAAAAAAATACAGTTTAGTATCCAAAAAACCAAGAACAAAGAAAGGAGAGAGAGGGAGAGAGAGAGAGAAGAGAGAGAGAGAGAACATCCAACTCATGAATGCCGGTCACATCTTAATTTGTGTAGATTCTAAATCTGTGTTACAAGCACTTAGATCTACTGACCAAAAAACCAGAAGTGAAATGACAACAGAAATAAACCATCCCATACATCTGTCATCAGTTAAAGATGTGGCTGTAACATTCTTCTGGGTTCCTTCACACTGTGGGATTATTCAAAATGAAAGAGTGGATCAAGCTGCCAGAAAAGCAGCTCACAATTCTGAGGGTACAGAAACTATCCCTATTCATTTAGATCTACAAGAGTGTTACAGGTGAATAGAGAAAATATCTTCCGATGGCTTTAATGACATTCTCAAGAATTCAGATTCTCAATACTATCAAAACTGTGTGAAAAGGGCTTATACAAATAATACCAACTTCCTCTTGTTCGCGAATTCTCTCAATGTTCCAGACATATTATCGGTTTAATGTATCGTTTTGGCTTAAATAATAATAATAATAATAATAATAACAATTATAATAATAATAATGTATGGAATTTATATAGCGCTGAATCTTGTAAAGCAACAAATCAAAGCGCTCAGATTTCATTTCATACCACTTTAAGTCACGGCAGATTTCTCCCCGTGAAACTCGGGCTGCTCTCTCTCCCCGGGGAGAGCGGGAGAACGCGTCGCCACTTAGCGCTGCGCCACCCTTTTTTTTTTTTTCATGTCTGCAACTGTATTTGTTTCCCTATCAGAGTGGCTTTTTTCTAAGAATTTTGCCAGGGACAACTCTCTTGTTGCCGTGGGTTCTTTTACGTGCGCTAAATAATTACGTGTAACACACGGGACCTCGGTTTATCGTCTCATCCGAAAGACTAGCGCCCAGACCACCACTCATGGCCTAATGGATGGGGGGAAAAGTTTCCGGTCCAAACGGGGTACGAACCGCCGCACACTTCAGACCCGGACTTTTCGCTTTCTAGACAGGCGCGTTACCTCTAGACCACCGATCCACCTACGAAATTTTGCAAAAATATTCAATGCTTGTGTGGTGAACAAATCACAGTGAATCATTTGCTTGTGGGCTGCTCATTAACAGGACTGTCAGTTTCACAAAAGCTTGGTTATTGTCTTCCACCCAACAGTACTCTAGAGCACATTTTGAATAACTAATCACTCCTTCACGAGTTTTCTGTTTGTTTCAATAGCAGCCTGGTTGGTATCTACCTTTGATTGATGTTAGGCTGTTATGTGAACATTCGGCTATGTTCTATTAGTAATGTTTAACTAGTTATGTTATACAAGTTATGTTATTCCAGTTATGTTGCGCTAGTTTTTGCCATGCTAGGTTTTTTTTCCCTTTTAAATAGTTCTTTATAATATTTATTCTTCAACACACACACACACACACACACACACACACACACACACACACACACACACACACACACACACACACACACACACACACACACACACTCTCTCTCTCTCTCTCTCTCTCTCTCTCTCTCTCTCTTCTCACCCCCCCCCCCCCAGGCCCCTCAACTTTACTTGCTCATTCATACGCATCTTTTCTCCTCCCCACCCCACCTTCCATTTTTTCATAATACTTTTCCCTATCGTCTAATATACTTAAAGTGGAAAGTTGTCGTTAAAGCCAGGAACCAACCAACTTCTGTTTTACACACACCACACACACACACCACCAACACACACACACACACACACACACACACACACACCACACACACACACACACACACACACACACAGGCAATACTCATGTACTTTTTGATTGCCAGAGTGTAAAACCTTTCATGCCCCATTTTTCTGAAAATTCTCTTACCAGCATATTCAATAATTTAAAACTGGCACTTGAAATAATTTATTGTGAAAGGTCTTTACCGCAGTCCCTTAGTACATTTGTTATAGTTGTATTAACGTTAATGACTTGTTCTTATGTTTTTTATAAATCCTGTTGCATTGCCAAGTTTCTTTATATTATTTTTTTTGGTAAAAGCATGGGGTTTTCTGGTGTGTTTTTTTTTCTTTTGTTTTGTTTTTTGTTTTTGTTGTTTTTGTTGTTGTTGTTGTTGTTTTTTAAACAAGACATCTACCCCTCCATTTGTACCCCCTCGTCTAATATCACTAGAAGTGAACAGACGTAAAATTGCAGTCAACAACAACAACAACAACACCAGGCGTGTGTCTGGGCATGCTAGGTACCTTGCAGGCCAGCCATGATATAAACGTGAGTTAGGCAGCAACAGACTGCCCACACAAAGCGTCTGAACCCTGCTAATTTCAGATATTTCTGTACAGAAGCCTATTGTACTAAGTGGTGAAATAGTAATAATGCTTTACACAGTTTTTCAATCACCATTGCACCATGTGTTAAGAGGGTGCAAAACAAACATGGTGCAGTGAATGAATACATGGCAGAATCGTGGACACACACGTATATGACTCGCTTCAGTTTCTATGTTAGATGATCCTCGACATTACAGTCATTTCAAAACATCCACATGAAAAATGATTATACGTTTGATTAAATTTCAAGAATAAATAGATAAATAATAATAAAATAATGAAAAAAGAATAAACAAATACAAATGAATAGTACTAACAAGAAAGAAATAAAGCCACTGCAGGGTAGAAAACTCCGGCACGACTGACTGAGCACAATCATCCAACATGGTGAACCCTGGATCTCTTGCTCCAGGAAAACAACGCCATGCTGCTGTCTGGGGTCATTGCTGTGGGAAACGGGACGTACGCCCTTGGAGGCCGCTGCTGCAGATTGCGCCTTGCTTGATCCGTGGCTTGTTCCACAACAGCAGCTGTCGGAGATGACGCCAAGTGACGGCCAGGATGGAGGAGGAAGAGCCAGCCCTTCATGTGGGGTGAATCCCTCCCGTCCTTCAGCTGGCTGCTGTGCTGGCTGTCCTGGGAGACAAAGGTCACTCCTGTCAGCCCCAGAAGACCTTTGCAAACCAGGGCCTTGAAAAGTTGTGGCTTGACTTGTAGTGCTTCATTATAGACAGGCGGTGATGCTTTGCTGATGATGAAGAAGGCGCCGGGATGCGTGTTGTGCATTCTTCTCAGGGACTGGGCAAACCTCTTGCTGGTGCTGTCCGCGTCTTCCTCCTGTCTGAGGTCGTTGAGGCCACGGTGGAGGACAATGTCATCGACTGGCTTGTCCAGACTTGAGGTGGCTGCCTCTAGCTGTTCTTGGAGATCTTGAATTTTAAAGGCATTCTGGTGAGCAGCTGCCAATCCATAGGAGCGAGCCTCGCCATTTGAACTGTACTCTTACCTTAGAATCCTGTAGAGGGAAGATTTTCAGTTGGAGTAGTTCTTTTTTGCAGCTGTTGATGTCAGGGGAGTGATGGCATCATTTTGACGCTTGACATCATGGAGTCTTGCAGCTTTCTCAAGTGTTTCTTTTTGTAGTGGTGCTGCCTTCATTTCGGGTTGTTGCAGGGCGTGGTGCACAAGAAGGACATTTAGATGTGGAGCTGGTTCCACCAGACTTTTTCTTTTTGGCGAC
>CM054156.1:11391341-11398841 GCA_028751875.1 Rapana venosa
CGGTGACAATGTTAAAGTAGTGACGAATGCAGGGTCTCCATAGTTCTGATGATGACGGTGACAATGTTAAAGTAGTGACGAATACAGGGTCTCCATAGTTCTGATGATGACGGTGACAATGTTAAAGTAGTGACGAATGCATGAACTGCATAGTTCTGATGATGACGGTGACAATGTTAAAGTAGTGACGAATGCAGGGTCTCCATAGTTCTGATGATGACGGTGACAATGTTAAAGTAGTGACGAATGCATGAACTGCATAGTTCTGATGATGACGGTGACAATGTTAAAGTAGTGACGAATGCAGGGTCTCCATAGTTCGACGGAATTACCATCCCTCATGGCGATTGTGTCGATGCCTTTGTAGGTGGGGTTTTCTCAACACCAACATCAAGGACACCATGATTGCTCAACTTTCATCCTCTCGGCTTTTCTTCCCTACCTTTTGGGGTTAAGTCTATCTTTTGACATCTACTTTATTTCCCTATTCTTGATTTAGTTGCATTATTTATTTTATTGTGTTTATTTTATTGACTGTTCTTTTTAACTTTAACATTCTATTTTTATTCTGTTTGTTTATATTCTCCTGCATTTCTTTACGCCAGAGGTGTTGAAGCAATTAAACTCGGTGCTCAGTGATTGAAGGCAACTGACAGAGCAGTCATGAGACACGAATCACAAACCTTACTTACTTCTGGGGCAACTTTCAGTCGGAGGGGAGACAAAGATGTAGCGTAACCCGAGTTACTTCCCTGTGTGAGCCGAGTTACTTCCCTGTGTGAGCCGAGTTACTTCCCCGTTTGAGCAGTTCAAACACAGGCTTCACAGACGGTTGTTTTTCCAACCTGCCTGTGAGCTGTGCCAGGCTGCATGGCCGGTGCCTCTGCCTCTGTGCCTCTTATGTGTTCAACTTGAGGTGAACAGCCGATTGTCGGGCAACTGCTCACTGCTTCTATTACTGCTGGCCCCCTGAAGTGCTTCAAGCCGACACAGATTGTGCTCTGTTGTGAAAGTTTCAAACGCTTTGTCGGTGCTGCAGTTCAGGTGTGGAAGACCTGGAAACCAGCAATGGTCTTTTTGTCGGTGCTGCAGTTCAGGTGTGGAAGACCTGGAAACCAGCAATGGTCTTTTTGTCGGTGCTGCAGTTCAGGTGTGGAAGACCTGGAAACTGGTAATGGTCTTTTTGTCGGTGCTGCAGTTCAGGTGTGGAAGACCTGGAAACTGGTAATGGTCTTTTTGTCGGTGCTGCAGTTCAGGTGTGGAAGACCTGGAAACCGGTAATGGTCTTTGTTGGTGCTGCAGTTCAGGTGTGGAAGACCTGGAAACCGGCAATGGTCTTTTTGTCGGTGCTGCAGTTCAGGTGTGGAAGACCTGGAAACCGGCAATGGTCTTTTTCCTGCATCAGTTGAAGACCTGAAACGGCAGGTCTTTGCTGGTGCGCAGTTCAGGCGCTGGAAGACTGAAACGGCCAATGTCTTTTGTGGTGCCAGTTCAGGTTAAGACTGGCCGGCCATGGTCTTTATCCTTCAGACTGCAGGCGCTAGGGACCTGCAGGCGCTGGACAGTGATGTCCCATTTGAGGTCACAGCACCTGGCCTGTGCTCCAATCTCACCCTAAGCCTCAGGGTTTGCTCAATGCTATCTTTGTCCTCCTGATTCACTACCTTACGGGGTAAGGTCAATACACCCACGTGGCATCTTACGTTGGAGTCTGGTACGGCAGTGGCATCCACCTTGAGTCCTTGATGATCAGTTCTGCAGGGATTGCTGGGCATTATTTGTTGAAGATGATGATGATGATGATGATGATGATGGTGATGATGGCTGGTTCCTTGCATGCGAATCCTCATGGGAAGAAAGGAGATGGCTTTAGTTTCTACAAGCTCTGTGGTGACTGAAGGGGCAGATGTCTGGGGAGCATGCAAGTTTTACCGCATCTCTCTAGCATCCATTTTAATTAACAGCTTGGTTGCACTTTCACTGTAACAGGTCAGTTCAGGAAGTACCAACAAAAAAAGGTGCAAGTTTCCCATATCAGTTAAAAGCATTGAAAATGGGATAGATAATCTTACCTGATGATCTATACTCCAAGACCCACGCCTCCGCAGACAGGATGGCATTCTCCTTGGAAGAGTGAACAGCGAAGACCTTCTACCTTACTTCAGCTCAGACGATGCTGTAAAACAAGCTGAACTGAACGTCTGCTCACCTGATATCCCCTTCTGCAGGCTCTACGGCGGGTAACTCTGCATAAAGAACTATTTTGACCAATCAGAGACAGGTGCTGACCTTCCTACAGATACAACACAGCTTATTTCAGATCTGAATACAAAATATAACCACTAACAACATCTTTTTTCACCCTCACTCATTTGTTTTTTCCCTGTATTATTTTTTCTCTATATGAATTATGTTCGTACATAGAACAATGAGTACGCATTATTGACCAATCAGAAAATTAGACATTCATGTCTTCCTTTGACAGTTTTACTAAGCAACGGGACTGCAGTAATCGATCCATCTGTGTAGTTCTGTTTTAATGCGTTACATACACTATAGCATATGACGTGTCTTAAACAACTGCTGTGAGCTGCGTGTAACATCATGTAAGAAAGTGGGTGGAGGAAGGGGGGGGGGGGGGCGTACATATGTCAGTCAGATCTAGATCTGTTGGCTAGAATTATCAACCTGTTCCTTCCCTTCCTTCTTCCCTTGCTTTTTTTTTCTCTCAATCAATGAATATGATCCAGGAGTTTAGGATCCTTCTGTTGGCCATCTTTCAATGGGATTTGCGTAATTTGCAAGTCATTGTCCCCACCCCCTCCTATCCACAGTTTTCCTTAATTTCAACAGTTAAACAAATCCGAACAACAACCCTAGATCTCCCTACTTTCTCGATTTTGAAGCGGCCACCACGTATTGTTAAAGTGAAAGTTTTTAAATTAAAAAAAAATTATTTCGAGGTTAATGGAATAAGCACTCATGTGCTTTTTCACACCTAGTCCCCCTGTGTATGTAGTTTTGTAAATTTTGTTATCTGTTCCCACCGGAACACCATGGCTTACTCTTCCAAAAAAGCGGAACGGGTATTGACGTATGCGCAAGATGCTCTGCAATGCATTCGCACACGGGAACTCGGTTTATAGCCTCATCCACTTTTCAGGGGTGGTGGGGTGGGGTGTGTGTGTGTGGGGGGGGGGGGGGGGGGGGGAGTTGGCACTGGCGTTAACTCAAGAGAATTCATAAGATTCGAACCTGGGTCAGCAGATCACAAGCGGGATGCGCATCACTCTAACCACCAGGCTATCCCGTCCCCCATGCAAGGAGATAGCTGGTTGGATAGAAGGAAGGAAATGGAGGGGAAATGAAACTGGGAACAAAGGGAAGGGGTGTGGAGGACAAAGGATTACAGATGAACTTCATCGAAGAGGAAAAAGAAAGTCTGCTTTTCTTAGTTTAGTTATAGGTCTAGAAGTTGCATACTATTTCTATGCTTATATAGTTTATTACATTGTCCATTCTATAAAAAAACAAAAAACCGTCAAAACCTGTGTGTACATATGTAGGCCTAGATAGACAGGGCTTTAAGATGGTGATGATGATGATGATGATGATGTTATGTGGCAATTATGAAATATTAAAACCTAAATCTTTAACTGAAAGTTGAAAACAAAACACAAGAAAGGAGCAGGGAGGGACAAGAACATGTAGAAATCTAACCTTTCTTGACACAGTCTCATTTCTTTTTAGACCCTTGAATATAAAAAAAAGCCCTTTTCCTGAATAAAAAATGATCGAAGTAACAATTTACGCTCACGGATGTAAATAAACTGGAACAAGTGAATATTGTCTCAAGGATCATAATAATAATAATAATAATGTATGGAATTTATATAGCGCTGAATCTTGTAAAGCAACAAATCAAAGCGCTCAGATTTGATTTCATACCACTTTAAGTCACGGCAGATTTCTCCGTGAAATTCGGGCTGCTCTCCCCGGGGAGAGCGGGAGAGCGCGTCGCCACAAGCGCTGCGCCACCCTTTTTTTTTTCTTTTCATGTCTGCAACTGTATTTGATTCCCTATCAGAGTGGCTTTTTTCTAAGAATTTTGCCAGGGACAATTCTCTTGTTGCCGTGGGGTTTTTTACGTGCGCTAAATAATTACGTGTAACACACGGGACCTCGGTTTATCGTCTCATCCGAAAGACTAGCGCCCAGACCACCACTCATGGTCTAATGGATGGGGGAAAAGTTTCCGGTCCAAACGGGGTACGAACCGCCACACACTTCAGACCCGGACTTTTCGCTTTCTAGACAGGCGCGTTACCTCTAGACCACCGATCCACCAACCATCATGGCTAAAAAGCTTTTTAAAAAAGTTCGGGTTTTGTTGTTTGTTATTGTTGTTTGTGTGTTTGTATGTTTGCGTTTGTTTAGTTTTTTGTTTTGATTTTTGTTTCGGGTTTTTTGGTGGTGCTTTTACAGGTTTAAAACGTGGTGGCTGGCATAACTATATTTTCTGACGGTACTAACAGGATGCTGTGTTCAGATGCTAGGCCCTGATGGAGCTAGTCTTTGAGAGGGAAGAGCACTAAATTGAGGGGGAGAGTGGGGGATGATGCTTGTCCCAGTGGCTTTACTGCCCTTCCCTTCTCCCTCAACTTCTTGAGGGGTCGTTGAGGCATCACTGATAAAAATGGCCAACAGAAAAAGAAAATACTGAATTTTGCAAGGTCCATTAAACGAGGACTACTCATGTTTCCCTACATGTTGTTCGTGTACTTGCATAACCGCATGAACCATTTGTGTATATTTATCACTTTCGCTCTACATAGTTCTTCATTTTCTTAGTCACAGTTTGTTTCTATGTATTTACTGCTAAAGTGTGACTTTTCTCCTATCTAGTCTGATTTGTATGTAGTACTTGGGAGAGAGAGAGAGAGAGAGAGAGAGAGAGAGAAGAGAGAGAGAGGAGAGAGAGAGAGAGAGAGAGACAGACAGACAGACAGACAGAGAGAGAGAAGAGGACAGAGAGAGAGAGAGAGACAAAGAGAGAGAAAGAGAGAGACAGAGAGAGAGAGAGAAAGAGAGAGACAGAGAAAAGAGAGAGAGACACAGAGAGAGAGACACACAGAGAGAAAGAGAGAGAAAGACAATGACAATGACAAATTCTTTTATTTCGAGGATAATGAATAAGCACACATGTGCTTTTTTACATCCAGTCCCCGTCCGAAAGAGAGAGAGAGAAAGGAGAAAAGAGAGAGAGAGAGAGAGAGAGAGAGAGAGAGAGAGAGAGAGAGAGAAGAGAAGAGAGAGAGACAGAGAGAGAGAGAGAGGTTTTATACTGCAGACTCCCTAAAGATTCTTTTTTTGTGATGCTCCAGGGGACAACATTTTTAACTTCCTGAGAGAAACAGGCTTTTCCAGTGCGATATAAGTGAAGATGTCATAGTCACTGAGAACAAGGTTGTTTTAAGGAATCTGGTCTTGGTTTTTTTTTATATATCTCATTTTATGTGTGGTTGATGTGGTTTCTCCCACAACGCGGTGTCCGTCCTGGGTTGACCCTTATGGTTGACCAGGGCGTTGCTACAAGGAACGACAGTAGAGTTGGTTTTATGCCCTGTTTTAATCTGTATATAGTTGCACAGTTTTAATCTGAGATTTAAAAGTTACGAAGTAACAGCCTGATATGGCTCTGTGGTTGGCGGGGCTATAAACAACAGGATTGGATGAAGTGGAGAGAGAGGGAGAGAGAGAAGAGATGAGAGAGATGAGAGAGAGAGATGAGATAGAAGAGAGATGAGAGGAGAGAGAGAAGGCGGGGGCGGAGAGTATAAGACAACAGGAATGAGAGAGATGAGAGAGAGAGAGAGAGAGAGAGAGAGAGAGAGAGAGAGAGAGAGAGAGGAGAGAGAGAGAGGAGAGAGAGAGAAGAGAGAGAAGAGAGACAGAGAGAGAGAGAGAGACAGAGAGAGTACAGGTACACGGATATATTCTGTGCATCGTTTCATATTTTTTATTTTCACACAGGACATTGCTGTTGTTGGTGATGCTCTTGTGTTGTTGTTGTTGCTGCTGGTGTTGTTGTTGCTGCTGCTGCTGGTGTTGTTGCTGCTGTTGATGCTGTTGTTGTTGTTGTTGCTGTTGTTGTTGTTGTTGGTGGTGGTGATGGTGGTAGTGGTGATGGTAGGCCTAGTTAGGCGTTCTTAGGGCTTATCACCCAGGGGGATCTCCCAGAATAATGATGCGCTTTGTCTCACTCATAACACCTCACCTGAGTATACCTGTGAGACTAGGTGGACACTGGAGAAAGAGTTAGCTGTATGTGTACCTTCACTTCACCTTCACCGTCACCTATCACCTAGTCCCATGGACCGTGGGGGCACCACTGAAGACTTTGCAACCAGCGGTGTACGCCTACAGCTGTTTTCAAATAGCTCACCAAGGAGGAGGGTGGCAGGATGGTTAAAACGCTCGCTAGCCTAACAAGCAAACCGTGAGGTTCTGGGTTCCATTCCCAGCCTCACCCTTTCTTCTCAGTTTGGCGAAGAAAACGTCAAACAGAATGTCAAAGTCCTTCGGGTGAGTCTATAAACCGAGACTCCGTGTGTGAATGCATGCAGGATATCTGCCACAGCGTTAACACCGGTTGCCTTTTGGGTCGAGTAGGCCATTGTTTTGCCGGTAGGAATGATTGACCACCCCCCCCAAAAAAAAAAAGAGAGAAAAAAACACACCAAAACAGCACAACACAACAACAGCCAAACAAAGGACAGTGGTATTAATATGAAAAACATTATAATGAAATAAACAACAACGACCATACAAACGAAGTAATATAAACTTTTTCTGAAACCGAATAACAATGAAGTAAGCAGAAACATAAATAGTGTCTATATACACATCGTACAAAAGATAATGATACTCAGTTAATATCTTTTTCATAGAACCATATCCTAAGCAGTAGCCAAGGCAACAGATCAAAGCTTATCCCTGCATACATTTATTCCTTTCATATATGAGTAACAAGAGAGAGAGAGAGGGAGATAGACAGACAAAGAGAGCAGAGAGAGCAAGAGAGAGAGAGGAAGAGAGAGAGAGAGAGAGGAGAGAGAGAGGAAAAGGGAGAGAGGGGGGAGAGAGAGAGCGAGAGCGAGCGAGAGAGAGAGCTTAAGATTGTTTTAAGACTTAAAAAATCCGATAGTTGACACCTGGAGAAAAAAAACATGAATAAGAAAGGTTCCATATATATATATATGGTTCCAAATATATATATATATCATATAATTATAAAGTATAATTTTTAAATCAATACTTTTGTTTATTATATCGGTTATGGTGGTTATACAGTCGCTGATCATGATTGTCATTGTATTTTCAAACCAACTCATCAGAGCCACATTAACGTTGATGGGAGGTAAGAAGAGGTATTGGGGGGGGGGGGGGGGGGGGTGGGGGGATGGGGAAAGGGAGGGGGAGTGGGGGGTGTAGGAGCCA
>CM054156.1:11403841-11406341 GCA_028751875.1 Rapana venosa
GCTTTACCTTCCCTGACCCTAAAGAGGGCAGGTACCCATTTACAGCTGGGTGAACTGGGGGAACTGTACTGAAGCCAAGGCGCGCAAACGGTCACCCATCCAACTGGTAACCACGCTCGACGCTGCTTAACTTGGCTGGGGGAAAGCGAGTGCTCCGACCACTGAGCTATCCCGTCCCCTTTTATATATATATATAAAAAATGAAAAATGATATCTACTTTTTATACTACTGATTACGAGCATAATGATGATACTGCTGCTGATTATGACTGTCATTACATCTTCAAGGTAGATAGAGGAGAAAAAAAGCAGGCGACATGTTCCACCCCTCTGAAGTTGGTTCAGATGTGACGTCATCATAGATAACAGCTACTGTTGTGTTTTCCTTGTTCATGGATAAAAACATATCTCCTCACTGATCAGGTGAAAATAACGAATGCATACATGGAAGCATTTTGAGTTGAAAAGGGGAATATATATATATTTTTAACGTTTAAAAGGTGAAATTGCTGATAGTGTATTGTATTGTATTGTATACCTCTAAAAGCTAAATGGATTTGTATCTTTACTTCACTTACTTATTCTTTTAAATCGAAGATAATGGAATAAGCACTCATATGCTTTTTCTAAACCCATTCCTCGTGGGTATGCAGTTTTATCAACTGTGTCATCTGTTCCCACAGACACGCAATGGCCTACTCTTTCGAAAAGCGGAACAGGATTTGACGTGTGCACTAGGTGATCTGCGTGGGTTCGCACACGGGGCCTCTGTTCATAATCTCATCCGAAAGACTTTTGAGGAGAGTGGAGTCTGCACTGATGTTAACTCCAGGGGAAAAATTCCCTTGAACGGGATTCGAACCCGGGTCGTCAGATTGCGAGCGCAATGTTCTGACCACTAAGCTATCCTGTCTTCAAGGTAACGTTGCATAATTATGTATGCTCGTTAACATCAAAGGATATAATAACGGTGGTAATAGCTGTGGTAATCAGGATCCTTTCTGTATCAGGAAACCATGCCTACACCTTCTTTTTACATCAGTCTTTCTGTTTGGGGGAAAAAGAGTCTGAAGTGACTCAACAGTCCAATCGGTGCATGGCAGTCTTGCCACAGTTGTTGCAGACACAACAGGACTTGGGGATGATGGCCTGATGGCCTGGTTTCGGGCTGTTTCTCCTTTCAGTGGCTTCTTCTGTCTTTCAATTTTTGGGGATAGCTGTAGTACTGTATTGATAATATAATTGTAAAATACAACAACAAAACACCCCCACCCCATTCAATAAATGCTTTTTGTTTACACCTCCTCATCACTTTTTGATCCCGAATAACTTCAGAAAGAGCTATCCTCTTCCCAAATCCAGATAGACTTGCAAAGGAATCTTACTATATCCATAACGTAACTGTCACAAACCCCAAAACAGTCAATACATTTTGTTTGTTGTTTGCTCGTCACCGTTTTCGTTGTTCCCCAACAACGTCAGTAAGAGCCGTGATCTTCCAAATCCAGATCCGCTTGCAGGGAATTCACCTCCCCGACCAAATCGTCCATCTCCGGATCCCAAATGCGGCTGGACCCAAACGAGGATGACGAGCCGGACTGCTGCACCGAGAGAGCCGTCCTCCCTCCTGGAGACGCGGGGTTGACGTCACCAGCTGACGTCACCGTGCTCTCATCGTCGTCATCGAGGTGGTGATGGCTGAAGGGAGTGGTGTGGGTCTCCAGCCCTGACTGGGGCAGCGCTATGTGATGCAGCACTGGCACCTTGTTGTCCGAGGCAAAGGCCTGTTGGTCCCGGTCCTCGTTTCTGCCGATTGATGACGCCACGAATGACGCAAGCTGTGACGTAGGCGGTGACGTATTCTCCACGGGCGACGAGGGAGAAGTGTTGCTTCTTTGGGAGTCTTTGACGTCAGAAAGACTGTTCATGGCAGACGTGGAAGGTGCCTGGGAGCTGAGAGATGTGGAAAGAATAAATTTAAAAAAAAAACAGAAAGAAAAAAATGTAGTCAGATAGTTGTCTCTCTGCGTTTGATAGGAGAGGTAGGTGACTCAACGTCAAGCAAAATGTAGTTTGCAAGAAAACAGCTTCTGTGTTTCATGGTCAGAGGTCACCCAACGACCTGCAAAGTGATGAAAGTGTAGTATGCAAGTAAACAGTCCCGGCACTCCTCGGTAGCAGTTACCAAACGACCTGCAAAATGATGAAAGTGTAGTATGCAAGTAAACAGTCCCTGCATTCATTGGTAGCAGTCACCAAACGACCTGCAAAAGGACAAAAATACACAGGCAGGGAGGATAACAAAACAAGTAATGGGTGGCGCTGCTCTTGTGGCGACACTTCCTTGCTTTCTCCCCGGGAAGAGCAGACTGAATTTCATGCAGAGAAATCTGCTGTGACTTATAGTTGTATCCAATCAAATCCAATACAAAACAATACAATGCATTGCAACGCAACACAATACAACACAATACAATACAATACAATACAAGACAATAAT
>CM054156.1:11423841-11433841 GCA_028751875.1 Rapana venosa
TCTCCACGGGAAACAGTTGACTTAAAGTGTAACCATTTATTTTCTGATTAAACTGTTGTTGTTGTTGTTGTTGTCTTTAGTTTAACGTCTGTTCACTCTTAGTGATATTAGACGGTGATTAAACTGTGTGATGTCACGTGGGAAGAAAACGGTTTTGTTTTTTTATCAGCTTCAAGTGAAACCCATCCAGTTGCAATAAACTACACACACACACACAAAACACACACACACACACACACACACACACACACACAACACACACACACACACACACACACACCACACACACACACACACACACACACACACACACACACGCGCGCGCGCGCGCACGCGCGCGCGCGCGCGCACTCTCTCTGTTTCTTTTTCACTTTCTGTCTCTCTCTGTCTCTGTCTCGCTGTCTATTCATAACAGAAAACGGACGAGCTCAGATGGGAAAACATACATTCCTGGATGGGAACGACGACAAAATGATAAAAACTGCATACACACGGGACTGGATGAAAAAAAGCACATGAGTGCTTATTCCATTATCCTCGAAATAAAAAGAGTAAATTAATATAAATAAATAAATAAATAAATAACACACACACACAGATACACACAACACACACAACCCCTCCAGCAGGTGGACAAAAACACGAACAGTCTTAGGTTCAATTCCACACACACACACACACAACACACACACACACACACACACCAACACACAACACACACACACACACCACACACAACACACACACACACAACCCCACACACACACACACACACACACACACACACTCTCTCTCTCTCTCTGTCTCTGTCTCTCTCTTTCTCTCTCTCTCTCTGTCTGTCTCTCTCTCTCTCTCTCTCTCTTCTCTCTCTCTCTCTCTCTCTCTCTCTCTCTCTCTCTCTTATATATATCCGTAAGGGCGGGGACTGGATATATAAAAAAAAAAAGCACATGGGTGATTATTCATTATCCTCAAAATAAAAGAATTTGTCACTGTCATTTTGTTCAAAAAAAGAATGTTGTCATTGTCTGTCTGTCCGTCTGTCTGTCCGTCTGTCTGTCCGTCTGTCTGTCCGTGTGTCTGTCTGTCTGTCCGTCTGTCTGTCTCTGTCACATGGTGGGTCTGCTTTGCGACAGCAACCTGTCGGGTAGCGCTGTTTGTCATCTTCTGTCCTCACCATCAAGTATGACAACATCCCCCCCCAACTACTGTCTTCATCTTTTGAAAGTGGAGACGGCAGTAGCAAGGCAAGCGAGGAGGAGGAGGAGATGGAGGAGAGGGGAAGAGGCTGGTGTGTGTGTGTGTGTGGTGTGTGTGTTGTGTGTGCGTGTGTGTGTGTGTAGTGTGTGTGTTATTGTGTGTGTGCGTGTGTGTGGATTGTGTGTGTGTGCGTGTGTGTTGGTGTGTAGTGTGATGTGTGATGTGTGTGTGTCGTGTGTGTGTGTGTGTGATGTGTGCGTGTATGTGTGTGTGTGTGTTGTGTGTTGTGTGATTGTGTGGTGTGTGTATGTGTGTGTGTGTTGTGTGCTGCGTTGTGTGTGTGACGTGTATGTGTGCGTGTGTGTGGGTGTGTGTGTGGTGTGTGGTGTGTGTGTGTATGTGTGTGTGTGTGTGTGTGTAGTGGTGTGTGATGTGTGTGTGTGTTGTGTGTGTTGTGTGTGTGTGTGTGTGTGTGTGTGTGTGTGTGTGTGTGGTGTTGTGTGTGTTGTGTGTGTGTGTGTGTGTGCTGTGCGTTTGCGTGTGTGTGTGTGCTGTGTGTGTGTGTGCGTGTATTGTGCGTGTGTGTGTGTATTGTGTGATGTGTGTGTGTGTGTGTGAGTATGTGTGATTGTGTGTTGTGCGTGTTGTGTGTGTGTGTGTGCGTGTGTGTGTGTATTGTGTGTGTGCGTGTGTGTGTGTGTATTGTGTGTATTGTGTATGTGTGTGTGCGTGTGGTGTGTGTGCGCGCGCGCGTGCGTGTGTGTTGTTGTGTGTGTGTGTGTGTGTGTGTGCGTGTGTGTATGTGTGTGATGTGTGTGTGCGTGTGTGTATTGTGTGATGTGTGCGCGTGTGTGTGTGTGTGTGTGTGAGAGAGAGAGAGAGAGAGAGAGAGAGGAGAGAGATAGATAGAGAGAGAGAGAGAGAGAGAGAGAGAGAGAGAGAGAGAGAGAGAGAGAGAGAGAGAGAGAGAGAGGGGGGGGGAGAGAATGACATTGACAATAACAATGACAAATTCTTTTTTCATTTCGAGGATAATGAATAAGCTCCCGTGTGGTGGTTTTTTTTTTTACATCCAGTCCCCGCCCGTAAGGATACATCTTAATAATAAACCTAATACTCATACGCTCACATAGTAAAAACAGACAGAGACAGAGAGAGAGAGAGAGAGAGAGAGAGAGAGAGAGAGAGAGAGAGAGAGAGAGAGAGAGAGAGAGAGAGAGAGAGAGAGAGAGAGACAGACAGACAGACAGGCAGACAGACAGACAGGCAGACAGACAGAGGAGTTAAGTGTCAAAACTGTCGGGGTTGGAGACTTATAGGAGGTCGCTGGAGGGCCGATATAGCCAAGCACACTGAGTACAGTTTTGTGACAAAGCGATCATTGTCGCCAGTAGGAGACTTAGAAGGTCGTGTCCTGCACATTAGAGTAGCCGAGAACAGGCACCACTGAACACTGACCCAGCAGCAGGGCAGGGCCCCTCTGGCTGGTGGCCCCACGGTGTCCTGACATGGATTGGCGCTTTGTGAATGAAGTTCTGACTCCGAGACTGTGTCATGGCGAGTCTGGGTATGGCTGGCAGAAGTGCCGATGCCAAATTCTGTGTGGAACTGTTGTGAAGGCCTGGGACACTGGAAAAGAATGTTTACAGGAGACTAAGGCTGGAAAGCGGGCGTATGGTACACTCTGGAAATAATTGGTTTTCCCAGGCGTTTTGACGTATTCGAAATAAGTATTTGAAATACTATTTTTCAAATCTGACACAATAATTATCATGTCTTGGGTAGGATAATATTGACTTTTCTATTTGAAAAAAAAGATGTTGATAAATGGTTTCCAATTATTTTATTTTAGATATGTATTGGCCCAAAACTGTATTAAACCTTTTTTTTTATAGGTTATAACTTGAGCGCTTTGATTTGTAGCTTTACAAGATTCAGCGCTATATAAATTCCATACATTATTATTATTATTATGATTATTATTATTATAACTTGGGCAAGATAGCAATTTTTGCATCTTAAATCTTAAAAAATACCGTTCATGCGTTTAAATATCCAAATAAGGTATCGATACTTTTGAGAGATGGCTTTACCAAGTTAATATTTCATTTCTATTTTTGAAGAAAAGAAACGTTTATTCATAACAAACGTTTCTGATAAGGTTTAAACCTTTCATTAGTAACCATGTCGCCGTGCACTTATTGCATGTCTACACACAATGATTACCACGGCTGTTCCTCTCCTCCGAAAGACTAGAACCCAGACCTCCACTCCTGGTGCCGAGACCTTCCCTGGTGGTTCCCGTACTGGTCAATTATTGGTTAATTTTGGTCAGATTGGTCAATATCTAGTGTCTCAGATGAGATTCGAACACGAGACTTTTCGCGCTATAGAGCGGTGCGTACCCACTCCTCGTCAACTGCTACCTACAGGCAGGTGAGTGCGGGATAAAGACTAGAGTAAGCTGATCCCCGAAGTCGGAATGCTGCTACCTCAATGGTGGCGGGAGAAAACAAAACCGCCAGGTTGCATAAGCAGAAATCTTCACCATTGCCGAACAGCCTCGGTGCTCTAGCCGAGGAACAAAAAATCAAACAAAACAAGACTGGGTTGGTTTAGTGGTGATGATGGTGATGACGGTAGTGGTGGTGGTGGTGGTGGGAGGGTGGAAGGAGAAGGAGGAGGAGGAGGAGGAGGTAAGGAGGAGGAGGTAGGTGGTGGTGGTGGTGGTGGCGGCGGTGGTGGTGGTGGTGGCGGTGGTTGGTGGAAACCCCCAATCCACACCTGAACCCCTTCTATGAGACAAGCAGAGCAGGTGAGTTTAGGGATTAAGGTAGGCTGAAGTAGTGGTGGTGATGGAAGCGGTGGGTGGTGGTGTGGTGTAATAATAGAAGGGTAAGGAGCGTCAGGGTGGGGGATGGGGTGGGTGGGTGGGGGTATGGGGGACACAGGGGTAGGGTAAGGTTTGTGGTGGAAAAGGGAGGGCGGGGAGAGGGTGATATCGTGACAGTTCAGTTGTTTTCGGCGAAAAGTGCCGATCTCAAATAACCAGACTGCGTTCCGCTGCAAAGACCTTTGGTTCAATTGTACAGAAACTGTAGGGGACAGAGGGTGGTGAGCTTTTGGCTGGCTGGCTGGTTGGCTGGCTGGCTGGTTGGTTGGGTGGGTGGTTGGCTGCTTGACGAGTTGGCTAGATGGTTGGTTTGGTTGGTTGGCTGGTTAATTGATCAGTTGGTTGTATGAATGATCATTTAACTAATTGATTGGCTAATTAATCGTTTGGTTGGTTGGTTGGCTGGTTGATCGAAGGGTCAAATGACTGGTTAGTTGGTTAATTGATCAGTTGGTTCGATAGTTGGTTGGTTGGCTGGTTAATTGTTTGGTTGGCAAGATGACTAATCAATTGACCTGATGGTTGCAGGGTTTGTTAGTTGGAGGGCTAGTCGCTTGATTGGTTGTATGTTCTCTGGATTGGCTTGTTGATGGGGTTTTTTCATGATAAAAATTAGTTCGTTGGTTAGTTGGTCGCTTGGCTGATAGATTGGTTGGCTAGGTGGCTGGTTTGTTGGTTATGGGCTTGACTGATTACTTGCTTCCTTGCTTTCTGAAGGACAGAAGAAGCTAAGAAGTGGCAGGTGGGGGAGTGGGGATTTAATGCAATGGCCCACAAATAATGAAACACTACAGTTCCTTCTTTCGCTTGCCGTTGTTGTTTTCTTCTTTCCTCCTGTCTTCTGATTGGAAGTGATGCTGCATATACGTCTTTTCACAACGCACGAGTGCACTCGCACATGTACACACGCGCCCGTGCGCGTGAGCACACACGCATACATCATACACACGCAAACGCACAGACACACACACAGATACACACACACACACACACACACACACACACACACACACACACACACACACACACACACACACACACACACACACACACACACACACACACACACACACACACACTACAACTGACAAAACAGAAACTCAGCCACACAAGGGCAACTGCCTTTCTCCTTTCTTTTTCCCTGTCTGTCTCCCCTCGTCTGATATTATTGATTTTAAAAAGACGTTAAATCGAAGAACGATCGAACACACAGACACGCAGACACAGACACAGACACACACACACGCACGCACACGCACGCACGAACGCACGTACACACGCACGTACACACGCACGCACGAACGCACGCACACACACACACTCCTCCCATCTCTCTCTCTCTCACACACACACACACTCACACACACACACACACACACACACACACACACACACACACACACACACACACACACACACACACACACACACACACACACACACACACACACACACACACACACCTCTAATCTCACCACAGAGTAAACAGACGTTAAATTAAAGAAAGAACACACACACAGTCCTCCCATCTCCCTCTCTCTCTCTCTCTCTACACACACACCACACACACGCACACACCCTCCATCTCTCTCTCTCTCCACACACCCACAACACACTCCTCCCATCTCTCTCCCCTCTCCCACACACACACACACACCTCCCATCTCTCTCTCACACACACACACACCTCTCCATCACACACAACACATCCACACCACACACACACACACACAACACACACACACACACACACACACACACACACACACACCACACACTACACCACACCACACACATCTCTACCCACCATCCTCCCTTTCATCTCCTTACCACCACCAGCACACACACACACACACACACACACACACACACACACACACACCACACACACACACACACACACACACACACACACACACACACACGCCCATCTCACCATCTCTCTCTTTTCTCTCTTTAACGCACGCTGGGAGGCGCAGTACGCGCACACAAACACACACACACACACACACACAACATAACACACACACACTACATCACTACACACACACTGCTTGATGCAGTAGCTCTATGTTGTTTGTTATACACAGTGGTTATGAGGGCATGTCATGTCGCTAACACAACAAACAACACCCTTGTAGTGCGTGTACTAGCACGATGTGAGATTTGTATAGTACTGGTATTGATATTATTGACTTGCTTTGTTATCCATTGTAGTGTGCTATGTTTGTGTTGTATATGGAGTGGAATATAATGATGGTCAGTGTCAGTGTCGCAGTAAAAACAACTAACCCTTGTAGTGGGGTGGTGACTAGCGATGTGAGATTTGTATAGTACTGTGTATTGATATTATTGTATTGTTTTGTTATCCATTGTAGTGTGCTATGTTGTGTTGTATTATGGAGTGGAATATAATGATGGGTCAGTGTCAGTGTCGCAGTAAAAACAACTAGCCCTTGTAGTGGGGTGGTGGCTAGCGATGCGAGATTTGTATGGTAGTGTGTATTGATATTATTGTATTGCTTTGTTATGCATTGTAATGTTTTGTGTTGTGTTTCACTGTGGTATGTAATATAATTTGATATCAGTCTCAATGTCACTGCCACAGTGAAAACAACCAGTCTTGTAATATGGTAGTGGCTAGTGATACGATATTGTTTTTATATTGTAGTGTGTATATTATCATATTGCATCGTTATGCATTGTAGTGTGTTGTTGTGGTGTGTTGGATTATGGTATGTCATATAAATTGATATCAGTCTCAATGTCACTGGCACATGAAATCAGCCGGCCCTTGTGCTACGGTAGACTAGCGATGCGAGATTTGTATGGTAATATGTGATAGTATTATTGTATTTCTTCGTTATGCATTGTAGTGTGTTGTGTTGTGTTGTGTTGTAATATGGTGTGTTATACAGTCTTATATCATATTGTGATGCGTAATATCACTTACACAAGAAAGACCCAGACGATTTGCAGTATAGCAGTGTAAGATGTGTGTGGTAGTAAATAATACAGAACTGCTTGGTTACGTATTGCAGAGTGTTGTGTTGTGTTTTATTAAAGTGTGGATATATAGTAGTGATGATGGTCATGGCATTTGCATCATTTAAGAACATGCAAAGGAAGCAATTAAGATTGCAAGAAGAAACAAAAGAAGAATACGAAGAATGAGAAGAAGAATGCGAGGAATGCAAAGAAGACTGCGAATAATGAGAAGAAGAATACGAAGAATGAGAAGAAGAATGTGAAGAATGCAAAGAAGACTGCAAAGAATTCGAAGAAGAATGCGAAGAAAAATAAGGCAAACAAGAAGAATGCACAGAAAAAGAAGAATGCAAAGAGGAACGAGAAGAAGAAGAAGAAGAAGAAGAAGAAGAAGAAGAAGAAGAAGAAGAAGAAGAAGAAGAAGAAGAAGAAGAAAAGAAGAAGAAGAAGAAGAAGAAGAAGAAGAAGAAGAAGAAGAAGAGGAAGAAGAAGAGGAAGAAGGAGGAGGAGGAGGAGGAGGAGGTGAAGAATGCAAAGAAGAAGAATTGCGAAGAAGAATTGCAAAGAAGAAGAAGAAGAATGCAAAGGAGGAGCAGAAGGAGGATGTGGAGGAGGAGGAGAATTTAAAAAAAAGAAGAATGTCGAAGAAAGAGGAGGAAGGAGAGAAGAAGCGCAAGTAAAACATAAATTGGTATGAATTCTTATTCAAAAGTAAAACCACCCCCAGCTGACACTTCGAGAATAATGGTTTTCATAAAGTATTTCAACTATTTGGTTTAAACAACTTTCCCTCGAAACACGCGTAAACGAACGTCAAAGTGTTAATCTCATTTTTTAGCAGCAGGAAAAACCGCCACCAAACAAAACAACTTATCTTTATTCTTCGTCCATCTTCCAAAAAACACATTCTACCTTAGAGACTTCATCATCTATGGCAGTCATACATAGACTGGAGTGCAGACTAATGTGTACACACACACGCGCGCGCACACACACACACACACGCACGCACGCACGCACGCACGCACGCACGCACGCACGCACGCACGCACGCACGCACGCACAGAGGTCCCGTGTGCGAACGCACGCAGAACACCTTGCACACACGATATAGCTCGTTCCGCCTTTTAGAAGAGTAGGCATTTGTGTGCCGGTGAGAATGGATGACAAATTTACAAAACTGCATACACACGGAGACTGCATGTAAATAAACCCACATGAGTGCATATTAAATTATCCTCAAAATAAAGGAATACAATTTTCAAAAAAATCAAACACGCACCATCATCATCATCAACATCATCATCCATCATCATCATTCATCGCCACCATCATCATCACCATCCTCACCACCACCACCACCAACCGCCACCATCATCATCACCATCCTCACCACCACCACCAACCACCACCACCATCCTCCTCCTCTTCCTCCTCCTCATCACCTTACCTCATACACAGACGTTAAACCGATCAGAAAAACGAACCAACCCTCACCAACCAAATGACTACCGCATAATGTGGAGAAGAGAAAAACCCCAAACTTAACACACACACACACACCCAAACAACTTCCCCTCACATACCTAGCAGAAACAAAACACAACCTCCTGAAATCAACCTATTTCTCACACACCGACAGACCAGGAGCGAAAAAAATAAAATAAAATCGCGAATGATTATTCAGGTACACGCACAATAGCCTGGCATAATTGCGAAAAAAAACTGAAAGAAAGACTTTGACGTCTGCTACCGCGGAGAGTCACAGCCTATACAAGCGGCAGGTGAAGCTTTGTAATACACAGCGAGCGATTATACACACGATATATTTCAGTCCAGTGGGAGGTTGTTTTTTTTTTTTAAAGGTAGAACTACTGCGGATTTGGAGTGAAGAGATTTAGTGCTGTGTGTGTGTGTAGGTGTACGTTGTACTGTAGTTTTATTCTTTCGATATGGCCGATCGAGTGAATTTGTCCAACTGTCTCGTGATTTGTCCAATGCATGCCGCAGCTTTAAAGGTTTTTTTTGCTGAAAGGGTCTTATTCGTCTGGGATGGGTCACTTTCTAATTGGGGGTGAGGAAGGGGCGGGGGGGGGGGGGGGGGGGGGGGGGGAGGGAGAGGGGAGTTAAGTGTGGTGTGGTGGGTGTGGGTGTGTGGTGGTGTGTGTGGTGTGTGTGTGTGTGTGTGTGGGGGGGGGGTGTGGTGTGTGGTGTCAAAGTAAAGTCAAAGTCAACTTTTATTTCCATATGGTACATTGAATAAATTGAATGGTGTGTGTGTGTGTGTGGTGAGTGTGTGTGTGGTGTGTGTGTGTGTGTGTGTGTGTGTGTGGTGTGTGGTGTGTAGTGTATGTATGTTTAAAAAAAAATTCTTTTATATCGAGGATAATGGAATAAGCACTTATTTGCTTTTTTAAATCTAGTCCCCGTATGTATGCGGTTTTGTCAATTCTGTCATCTGTTCCCACCGGCACACAATGGCCTACTCTTACGAAAAGCGGAACAGGATTTAACGTGTGCGCAAGATGTTTTGCGTGCGTTCGCACACGGGGCCTCGGTTTATAGCCTCATCCGAAGGACGTGTGTGTGTGTGTGTATGTGTGTGTGTGTGTGTGTGTGTGTGTGTGTGTGGTGTGTGTGTGTGTGTGTGTGTGTGTGTGTGTCTGTGTATGTCTGTGTGTGTGTGAGAGAGAGACTGCATGAGGAAATTATCAAGTTTCATTGCAGCAACCTCACCATAATAATAATATGGTTGACTTTCAAGTTCAAACAGTATCAGTAATGGAGAAGCATTTCTGAGTTTATGTATCTAAATATATATGTTTTATCTTTAAGTCCTTTGGAGGAAAACAGGCAGGAGAATGGACCAAGAACGCGAAAAATATAAATAGACAAGAAAGATGTAACCGATAGAAAAAG
>CM054156.1:11443841-11448841 GCA_028751875.1 Rapana venosa
GAGAGAGGATAGAGGAGAGGAGAGAAGGAAAAGGGGAGAAGAGGGGAGAGAGAGAGAATTTTGAATGTTTTTCAAAAGGCCTTGGCCCCTTTTAAGGGGTATTTTATACAAGGGAAAACACACACTTTTTAGGTTTTCCAGATTAAGACATCATGTTTACAAATCGCGTACTTTAAAGGGTTTGTGTAAAAAATTTACAAAGCTTTTTTTTTTCAAATTTTTTCTTAGGAGTTGTCATCGCATATCAATTTGAACAAAAACCCGGTGTCGAAAATACTTCGAAGGAATCAGTTGTTTTTGTACCTTTTTTTTTCAGGCAAGACAAAACAAAAAAGGAGTTCATTTTCAGAGACATGACTAATGGCACGTCAAGAAGTCATTTAGATTTTAACGATAAAAATGTAAAGTATATCAAAAAACCCCCTCTAAATTTAGTCATTTTCGTTTTTGATGTTGTCTTTTGCATTGATAAATAGATGGAACACAAAACAAGGGGTTTAACATCCTGCAATCAAACCATATCAAATCCCTCACTCTCCCGAACATGTGAAACCGCTGCCATCTGCAACCCCTGTCACTGCCGAAAAACATAAAAACCCTTTTTGTCCCCCCACACCTGATTTTCCATACGAAACCAAAACCATTTTCATTATTTTTGTCTTTTTTCTCCATACCCGTTTTTCTTTCCCTTTCATCTAAATTCTTAAAACTTTTTAAGCTTTATGGGGGGAATCTATGTGTTTCCTTTGTGTCGTTTTAGCCCAAAAACGAAACACTTGACCCTGGAAATTAAACTAATTGGGTACCCTTTGTTTCCCCGTAAAAAAGTCATTAGGTGTTTAATTGATATGCCCAGACATTTTTTTCAAGGATACAAAAATCTTTTCCCTCCCCCAAAACCCGTTCTAAGCCCCATAAAATCATCCCATCTTGCACCTGGTTGAATTTTTGGGGCATCAAACTCTTCAAAATTTAAAGTAAAAGAGTATTTGAAATGCATTAGTTTTCTCGAATCACAATAAAGGAAATTTTCTCTACTTTCCAGATCTCTACAGGGAAATGAAAAACTTTGTCGGTTGAAAAAAATATTCCTAATATTTATATAATTTACAATTGGCATAAAGCTTCCCTTATTGTCCATCTTTCCCGCTCTGCAAGTACCCCCCCTTTTTAATATACAGTTCTTTTTTTTTAAAAACTATTACCTTTAAACGAAATTTTCTCCCTGTAGAACAAATTTTTTTCTTTAATGGCCCCTTTTTTCAAAAACGTTCGTTTTAAACGAAATTTAATTTGGGTTTTATCGATTTCGAAAAAAACTTTTGAATTGTTAATGAAAATTATTTTTTCCTTTTTGTTTAAAAAATGGAATTTAAACATTTTTTAAAATTCCATAAACAGTTGATGTGGGGTGTGGGTTTTTGGGTGTGGGGGGTCCTACGGCATGAGTTTGTATGTGTGCGTGCGTGTGGTTTAAAGTCATGGTAAGAAAGGAGAGAGTGAGAGGAAGGGGGAGTGATAGACGACAGACAAACAGAAGACAGCGGACAGACAGAAAAAAAACAGACAACACAGACACAGAGGAGAAAGAGAGGCCCGGTTTTTCAAAAACCCGCATTGACTTGAAACAAAACAGCTTGAATGTTTGAATGGTCTGGCTATTTTCCCCCTCACCTCCCAGTTTAAATTCATTGTATTTTTAAATTTGGCATTACTATCATTTTTAAAAAATTATTCTCAGTTCCCTCCCCACCCCCCCCCTTCCCCCCTTCCACCCCCAGAAAAGTGCACGACACAGAGACTTACAAAGTCGGGGTCTTCTTTTGGGTTGTCTTTTCTGTTTTCTCTCTTCTCTCTCTTTCTCTCTCTCTCTCTCTCTCTCTTTTCCTCTCTTTCTCTTCTCTCTCTCTCTCTCTCTTCGCCTCTGTGTTGTGTGTGTGTGTGTGTGTTTGTGAAAGGTGTTTTCTGGGGAAGTGGGGTGGTGGGGGCAAGTCAAAGTAAAAAGTCAAAGTAAAGGATTTATTTGTTGGGCCACGGCCCATACAAATGGATTTCCCCTTCCGCAAAACATGCCCCATACAGTTCCAGTTCCACTTTCAAGGGGCACCCTTTTCCCTGTCAGATTGCTTTGTAGAGGAATTACAGATTTTTGAAAAAAAGGACTTTGTTTCCGCAAGAAAGCAGTCCCAAAAAATTTGAACATTGGGGGTTTTTTCGTAGTATTTGGGGGAAAAAATTTTTGAACGAAAAATCATATTTTGGGGACCCACCAACAAAAAGTGCATTTTCTGATTCAGGAGTTTCTGCAAAAAAAGGGGCCCAAAAAGCATTGTTCACATTCACACTGTACTTTCCAAAACTCAAAAAGGGGTGAGCGCAAAGGCAGGGGTGCCAATTCAAAATTTCTTTTTAAATTTTTTACGCAGGGTTAAGACAGTCAAAACTCAAAAGTTTGGACGTAAGGTAAAGGGAATCGCTTTATGTAGAGACACTGCGTAAAAGTAAAGGTTTCAAGAGCAGAAGCCGTTTTGTGAACACGGGGTTTTTAAACGCTGTTTAAATTTTGCGTTTAAACCCCTTTGACATCCCCTACGGGACTGTGCTTCCCTTTACAATGCCAAAACCCAAAACTTTTAAAACCCTATTCCGAACTTTGCATGCCCAGTAGTATAATTTCGATTTTGGCAAAAGCGAAGCATTGGTACTTTTTTTTGGGGATATCTCGAATTTTCCTTTCCCAAAATGCGCAGCCAAAACTTTATACATTTGGCAAAAATATTGACCTTAAGCGGAAAAGGCCCCAAAACTCTCCATAAAAAAATTTTCTTGGAGTTCTCGGGAAAAAAACACACATGTGGTTTCATGGTGATAGTTTCCCCCCTTTAAATAATGTCAGGGTTATTTAAAATGCCCAGATTTCGGGAAATAAGTCAATGGGGGCTGGATCGGACTGTCGAACAATTTAAAAAAAATATTTTGGGGTGAATGTTTCCAATGGACCAAAGAAAACCTCAGTTTGGCTGAAAACCCTTTTTCCCGGACGATAAGACAAGTTTTTTTGTGTGGAGGGAAATTTAAAAAGTCGTGTAGTGAGAAAAAATGCCCAGATATTTGTACATGTTTACTGTCTCTAACATACCACCCCCGTACCCCCTTTTTCTTTCCCACCCGGGAAGCCACCTTTTCAAAAGGACAATTTACTTTCGATTTTTCAGGTTAAAAACCCAAAATCAAAACGTTTAGCGTGTTTTTGAAATTTAATTGATCTGGGGGGTCTGTGCCCAAAAAACCGCTGCCCTGAAAAAAGTACAACTTTCGTCTGCAAATAGCAAGATAATTTCCTGAGTAAAATTCAGGGGGGACAACTGAATGCCATGCCTGCCTTTTTCATTTTTGTTTTGGGGGTCGTTCATTAATTAGAAAAAGGAAAAAAAAACCCGGAAAACACCCTTCTCCCTGTTTAAAACCCCCGTGGACAAAAAAAACGGGTCTTTTCAGTTAGCACCAGCTCGAATGGGGACTTTACAAAATATACATGCTTTTTAGGGCTTTCAAAAATTTTCCTCTTTTCCGTTTACAGGGAAAAAATTTTTTCCAACGGGTTTTCCCCCTTTACTCGGTTGTCGAAGGTTTTTCTAAAAGTCTATAAAAGCAGCAAAAAGTTTTCTTGTTTAACAGTTGCTTCTAAACACAAGCCAAAAGAGTAAACAAAAGTCAGTGGTAAAATGTTTTTCCCTAAATCCTGTTTTTCCCTCCCCTAAAACCTCATTTTCCTTTTTTTCCACTAAAAAGGTTTTTTTCAAGTTTAAAGCTTTTACAGTTTACTACAAATGTGTGGGTAAAAAAAATTCCCACGATATTTATCTGGCTGTTCAGGTCCCCCTTTTTGGGTTTTTAAAGCTGAAAAGATGGCCATTGCCCGGGCATCAGGAAACATACCCCCCTAAAAGATAGGGTTTTAAAAAATTTTTTTGGGAAGGGAAAAATTTTACTTGAGCTGTTTTTAAAAAAACTGCCGTTTTAGTCCTCAGGACCTGCAGTTTCTGATTTTTTCGGTTTTAAACAGCAGGGAAACCTTTTTCCGACTTTTTAAATTAAATTTGTTCTAACTCCCCCTTTCAAACTGGATATCTATTTTATCATATTTTGTGTAAAAGTTAGTTTGGGTACAACATGTAGGGGAAACTTCTTTAAAAAACTTTTTGAAAGGGGTTTTGAAACCATGTATCTATAGTTTTTGGGTTTTTAGCTACTTTCCCTGGGCAAAACAGAGCGAAATGTGTCCAAAAAACTGTTTGCTGTCATTTAAAGGGACTTTTTCGTAAATCCGGCCTTTCTCTCTGTATCCCCTTTTTTTTTAACTCTAGTAATCTCTTTTTACTCTCCCCTTTTTTGAAAATTTTGGGCAGCGGAAGACTTTTCGCGCTTTTTAACTTTCCCGAAGGTGCCTCCTTAAAACTTTTTTCGGGCTTGTTTAATTCAAAATTAAAACCAAAACCTTCCCGGTTTTTACACCCAAAAGACAACCTTTTTTTTTTTCATTTCTTTCTCCGGGCAATAATGAAACATTAATTGAATTTTTTAAACTTGATTAATTTTCAATCCCCACAAGTGCTGTGGCTTTTTCACTTTCGGGTTTAACCCTTTTTTCCAGTCGCATTTTCTCTTGAAAAAATCAACTTTTTGTTTTTATCCCCTTGAAATTTTGTAATAGAAGGGAATTTTATTCTTTTTCCCAGGGTAGCTAGGCAAGGATCTGTTTTTTGCACACACAAAGGAACTCGACAGCAGCGTGGGTTATTTCTATTAAAAGGGGTAACTTTTAAAATTCAGAGGATGACAAAAAAGGGTCGTTTATGTGAGAAAATAGGGCTATGACACTACAACCATTTTTTGACAAATAGTTAATCACCTTTTGGGAATCCAGCTGTAAACCAAATTTAAGAAACCAAAACTAAATTCATTGCACCCTGTTTATCAAATAACGGCCAAAAGGGATT